>LR738715.1:93847557-93945555 GCA_902687465.1 Secale cereale
GGGGGGGGGGCTATTAAGGGGGCCTTCTTCCCAAATGGCCCCTATCCTTTGAGCTCGTGTTTTGCCCCCATTGTTGACCTTCTTCGAGCATGCTATCTCTCAATCCCTTCAATGATTCTTGCTAGTTCTTGAGGGAAAAAAGAGAGAGGAGATCCAGATCTACATTTCGACCAATCACTTTCTCCTCTATGTGAGGGGAACCCCTTGGATCTAGATCTTGGAGTTCTTGTGTTCTCCTTCTTGTTCTTCCTCTCATATTCCTCCATAGCTTTCGTTGCTTTGGTGTGATTTGAGAGTGAGAGACTTGGGCACTCCATGTGCCCTTGCCATTGCATTAGTTGCATCGGTTTGAGTTCTCCACGGTGATACGTGGAAGTGAAAAGTTGAGAAGCTTATTACTCTTGGGTGCTTGGTACCCTAGAGCTTGTTTATCTTGGGTGCTTGGGCGCCCTAGATGGTTGGTGGTGTCTTGGAGCTCAATTATTGTGGTGTAAAGCTCCGGGCAAGCATTGGGGTCTCCAATTAGGCTATGGAGATTACCCAGAGCAATATGTACGAGTACCGGTGAGCGCCCCAAAGGGTTTCCATTTGTGTGGGTTCGGTGACCACCCTCAAGGGTCCCTTAGTGGAATCACGACATCTTGCATTGTGCGAGGGCGTGAGGAGGTTACGGTGGCCCTAGTGCCTTTTTTGGGAGCATTGTGCCTCCACACCGCTCCAAACGGAGTAGCATCCGCAAGGTGTGAACTTCGGGTTTCATCGTCGTCTCCGCGTGCCTCGGTTATCATTTACCCGAGCCCTTTACTTATGCACTTTACTTTGTGATAGCCATAGTGTTTCATGATATATATCTTGCTATCACCTAGTTGTTTATCTTGCTTAGCATAAGTTGTTGGTGCACATAGGTGAGCCTAGTTGTTTAAGGTTTTGTGCTTGAGAAATTAAACGCTAGTTTTATTCTGTGTTTATTCAAGCCTAAAATGTAATTGTTTTAAAGCGCCTATTCACCACCCCTCTAGACGACATCCACGATCTTTCACTTTTGAAGGAATTAAGATGGAGATGAGATCCTATGTATGTCCAGTGCAGGTGAGTTACTAGCTTGTTCTCCGCCTATAGCATAAGTCAGATCTAGCATAGTTTCTTGGTATGTGCAGTGCTCACTGAACCTAGGTAACACATGTAACTAAATTTGCATAGTACTATAAGTAGGTAACTTTGCAAATTGATCAATTAAACACCACATTGAACAACACATGTACTTTGAACACATTTTGTGTAGTGTGTCTTTCAGTTTGCAACATGCACTTGTATTTGATGTAACTGAATTTTTTTTGTTGGGTTCTACCGTAGGGTGCGTTGACTGCAAATTAAAATTTTCCTATGCTCAGAACATCCAGGAACATGCTAAGGGATATGGATCACAGATTGTTACCACTAGACGCGCAGTGCCGTGCAACGGAAGTAAAGTTGGGGCAGCGCGTCTCCGGAGTCGTCTCCTCCTCGTCGATCTCCCACGTAGCCGATCGGATCCCGCGAACAGGTTCGTCGGAGCGGCGCAAGTGCACCACCTCTAACGGTATCCGCGCGTGCAGGAGGAACGCCGTGCAGCGGACTACTAGGTCCGATCACACAACTGGCGGCGACTGGAGGTGGATAGTTGCAACACATGCAAAGCCCTAATGATGGCGCCGAAGCGATCAACCAAATGAGTGTGTCGCACCTCCACTATATATAGGCATCCGTCGCGGGCTCAACACTTGGTCCTCGCACGGACCCTAAAGCCCAAAGTCTGTTCGGTCTGTATCCGAGTCCGAGTAGGACCAAGTCTGACTCATGGAGTCAGATCCAACCACATAGGTTCCTTCCCTTAAGCGCGCGACCCCTTAGGTTCAAGTCGGCTTGGTCACAGTTTGGATCACCTTCGACCTGTACGGTTGGTAGCGGCCTCTAGCAAGGCGTGCCGACCACCAAGCAGACTATGAAACTGGTTAGGCGAACCTGTACAACGTGTCACACTTCCATTCCCTTTGCCACACGATATGTGTTGTCGGGCTCAAGGCGAGTCGGTCATCCTCGTGCTAGCCCGACCTCTTTCTCGTTCCAGTGATGCCGACCCAAATCAGATTATCTCATAATCCTTGTCACATGGCCATGCTTATCCCGGTCGGATTACATGAGGGGCCCAGAGTATATCTCTCCTCATCGGAGGGGCAAATCCCATCTTGCTGGACCATGTTTAGTAGCATGGATTTGGACTAGCCCGAAACCTACCTTTGTAACTACCCAATCACGGAGTAGAGTTTGGTCGGCCCAAAGCAAGTCTGTCACCATCCCGAGTACATGCGTTAGCTCAGGTCTTAGGACATAGAACGTATGTTTGATGACCCACAAGTGTAGGCGATCTATCATAGTCCTTTCGATAAGTAAGAGTGTCGAACCCAACGAGGAGCAGAAGGAAATGATAGGCAATTTTCAGTAAGGTATTTTCTGCAAGCACTGAAATTATCGGTAACAGATATTTGTGTGATAAAATAATTGGTAGCAAGTGACAAATAGTAAAAGTAAATAAGGTGTAGCAAGATGGCCCAATCCTTTTTGTAGCAAAGGACAAGCCTAGACAAACTCTTATATGAAGGAAAGCGCTCCCGAGGACACATGGGAATTATCGTCAAGCTAGTTTTCATCACATTCATTTGATTCACGTTTGTTACTTTGATAATTTGGTATGTGGGTGGACCGGTGCTTGGGTGCTGCCCTTACTTGGAAAAGCATCCCACTTATGATTAACCTCTATTGCAAGCATCCGCAACTACGAAAGAAGTATTAAGGTAAACCTAAGCATAGCATGAAACATATGGATCCAAATCAGCCCCTTACGAAGCAACGCATAAACTAGGGTTTAAGCTTCTGTCACTCTAGCAACCCATCATCTACTTATTACTTCCCAAAGCCTTCCTCTAGGCCCAAACAATGGTGAAATGTCATGTAGTCGATGTTCACATGACACCACTAGAGGAAAGACAACATACATCTCATCAAAATATCGAACGAATACCAAATTCACATGACTACTTATAGCAAGACTTCTCCCATGTCCCGAGGAACAAACGTAACTACTCAAAAAGCATATTCATGTTCATAATCAGAGGAGTATTAATATGCATAATGGATCTGAACATACGATCTTTCACCAAGTAGACCAACTAGCATCAACTACAAGGAGTAATCAACGCTACTAGCAACCTATAGGTACCAATCTGAGGTTTTGGTACAAAGATTGGATACAAGAGATGAACTAGGGTTTGAGAGGAGATGGCGCTGGTGAAGATGTTGATGAAGATAACCCTCCCCAAGATGGGAGAGTTGTTGGTGATGACGATGGCGACGATTTCCCCCTCCCGGAGGGAAGTATCCCCGGCAGAACAGCTCCGCCGGAGCCCTAGATTTGTTGTGCCAAGGTTCTGCCTCGAGACGGCGGCGTTTTGTCCCGAAAGCCTCCTTATGATTTTTTCCAGGTCAAAACACCTCTTATAGGAGAATATGGGCATCGAGGGATCACCAGGTGGCCCACAAGGCAGGGGGGCGCGCCCAGGGGGGCGCCCCCACCCTTGTGGACAGGTGGTGGCCCCCCTGACGTATCTCTTTCGCCAGATATTTTTTATATTTTCTGAAATGGTGTTTCGGGGAGTTTCGGGGCTTTTTGAGCTATGCAGAATAGGTCTCCAATGTTTGCTCCTTTTCCAGCCCAGAATTCCAGCTGCCGACATTCTCCCTCTTCATGTAGACCTTGTAAAATAAGAGAGAAAAGGCATAAGTATTGTGACATAACGTGTAATAACAGCCCATAGTGCAACAAATATCAACATAAAAGCATGATGTAAAATGGACGTATCAACTCCCCCAAGCTTAGACCTCGCTTGTCCTCAAGCGAAAGCCGATATCGAATAGTATTTCCACACGTTTAGAGATAGAGGTGTCGATAAAAATAAAATACGGACATGAGGGCATCATGATCATTGTTATAACAGCAACACACACACACACACACACACACACACACACACACACACATATATATATATATATATATATATATATATATATATATATATATATATATATATATATATATATATATATATATATATATATTGTCATATGACTCTTATGCTAAAGTAACAATCTATTCACAATGTCAAGTATGAATCAGAAACTTCATTGAAAACTAACAAACTATGATCTCGGTCATTGAAGCAATTGCAATTTATTGTAACATCGGAAAGAGTCAAAATAGGAGCTTTTCAGCAAGTCCACATACTCAACTATCATTTATTCTTTCACAATTGCTAACACTCACGCAATACTTATGGGTATGGAGTTTTAATCGGACACAGAGAAAAATAGGGGCTTATAGTGTTGCCTCCCAACCTTTTACCTCATGGGCAATGTCAACAGTAATGGATCATGATAACTTACATCCAATTCGGTATATATGTCAGGATCTTTCGAACACAATGTGCTTGCCTAAGGATAAAATGTAAAAAAGGAAAGGTGAAGATCACCTTGACTCTTATAAGGTAAGAACAAAAGATAGGCCCTTCACAGAGGGAAGCAGAGGTTGTCATGTGCTTTTATGGTTGGATGTACAAAATCTTAGCGCAAAAGAACGTCACTTTATATTGCCACTTGTGATAGGGACCTTTATTATGCAGTCCGTCGCTTTTATTACTTCCATATCACAAGATCGTATAAAGCTTATTTTCTCCACACTAATAGATCATACATATTTTAGAGGGTTGCAACAATGACAACTTACTTGAAGGATCTTACTCAATCCATAGGTAGGCATGGAGGACTCTCATGGCAAAACTGGGTTTGAGGATATATGGAAGCACAAGTAGTATGTCTACTTGGTGCAAGGAGTTTTGGCTAGCATGAGGGGGAAAGGCAAGCTCAACATATTGGATGATCCATGACAATATACTCTATTTTGGATATAAGAAGACATAAACCATTATGTTGTCTTCCTTGTCCAACATCAACTCTTTAGCATGTCATATTATAATGAGTGCTCACAATCATAAAAGATGTCCAAGATAGTATATTTGTATGTGAAGACCTCTCTTTCTTTATTAATTCCTATTAATTGCAATGATAACCAAAACTAGGTTTGTCAACTCTCAACAACTTTTATTCATCATACTCTTTATATGTGAAGTCATTACCTTCCATAAGATCAGTATGATCTCTTTGATACTTTTTATATTTTCATTTATTCTCTCATGACCATAGAGAGAGAATCAAGCCCTTGACTCAACACTAATCTTTATTATATATAGCTCACGGACTTGTTTACAAAGGTAAAGATCAAAAAGCAAAAGCTCACAACTAGATCATACTAAACTTTATTCTACTAGATCAAGATATTACCAAAAGGATCGAACTAAGAAAAAGGTAAAGATAGGAGTGTGATGGTGATACGATACCGGGGCACCTCCCCCAAGCTTGGCAGTTGCCAAGGGGAGTGCCCATACCCATGTGATTATGTCTCCTTCGGAGGTGGTGATGGAGTTGTTGATGATGTAGGCCTCTTCCTTAACTTGCGCTTAAGGATATAATTTGGCTCCCTTAGGTCATTGATCTCCTGCTCAAGGCTTAATATCTTCTTGCATAGTTCTTGCTTGTTTTCCTGCAAGAGGTGAAAAGGGATAAACTCGATCTTAGGTTTCTTTGCTCTATCAGGGAGGCTTGACTTTTTGAACTCCACATGCATGTCCCCAGGTTGAGGTAATGGGACTTCATCCTCATCTGAGTTGGTCCAATCCTTTCCCTTGGGATCATGGTCTTCTTCTTCCTCCGTGGTGCAACCATAATGCTCCCAGTCCCCGTAGACCTTAGGGTCAGCAAGGAGATCAGCCACATAGCTGTCTCCCTTTGAATCCTGGGACGACATATTGCTCTAATCTGCGGCAGAAACAACTCGAAACAAAAACAGATGATTTTGGCGTGATACGGTGGTCAAAACCTTCGGGAGAATATATAGTGAATTTTTACCGACCAAAAGAAGTGACGTGCAAGAAATCGGAGTCCGGGAGGCACACGAGGTGCCCACGAGGCAAGGGGCGCGCCCAAGGGGGTAGGGCGCGCCCTCCACCCTCGTGGATGCCTCGTGTCCTTTCCGGACTGCCTCTTATTTTTCTATTTTTCTAAATATTCCAAAACGGTGAAAAATTGCCATTTGAACTGTTTTGGAGTCGGTTTACTTACCGTACCTCATACCTCTTCCTTTTCGGAGTCTGAATCGTTGTGGAAATTGTCCCTTATGTACTCCTCCGAGGTTACGGATTCAATAATATTGGTTTCAACATTTATAGGATTACCTGAGATATAATGTTTGATTCTTTGACCATTCACCACCTTCGGATTTGTGCCTTCGAAGTTGTTGTTTTTTATGGCACCGGAACGATAGACCTCCTCGATAACGTAAGGACCTTCCCATGTAGAGAGAAGTTTTCCTGCAAAAAATCTTAAACGAGAGTTGTATAGCAAGACATAATCACCTACGCTAAACTCACGCTTTTGTATCCTTTTGTCATGCCATCTTTTAACCTTTTCTTTAAACATCTTGGCATTCTCGTAAGCTTGGGTTCTCCATTCATCAAGCAAACTAATGTCAAATAACCTCTTCTCATCAACAAGTTTGAAATCATAATTGAGCTCCTTAATAGCCCAATATGCATTATGTTCTAGTTCGAGAGGTAAGTGACATGCTTTTCCATAAACCATCTTATATAGAGACATACCCATCGGGTTTTTGTATGCAGTTCTATAAGCCCATAATGCATCATCAAGTTTCTTGGACCAATTCTTTCTAGACCTATTAACAGTCTTTTGTAAAATTAATTTAAGCTCTCTGTTACTTAGTTCTACTTGACCACTAGACTATGGGTTATAAGGGGATGCAATTCTATGATTAACATCATACTTAGCGAGCATTTTACGAAAAGCATCGTGAATAAAGTGTGAACCACCATCAGTCATTAAATATCTAGGGACTCCAAACCTCAGAAAAATAACTTCTTTAAGCATCTTAATAGAGGTGTTGTGATCAACACTACTAGTTGGAATAGCTTCTACCCACTTAGTAACATAATCAACATCAACTAAAATATGTGTATACCCATTAGAGGAAGGAAACGGTCCCATATAATCAAAGCCCAGACATCAAATGGTTCAATAACAAGTGAATAATTCATAGGCATTCCTTGACGTCTACTAATATTACCAATTCTTTGACACTCATCACAATACAAGACAAACTTACGGGCATCCTTGAAGAGAGTTGGCCAATAAAAACCAGATTGCAATACCTTATGTGCAGTTCTATCTCCAGCATGGTGTCCTCCGTAAGCCTTGGAGTGGCACTTGCATAGGATTTGTTCCTGTTCATGCTCAGGTACACAACGTCTAATAACACCATATATTCCTTCTTTATAAAGGTGTGAGTCATCCCAGAAGTAATGTCCTAAATCATAGAAGAACTTTTTCTTTTGCTGGTATGTGAAGCAAGGTGGTATAAACTTAGCAACAATGTAATTAGCATAATCAGCATACCAAGGAGCAGTACGAGAAGCATTTATGACAGCTAATTGTTCATCAGGAAAGCTATCATCAATAGGTAGTGGGTCATCAAGAATATTCTCTAGCCTAGACAAGTTGTCTGCAACAGGGTTCTCAGCTCCCTTTCTATCAGTAATATGCAAATCAAATTCTTGTAGCAGGAGAACCCATCTAATAAGTCTAGGTTTAGCATCTTTATTTTCCATAAGGTATTTAATAGCAGCATGATCAGTGTGAATAGTTACTTTAGAATCAACAATATAAGGTCTAAACTTATCACAAGCAAATACGACTGCTAAAAACTCCTTCTCAGTAGTAGCATAATTTCTCTGGGAACTGTCTAGAGTTTTACTAGCATATTGGATAACATTCAATTTCTTATCAACTCTTTGTCCTAGAACAGCACCTATAGCATAATCACTAGCATCGCACATAATTTCAAAGGGTAAATTCCAGTCAGGAGGCTGGACAATAGGTGCAGAGATCAATGCTTTCTTAAGTACTTCAAATGCTTCTACACAGTCATCATCAAAGATAAAAGGAACATATTTTTGTAAGAGATTTGTCAGAGGCCTAGAGATTTTGGAGAAGTCCTTAATGAACCTCCTATAAAACCTGACATGACCAAGGAAACTTCTTATACCTTTGATGTCCTTGGGACACGACATCTTTTCAATAGCATCAACTTTAGCTTTATCAACTTCAATACCTCTTTCAGAAATTTTATGACCCAAGACAATGCCTTCATTAACCATAAAGTGACACTTTTCCCAATTCAAGACAAGAATAGTTTCTTCACATCTGTGCAAAACTCGATCAAGGTTGCTCAAGCAATCATCAAAAGAAGTCCCGTAAATAGAAAAGTCATCCATGAAAACCTCAACAATCTTTTTACAAAAATCAGAGAATATAGCCATCATGCATCTTTGAAAGGTAACAGGTGCATTACATAAACCAAAAGGCATACATTTATAAGCAAAGGTACCGAAAGGACAAGTAAAAGTGGTCTTTTCTTGATCCCCTTTTGACACAGGTATTTGAGAGAAACTAGAATAGCCATCTAGAAAGCAAAAATGAGTATGTTTGGATAACCTTTCTAGTATTTGATCAATAAAAGGCAAAGGGTAATGATCTTTCTTAGTGGCTTTATTTAATTTGCGGAAATCAATTACCATCCTATAACCTGTAACAATTCTTTGCGGGATCAATTCATCTTTATCATTAGGAACAACAGTCATACCTCCCTTCTGAGGGACACAATGGACAAGACTTACCCACTGGCTACCGGCAACTGGATAAATTATACCTGCCTCTAGAAGCTTTAGCATTTCCTTCCTTACCACTTCTTTCATCTTAGGATTTAACCGTCATTGATGACCGATAATCGGTTTCGCGTCCTCTTCCAACTTTATCTTGTGTTGGCATAGAGTGGGACTAATGCCCTTAAGATCATCCAGAGTATATCGATAGCAGCACGGTGCTTCTTTAGAGTTTTCAATAATTTTTCTTCTTCCTGCTCTGAAAGGTTAGCACTAACAATAATAGGATATATCTTCTTTTCATCGAGATAAACATACTTAAGAGTATCAGGTAAAAGTTTGAGTTCAAACACGGGATCACCCTTGGGTGGAGGAGGATCCCCTAGAATTTCAACAGGCAAGTTGTTTTTCAATAAGGGTCCCTGTTTAAAGAATATTTCATCTATTTCCCTTCTCTCATTCATATACATATCATTTTCATGGCCTAGCAGATATTGTTCTAAAGGATCGTTAGGAGGCACATCAATAGGAGCAAGACCAATAATTTCATCCTTACTAGGCAATTATTTATCATGGGGTTGCCTACGAAATTTGGCAAAGTTAAAGTCATGAGACATATCCCCTAATCCAACAGTAACAATATCCTTTTCGCAGTCTATCTTAGCATTACCATCGTTCAAGAAGGGTCTACCAAATATAATGGGGCAGCAATCATCTTGTGGGGAACCGAGAACAAGAAAATCAGCAGGGTATTTAACCTTCCCACACAAGACTTCAACATCTCTAACAATCCCAACTGGTAAAATAAGTGTCTCTCTTAGCAAGCTTAATAGTAACATCAATACCTTCTAACTAAGCAGGTGCAATGTCGTGCATAATTTCTTTATATAAGGAATGGGGCATTGCACTAACACTAGCACCCATGTCACATAAACCATGATAGCAATGATCTCCTATTTTAACAGAAATAACATGCATGCCTACAATAGGTCTATGTTTATTCCTAGTATCGGGTTTGGCGATTCTAGCAGCTTCCTCTTGGAGATAAATAACATGCCCATCTAAATTATCTACCAAGAGATCCTTAACCATAGCAACACTAGGTTCAACTTTAATTTCCTCAGAGGGTGTAGGTGTTCTAGTATTACTCTTACGAACCATAGTTGAAGCTTTAGCATGATCCTTTATTCTAACAGGGAAGGGTGGTTTCTCAATATAAGCAGTAGGAACAATAGGATCAACATTATAAGTGATAGTCTTTTCTTCAACTTTGATAGGTTCAACTATTTTTACTTCAATAGGAGGATGGTATTTAAACTACTTCTCCTTAGGGAGATCAACATGAGTAGCAAATGATTCACAGAAAGAAGCTACTATCTCAGAGTCAAGTCCATATTTAGTGCTAAATTCACGGAAAACATCGGTATCCATAAAAGATTTAACACAATCAAACTTAGGGGTTATACCTGACTCCTTACCTTCGTCGAGGTCCCAATATCCAGAGTTGCATTTAATTCTTTCCAATAAATTCCATTTGAATTCAATAGTCTTCATCATAAAAGAACCAGTACAAGAAGTATCGAGCATGGAGCGATTATTGAGAGAAAACCGAGCATAAAATTTTTGAATGATCATTTCTCTTGAGAGCTCATGATTGGGGCATGAATATAACATTGACCTAAGCCTCTCCCAAGCTTGAGCGATACTTTCTCATTCGCAAGGCCAAAAATTATATATATAATTACGATCACGATGAACTTGATGCATAGGATAGAACTTCTGATGAAATTCCAACCTCAATCGATTGTAGTTCCATGATCCAATATCATCACATAGCCTAAACCATGTCAATGCATCTCCCTTCAAAGATAAAGGGAAGACCTTCTTCTTGATAACATCCTCGGGCATACCTGCAAGCTTAAATAATCCACAAACTTCATCCACATAGATTAGGTGCAAACCGGGATGAAGTGTTCCATCTCCTGTAAAGGGGTTAGCTAGCAGTTTCTCTATCATACCCGAAGGAATTGCATGAAGGAAATATGCCCTAGAGGCAATAATAAAGTTGTTATTTATATTTCCTTATATCATGATGAATGTTAATTATTCATGCTAGAATTGTATTAACCGGAAACTTAGTACATGTGTGAATACATAGACAAAACAGAGTGTCCCTAGTATGCCTCGACTAGACTAGCTCATTGATCAAAGATGGTTATGTTTCCTAGCCGTAGACATGAGTTGTCATTTGATCAATGGGATCACATCATTAGGAGAATGATGTGATGGACAAGACCCATCCGTTAGCATAGCACTATGATCGTTTAGTTTTACTGCTATTTCTTTCTTCATGACTTATACATGTTCCTATGACTATGAGATTATGCAACTCCCGAATACCAGAGGAACACCTTGTGTGCTATCAAACGTCACAACGTGACTGGGTGATTATAAAGATGCTCTACAGGTGTCTCCGAAGGTGTTCGTGGTGTTGGCATAGATCAAGAATAGGATTTGTCACTCCGAGTGTCGGAGAGGTATCTCTGGGCCCTCTCGGTAATACACATCATCATAAGCCTTGCAAGCAAATGATTAATGAGTTAGTCACGGGATGATGTATTATGGAACGAGTAAAGAGACTTGCCGGTAATGAGATTGAACTAGGTATTGAGATACCGACGATCGAATCTCGGGCAAGTAACATACCGATGACAAAAGGAACAACGTATGTTGTTATGCGGTTTGACCGATAAGGATCTTCGTCGAATATGTAGGAGCCAATATGAGCATCCAGGTTCCGCTATTGGTTATTGACCGGAGATGAGTCTCGGTCATGTCTACATAGTTCTCGAACCCGTAGGGTCCACACACTTAACGTTTGATGACGATCGGTATTATGAGTTTATGAGTTTTGATGTACCAAAGGTAGTTCGGAGTCCCGGATGAGATCACGGACATGACGAGGAGTCTCGGAATGTTCGAGACGTAAATATTGATATATTGGAGGACTATATTAGGACACCAGAAGTGTTCCGGAAAAGTTTCGGATTTAACCGTAGTGCTGGAGGGGGTTACCGGAAACCCCCCGAGGGAGTATGGGCCATAGTGGGCCATTGAGGGAAAGAGAGAGGCAGCCCATAGGGCTGGCCGCACCCTCCCCCTAGGAATCCTAGTTGGACTAGGAAAGGGGGGAGGCGCCCCTCTTCTTCCTTCTTCTCCCCCCTTCCTTTCCTACTCCTAGTAGGAATAGGAAAGGGGATTCCTATTCCTACTAAGAGTAGGAATCCTACTCCTAGGCGCGCCATACATGGCCGGCCGGCCCTCCCCCCTTGCTCCTTTATATACGGGGGCAGGGGGGCACCCAAACACACAGAAGAAACATTGTTCTAGCCGTGTGCGGTGCCCCCCTCCATAGAAACACACCTCGGTCATACCGTTGCAGTGCTTAGGCGGAGCCCTGCGCCGGTAACTTCATCATATCCGTCACCACGTTGTCGTGCTGACGAAACTCTCCCGTGAAGCTCAACTGGAACAAGAGCTCGTGGGACGTCATCAAGCTGAACGTGTGCTGAACGCGGAGGTGCCGTATGTTCGGTGCTTGATCGGTTGGATCACGAAGAAGTTCGACTACATCAACCGCGTCACTAGACGCTTCCGCTTTCGGTCTACGAGGGTACGTAGACACACTCTCCCCTCTCGTTGCTATGCATCTGGTAGATAGATCTTGTGTGATCGTAGGAATTTTTTTTGAAATGCTACGTTCCCCAACAGTGGCATCAGAGCCAGGTCTATGCGTAGATGATATGCACGAGTAGAACACAATGAGTTGTGGGCGATAATAGTCATAATGCTTACCAGCATGTCATAATTTGGTTCAGCGGTATTGTGAGATGAAGTGGCCCGGACCGACATTACGTGTACGCTTACGCGAGACTGGTTTCACCGTTATGAGAACTCGTTGCTTAAAGGTGACTGGCGGGTGTCTGTCTCTCTCACTTTAGTTGAATCGAGTATGTCTACGCTCGGTCCTTGAGAAGGTTAAAACATCACATACTTGATGAAAAATCGTTGTGGTATGCGTAGTTAAGAACAGTTCTTGCTAAGCCCGTAGCAGCCACGTAAAACTTGCAACAACAAAGTAGAGGACGTCTAACTTGTTTTTGCAGGGCATGTTGTGATGTGATATGGTCAAGACATGATGAGTTATACATTATTGTATGATATGATCATGTTTTGTAAAGTTATCGGCAACTAGCAGGAGCCATATGGTTGTCGCTTTATTGTATGAAATACAATCACCATGTAATTGCTTTACTTTATCACTAAACGATAGCGATAGTCGTGGAAGCAATAGTTGGCGAGACGACAATGATGCTATGATGGAGATCAAGGTGTTGCGCCGGTGACGATGGTGATCATGACGGTGCCTTGGAGATGGAGATCAAAAGCACAAGATGATGATGGCCATATCATGTCACATATTTTGATTGCATGTGATGTTTATCTTATTATGCTTCTTATCTTGCTTAGTACGACGGTAGCATTATAAGATAATCCCTTAGAAAATTTCAAGGTACAAGTGTTCTCTCTGAGTATGCACCGTTGCGAAAGTTCGTCGTGCCGAGACACCACTTGATGATCGGGTGTGATAAGGTCTACATTCACATACAACGGGTGCAAGCCAGTTTTGCACACGCAGAATACTCGGGTTAAACTTGACAAGCCTAGCATATGCAGATATGGCCTCGGAACACTGGAGACCGAAAGGTCGAGCGTGAATCATATAGTAGATATGATCAACATAAGATGTTCACCATTGAAAACTACTCCATCTCACGTGATGACCGGACATGGTTTAGATGATTTGGATCATGTGATCGTTTAGATGACTAGAGGGATGTCTATCTAAGTGGGAGTTCTTTAGAAATATGATTAATTGAACTTTAATTTATCATGAACTTAGTCCTAGTAGTATTAGCATATCTATGTTGTAGATCAATAGCTCACGATGTAGCTCCCCGTTTATTTTATATGTTCCTAGAGAAATATAAGTTAGAAGATGTTAGTAGCAATGATGCGTACTAGGTCCATGATCCGAGGATTATCCTCATTGCTGCACAGAAGTATTATGTCCTTGATGCACCGCTAGGTGAAAAACCTATTGCAGGAGCAGATGCAGACGTTATGAACGCTTGACAAAGCTCGGTATGATGACTACTTGATAGTTTAGTGCGCCATGCTTTACAGCTTATAACTGGGACTTCAAAAACGTTTTGAACACCACAGAGCATATGAGATGTTCCAAGAGTTGAAATTAGTATTTCATACTCATGCCTGTGTCGAGAGGTATGAGACCTCTGATAGTACTTTGCCTACAAGATGGAGGATAATAGCTCAACCAGTGAGCATGTGCTCAGATTGTCTGGGTACTACAATTACTTGAATCAAGTGGGAGTTAATCTTCCAGATAAGATAGTAATTGATAAAGTTCTCTAGTCACTATCACCAAGTTAGTAGAACTTCGTGATGAACTATAATATGCAAGGGATGACGAAAGTAATTCCCGAGGTCTTCGCGATACTGAAATCGACGAAGGTAGAAATCAAGAAAGAACATCAAGTGTTGATGGTTAACAGGACCACTTGTTTCAAGTAAAGGGAAAAGGGATAGAAGGGGAACTTCAAGAAGAATGACAAGCAAGTTGTCACTCCCATGAAGAAACCCAAAGCTAAACTCAAGCCTGAAACTAAGTGCTTCTACTGCAAAGGAAATGGTCACTGGAAGTGGAACTGCCCTAGATACTTGGCGGATAAGAAGGATGGCAAAGTGGACAAAGGTATATTTGATATACAGATTATTGATGTGTATTTTGCTAGTGTTCATAGCAACCCCTGGGTATTTGATACCAGTTCAGTTGCTAAAATTGGTAACTCGAAACGAGAGTTGCAGAATGAACATAGACTAGTTAAAGGTGAAGTGACGATTTGTGTTGGAAGTGGTTCCAATATTGATATGATCATCATCGCACACTCCCTATACTTTCGGGATTAGTGTAGAACCTAAATGGGTCTTTTACATTTGTGTCCTTAACTCGAACCCACTACTCAGATTTGCCCCTAATTTCAAAGTGTGCTCAAATTTAGCCCTCCGCCGTTAAGTAACCTTACAGAAATGCCCTTCCGTTCCATTTCCATCCGGTCAAAGGGGTTTGACCGCTATCTGACCGTTTCCTTGACATTTTTGCCCCTGAAAACAATAAAACAAAATGTAAAAAAGAACAGAGAGGGTGCGTTCTTATCATTTGGCCCAGGATGGCCCAGTTAGCCCAGCCCACTGGCCGGTCTTCTTCTTCCTCTGCCGAGCCCGAGGGCGTGTCGCCCGCACGCGCACCTGAGACCACCTCCGGCTTGCGCCAGAGCTAATCCCCTCGCCGCCGGCACCACAAGGAGAGCCATAGCACACGTCCTTTTCCCTAGGCCTCTCTCCCGACCCCCATTTCTCTCCTCTAAAACCACCCATGGAGTCATCGCTCGCCGCCGTTCGACGTGCCCGTGGCCAACGAGCTCCGAGAGACCTACCAGCTTGTCAGTTGGGACCGCCGTGTTCTCAGGAGCTTCTTCTCCAACAACTATGGCCTCATCTTCAGCGAGCCGAACGAATTGACGCCATCAATCTCGTCTGCAGTCACCGAACACCGGCTTCGATTCGTCACGCTTCGACCTTCCTGGAACCATCTAGCAGTACCACGAGAACCGCGGCGAGCTACGCTACCGTAATACTCTCCCTCTCACCTCGCATCCTTCCTCTAGCCATCGTCCGGTGAGCTCGAGCACATCCCGCCGCCTTGGACGATGAACACGTCAGTGCAGGCCTCCCTTGACCGAAATTTTCTGCCTGGCGTGCTCGAGGATCCCTGTAGATGCCGATGCACTTCTATCCCGTCTTCCCCGTGCGTTGTAGCCACCCGCCACCAAGCTACTTCCGGCGTCGCCGCTGGCCTCGGCCATGGTCGACCCTCCAGTCGTCCCCGCTCGCCCAAACACCTCCATTCGAAGCGGAGAGAGAGCCCAGGAGCCCGTAGGAAGATTCACCGACTGCTTTGGTCGCCAGAATAGGGCTCCCAAGCCCTCTGCCGGGGCGTATGCTCACCGGCGGCTGAACTCCGGTGTCTTTTCTTTTTATTTTTCTTTAGTGGGTCTCAATGTAGGTGAGTGAGAGGGTGGATAGGATTTTATTTTTATTTTTTAGTGGGTCACACATGTAAGTGAGAGAGAGGGGTGAGAGAAAGATTTTTTTCTTTTTTTGAGTGGGTCCCACATGTAAGTGACACATGGAAGTAGGGGCAAACTGTCCGAAAAACGTCAGGTTGACGGTCAAACGAGTTTGACCGGACGGAAACGGAACGGAAGGGCATTTCTGTAAGGTCACTTAACGACAAAGGGGTAAATTTGAGCAGGCTTCGAAATTAGGGGTATATCTGAGTAGTGGGTTCGAGTTAGGGACACAAATGCAAATGTCCCAACCTAAATAAATGTTATTTGGCATTTGCGTTGAGCATGAATATGATTTGATCATGTTTGTTGCAATACAATTATTCATTTAAAGTCATATAATAATAGTTATTCTGTTTACATGAATAAAGCCTTCGATGGTCATACACCCAATGGAAAATAGTTTGTTGGATCTCGATCGTAGTGATACATATATTCATAATATTGAAGCCAAAAGATGCAAGGTTAATAATGATAGTGCAACTTATTTGTGGTACTGCCGTTTAGGTCATATTGGTGTAAAGCGCATGAAGAAACTCCATAGTGATGGACTTTTGGAATCACTTGATTATGAATCACTTGGTGGTTGCGAACCATACCTCATGGGCAAAATGACTAAAACTCCATTCTCTGGAACGATGGAGCTAGCAACAGATTTGTTGGAAATCATACATACTGATGTATGTGGACCAATAAGTGTTGAGACTCGTGACAGGTATCATTATTTTCTGACTTTCACTGATGATTTGAGCAGATATGGGTATATCTGCTTGATGAAGCACAAGTCTGAAACATTTGAAAAGTTCAAAGAATTTCAGAGTGAAGTAGAGAATCATCGTAACAAGAAAATAAAGTTTCTACGATCTGATCGTGGAGGTGAATATTTGAGTTACGAGTTTGGTCTTCATTTGAAACAATGTGGAATAGTTTCACAACTCACGCCACCCGGAACACCACAGCGTAATGATGTGTCCGAACGTCGTAACCGTGCTTTATTAGATATGGTGCGATCTATGATGTCTCTTACCGATTTACCACTATCATTTAGGGTTGTGCATTAGAGACAACTGCATTCATGTTTAATAAGGGCACCATCTAAAAATCCGTTGAGACGACGCCTTATGAACTGTGGTTTGGCAAGAAACCAAAGTTGTCGTTTCTTAAAGTTTGGGGCTGCGATGCTTATGTGAATAAGCTTCAACCTGATAAGCTCAAACCCAAGTCGGAGAAATGTGTCTTCATAGGATACCCAAAAGAGACTGTTGGGTACACCTTCTATCACAGATCCGAAGGCAAGATATTCGTTGCTAAGAATGGATCCTTTCTAGAGAAGGAGTTTCTCTCGAAAGAAGTGAGTGGGAGGAAAGTGGAACTTGATGAGGTAATTGTACCTTCTCCCGAATTGGAAAGTAGTACATCACAGAAACTAGTTCCAGTGATTCCTACACCAATTAGTGAGGAAGCTAATGACGATGATTGTGAAACTTCAGATCAAGTTTCTGCTGAACTTCGTAGATCAACCAGAGTACGTTCCGCACCAGAGTGGTACGGCAACCCAGTTCTGGAAGTCATGTTACTAGACCATGATGAACCTACGAACTATGAGGAAGCGATGATGAGCCCAGATTCCGCAAAATGGCTTGAGGCCATGAAATCTGAGATGGGATCCATGTATAAGAACAAATTGTGGACTTTGGTTGACTTGCCCAATGATCGACAAGCAATTGAAAATAAATGGATCTTCAAGAGGAAGACCGACGCCGACGGTAATGTTACTGTGTACAAAGCTCGACTTGTTGCGAAAGGTTTTCGACAAGTTCAAGGAGTTGACTATGATGAGACTTTCTCACCCGTAGCGATGCTTAAGTCTGTCCGAATCATGTTAGCAATTGCCGCATTTTATGATTATGAAATCGGGCAAATGGATGTCAAAACTGCATTCCTGAATGGATATCTCAAAGAGGAGTTGCATATGATGCAACCAGAAGGTTTTTGTCGATCCTAAAGGTGCTAACAAAGTGTGCAAGCTCCAGCGATCCATCTATTTACTGGTGCAAGCATCTCAGAGTTGGAATATACGCTTTGATGAGGTGATCAAAGCATATGGTTTTATACAGACTTGTGGTGAAGCCTGTATTTACAAGAAAGTGAGTGGGAGCACTACATCCTTTCTGATAAGTATATGTGAGTGACATATTGTCGATCGGAAATGATGTAGAATTTTCTGGAAAGCATAAAGGAGTGTTTGAAAGGAATTTTTTCAAAGAAAGACCCCGATGAAGCTGCTTACATATTGAGCATCAAGATCTATAGAGATAGATCGAGACGCTTGATAAGTTTTTTCAATGAGTCCATACCTTGACAAGTTTTTTGAAGTAGTTCAAAATGAATCAGTCAGAGAAGAAGTTCTTGCCTGAGTTATAAGGTATGAAGTTGAGTAAGACTCAAAACCCGACCACGGCAGAAGATAGAGAAAGAATGAAAGTCATTCCCTATGCCTCAGCCATAGATTCTATAAAGTATGCCATGCTGTGTACCAAACCTGTTGTGTACCTTACCATGAGTTTGGCAAGGAAGTACAAAAGTGATCCAGGAGTAGATCACTGGACAACGGTCAAAATTATCCTTAGTTACTGGATGACTAAGGAAATGTTTCTCAATTATGGAGGTGATAAAGAGTTCGTCGTAAAAAGTTACGCTGATGCAATCTTTACACTAATCCAGATGACTCTAAAGTATCAATCTGGATGCATATTGAAAGTGGGAGCAATTAGCTATAGTAGCTCCATGCAGAGCATTGTAGACATAGAAATTTGCGAAATACATATGGATCTGAATGTGTCAGACCCGTTGACTAAACTTCTCTCACAAGAAAAACATGATCACACCTTATTACACCTGGGTGTTAATCACATAGCGATGTGAACTAGATTATTGACTCTAGTAAACCCTTTGGGTGTTGGTCACATGGCGATGTGAACTATGGGTGTTATTCACATAACGATGTGAACTATCGGTATTAAATCACATGGCGATGTGAGCTAGATTATTGACTCCAGTGGAAATGGGAGACTGAAGGAAATATGCCCTAGAGGCAATAATAAAGTTGTTATTTATATTTCCTTATATCATGATAAATGTTTATTATTCATGCTAGAATTGTATTAACCGGAAACTTAGTACATGTGTGAATACATATACAAAACAGAGTGTCCCTAGTATGCCTCTACTAGACTAGCTCATTGATCAAAGATGGTTATGTTTCCTAGCCATAGACATGAGTTGTCATTTGATCAACGGGATCACATCATTAGGAGAATGATGTGATGCACAAGACCCATCCGTTAGCTTAGCACTGTGATCGTTTAGTTTTACTGCTATTGCTTTCTTCATGACTTATACATGTTCCTATGACTATGAGATTATGCAACTCCCGAATACCGGAGGAACACCTTGTGTGCTATCAAACGTCACAACATAACTGGGTGATTATAAAGATGCTCTACAGGTGTCTCCGAAGGTGTTAGTGGTGTTGGCATAGATCAAGAATAGGATTTGTCACTCCGAGTGTCGGAGAGGTATCTCTGGGCCCTCTCGGTAATACACATCATAATAAGCCTTGCAAGCAAATGACTAATGAGTTAGTCACGGGATGATGTTTTAAGGAATGAGTAAAGAGACTTTCCGGTAACGAGATTGAACTAGGTATTGAGATACCGACGATCGAATCTCGGGCAAGTAACATACCGATGAGAAAAGGAATAACGTATGTTGTTATGAGGTTTGACCGATAAGGATCTTCGTAGAATATGTAGGAGCCAATATGAGCATCCAGGTTCCGCTATTGGTTATTGACCAGAGATGAGTCTCGGTCATGTCTACATAGTTCTCGAACCCGTATGGTCCGCACGCTTAACGTTTGATGACGATTGGTATTATGAGTTTATGAGTTTTGATGCACCGAAGGTAGTTCGGAGTCCCGGATGAGATCACGGACATGAAGAGGAGTCTCAGAATGTCCGAGACGTAAAGATTGATATATTGGACGACTATATTCAGACACCAGAAGTGTTCCGGAAAAGTTTCGGATTTAACCGTAGTGCTGGAGGGGGTTACCGGAACCCCCCCTCCCGAGGGAGTATGGGCCATAGTGGGCCATTGAGGGAAAGAGAGAGGCAGCCCATAGGGCTGGCCGCACCCTCCCCCTAGGAATCCTAGTTGGACTAGGAAAGGGGGGAGGCGCCCCTCTTCTTCCTTCTTCTCTCCCCCTTCCATTCCTACTCCTAGTAGGAATAGGAAAGGGGATTCCTATTCCTACTAGGAGTAGGAATCCTGTTCCTTGGTGCGCCATACATGGCTGGCCGACCCTCCCCCCTTGCTCCTTTATATACGGGGGCAAGGGGGCACCCAAACACAAAGAAGAAACATTGTTCTAGCCGTGTGCGGTGCCCCCTCCACAGAAACACACCTCGGTCATACCGTTGCAGTACTTAGGCGAAGCCCTGCGCCGATAACTTCATCATATCCGTCACCACACCGTCGTGCTGACGAAACTCTCCTGTGAAGCTCAACTGGATCAAGAGCTCGTGGGACGTCATCAAGCTGAACGTGTGCTGAACGTGGAGGTGCCGTACGTTCGGTGCTTGATCGGTTGGATCGAGAAGAAGTTCAACTACATCAATCGCGTAGATAGATCTTGCGTGATCGTAGATTTTTTTTGAAATAATACGTTCCCCAACATTTCAAAACAAACATTTTCAGTAGGTTGAGGAGAAACTCTTTGCTCTACGGGTCGGGGTGAAGATACCCCGAGCAAGCTCCTCAAAGGATTATGAGCCATAGTAACAAGTGACAGTAAATTTCAGCACACTATATAAAATTTTCCTTACCAAATTCCACTCACCAAAGGTGCTTCACTCCCCGGCAACGGCGTCAGAAAAGAGTCTTGATGACCCACAAGTGTAGGGGATCTATCGTAGTCCTTTCGATAAGTAAGAGTGTCAAACCCAACGAGGAGCAGAAGGAAATGATAGGCAGGTTTCAGTAAGGTATTTTCTGCAAGCACTGAAATTATTGGTAACAGATAGTTGTGTGATAAGATAATTGGTAGCAAGTGAAAAATAGTAAAATTAAATAAGGTGCAGCAAGATGTCCCAATCATTTTTGTAGCAAAGGACAAGCCTAGAAAAACTCTTATATGAAGGAAAGCACTCCCGAGGACACATGGGAATTATCGTCAAGCTAGTTTTCATCACATTCATTTTATTCGCGTTCGTTACTTTGGTAATTTGGTATGCGGGTGGACCAGTGCTTGGGTGCTGCCCTTACTTGGACAAGCATCCCAATTATGATTTACCTCTATTGCAAGCATCCGCAACTACAAAAGAAGTATTAAGGTAAACCTAACCATAGCATGAAACATATGGATCCAAATCAGCCCCTTACGAAGCAACGCATAAACTAGGGTTTAAACTTCTGTCACTCTAGCAACCCATCATCTACTTATTACTTCCCAATGCCTTCCTCTAGGCCCAAACAATGGTGAAGTGTCATGTAGTCGATGTTCACATGACACCACTAGAGGAAAGACAACATACATCTCATCAAAATATCGAACGAATACCAAATTCACATGACTACTTATAGCAAGACTTCTCCCATGTCCTCAGGAACAAACGTAACTACTCACAAAGCATATTCATGTTCATAATCAGAGGAGTATTAATATGCATAATGGATCTGAACATATGAGCTTCCACCAAGTAGACCAACTAGCATCAACTACAAGGAGTAATCAACACTACTAGCAACCTACAGGTACTGATCTGAGGTTTTGGTACAAAGATTGGATACAAGAGATGAACTAGGGTTTGAGAGGAGATGGTGCTGGTGAAGATGTTGATGAAGATAACCCTCCCCAAGATGGGAGAGTTGTTGGTGATGATGATGGCGTTGATTTCCCCCTCCCGGAGGGAAGTATCCTCGGCAGAACAGCTCCGCCGGAGCCCTAGATTGGTTCTGCCAAGGTTCCGCCTCGAGATGGCGGCGTTTTGTCCCGAAAGCCTCCTTATGATTTTTTCCAGGTCAAAACACCTCATATAGGAGAAGATGGGCATCGAGGGGTCACCAGGTGGCCCATGAGGCAGGGGGCGCGCCCAGGGGGGCGCCCCCCCACCCTCGTGGACAGGTGGTGCCCCCCCTGACGTATCTCTTTCGCCAGATATTTTTTATATTTTTTAAAACGATGTTTCGTGGAGTTTCGGGGCTTTTTGAGTTGTGTAGAATAGGTCTCCAATGTTTGCTCCTTTTCTAGCCCAGAATGCCAGCTGCCGGCATTCTCCCTCTTCATGTAGACCTTGTAAAATAAGAGAGAAAATACATAAGTATTGTGACATAACGTGTAATAATAGCCCACAGTGCAATAAATATCAACATAAAAGCATGATGCAAAATGGACGTATCAATGTTGCACTAGAGACTCACATATGACATATCGTTGCGTCTCATAGTTGGGTTTGTCCGACTTGGACCTTATCTCGACTCGGATCCGACTACGTCGAATCCGACCAGACCTTTCCAAGTCCATATTATCCGGTTAGCATCCAATGCTCCATGGCTAGTGAGATCGAGCCATCCACCATGTCATATGCTAGTCTAGCCTGATGTCTGTCCACAGATCACTTTCGACTAGGGACCATTTAGGATGTATCATACAACACAAGATCTCACAGACAAGTCACGTACTTGCCAACAAGTATCATTGATTACATCCAAGGACTATCTTTATTCATAAACACATAGGAAATATCATCATACATGATTGCCTCTAGGGCATATCTCCAACAGTCTTGTCGTGGTTTTGACACGGCAGATGTCCTAGGGTAAGGACTTAGTCGTGAGGCCAACGCATCTATGTGGTAGCTTGAGAGGGGTTGAGCGGAATCGAGAGGCGCAACACACAAGACACAGATTTATACAGCTTCGGGCCCCAGGAAACATCATCCGGTAATAGCCCTACATGCTGTTTGAGGCTAGATCTCATTATGACCCTCATGGAGTCGCCGGTAAACCGGCTCTCCTTTAGTTGTGTCTAGCCCTAAAGAATATGACGCCTCTAACTTGTGAGAACTTGTCCCCCTTTTGGGGAGCCCCGCCCCTCCTTATATATGTTGAAGGCGCGGGTTACATGACTAGTCCTAGTAGGATTAGGATTACTCTATTACAAGTGGAGTCCTAGTCTTGCTTCCTTTGCAGGCGAATATTCCTTGTGCTTTCCTCATAAACTGGCCCACCATAACATGAACCGGCCTTCTAGGCCTTGGGCCTTGTCATCCGTCCGCCGCCTGTCGGGTTACCAGTGAGTCATAATGTTCAGGCAGGTTGCTTGTAAACCGTCTGGTCACGGTGGGTCGCCAGTGAACCGTCAAGTGTAAACCGGGTCTCAAGTAAACCGCCAAGTCCGACCGGGTCATATTTCTGGCCGGGTCATACCGCGGGGTATATCCCCAACAAGTCTCCCACTTGCACTAGAGTCAATGAAATAGACATCGTATGCCCATAGCTCTAACTTACCCCTCATGCTTGGGTTGTGGAAGCGGCTTAGTCAACGGATCTGCAACATTTGCATCTGTGTGAATTTTGCATAACTCTATATCACCACTCTTTACGATCTTTCGTATTAGGTGATATTTCCGATCTATGTGTGTGGTCCTGTGGTGGTTCCTCGGCTCCTTGGATTGTGCGATGGCACCAGAGTTATCACAATAAAGGTCCAATAGTTTCACTGAGGCTGGGAAAATACCAAGATCATCCACAAAGTTACGGATCCAAACACCTTCCTTCGTAGCTTCACAAGTCGCAATGTATTCGACTTTTGTGGTAGAATCGGCCATCGTATCTTGCTTGGAACTCGTCCAGCTCACTTCTCCTCTGTCCATGACATCCACGAATCCAAATTGTGATCAACAATCATCTCTATAGGTTTGGAAACTAGCATCGGCGTAACCCTTTACGATGAGCTCCTCCTCACCTCCATAAACTAGGAACATCTCTTTAGTCCTTTTAGGTACTTCAAAATAGACTTTACCACCGCCCAGTGACTCTCGCCTGGGTCGGCCTGGTATCTACTTGTTAGGCTTATTGCAAAAGCAACATCAGGCCATGTACATATCATGGCATACATGATGAATCCGATCGTCGAAGCATACATAATCCTACTCATCCTGCTTCGCTCATTAGATATCGAAGGACTCCGAGTCTCGCTTATTCTTATTCCATGTGAGACAGGCAATAACCCTTTCTCTGCCTCACTCACGTTGAACCGCTTCAACACTTTATCTATGTACGTGCATTGGCTCAAGCTGAGTAGCCTCCTCGATCTATCTCTATAGATCTTAATGCCCAATATGTAAACCGCTTCATCGAGGTCCTTCATCGAAAACTTTCCATTTAATGATTCCTTGACCGAGTTCAGCAGCGAAACATCATTTCTGATTAGCAATATGTCACCCACATATAGTATCAAAAACACTATCGAGCTCCCACTCAACTGCTTGTATAAACAAGCGTCCTCTTCGCTTTTGATAAAACCGAGACCAGTGATGACCTCATCAAAGCGAATGTTCCAGCTCCGAGATGCTTGTCTCAACCCATAAATGGATCTCTTGAGCTTGCATACCTTGCTAGTTCTAGTCGGATTGACAAAACCCTCGGGCTGTATCACATACACGTCCTTGGTTAAATTTCCATGAAGGAAAGCCGTTTTGACACCCATCTGACATATATCATAATCGAAATAGGCAGCTATAGCTAGTATGATCTTCATCGACTTCAACATCACTACCGGCGAGTAAGTCTCGTCGTAGTCAATTCCTTGAACTTGTCCATAACCTTTAGCGACAAGCCAAGCTTTGTGGATCTGAACATTTCCATCCACATCGGTTTTCTTCTTAAAGACCCATTTGCAACCTATGGCTTTTACGCCAAGCGGTGGATCAACCAAGTCCCAAACTTGAATTTCATCCATGGAGTTTAATTCGGACCTCATGACCTCCAGCCATGCCTCGGAATCCGAGCTTACCATCGCTTCCGCATACGTAGCCAGCTCGTCACTTTCTAGCAACAACCCATCACACACTCTGCGCAATCTTTCCGACCTCCATGGTTCCGGTGCCGCTTCCACCTCGGGTTCCTTGATAGACTCCAGTATGATCATATCACCCGCCGAGTTGTCCCCAAGTGGTGCTCGAACTTCTTCGAGTTGCACCTGCCTCCCACTAGCCTCCCGCCCGAGAAAATCTTTCTCAAGGAAGACCCCGTTTCGAGCAACAAACACTTGTTCTCTTCGTGGTTGTAGAAGCTATATCCCAAGGTTTCCATGGGATATCCCACGAATATGCATTTAGCCGACTTAGGTGTAAGCTTGTCTGACATAAGTCGTTTGAAAAATGCTTCACAACCCCAAATCTTTAGAAAAGACGAACCGAGACTCTTCCCAGTCCACATCTCATGTGGTGCCTTATCTACGGATTTAGATGGTACTCTCTTGAGTGTAAAAGTTACAGTTTCTAGAGCATATCCCCAGAATGATAAGAGTAAATCCGATTTGCTCATGATAGATCGAACCATGTCCAACAAGGTACTATTCCTCCGTTCCAACACGCCATTTCTCTGTGGCGTACCCGGAGGTGTGAGCTGAGGTACTATACCTCGACTTTTCAGATGATCATCAAACTCCTGGCTCATGTACTCACCTCCACGATTAGATCGTAGAAGCCTTATAGTCTTGCCGAGCTGATTCTCTACTTCATTCTGAAACTATTTGAACTTTTCAAAAGTTTCTGACTTGTGACTCATCAAATAGATATAGCCATATCTACTCAAGTCGTCGGTGAAAGTCACGAAGTACTGATAGCCACCTCTAGCGGTTGTGCTCATTGTACCACACACATCACTGTGTATAAGCTCCCATAGCTCGGACGCCCTCTCGCAACTCTTTGCAAAAGGAGACTTAGTCATCTTGCCGAGCAAGCATGATTCGTATGTCTCGAATGACTCAAAGTCGGGCGAAGTTAGGAGCCCATCACTATGGAGATTCTTCATGCGTTTCATACTAATGTGTCCAAGCCGGCAATGTCAAAAGTATGTTGGATTTATCTCATTAGGCTTATGCCTCTTGACATTCATATTATAGACAGATTCCATTTCCAGATTCAAAATAAATAGCCCATCAATAATGGGTGCATAGCCGTGGAACATACCATTAAAAAATATCGAACAACCATTGTCCTTTAAGTTGAATTCATAACCTTGACTCATCAAACATGAGGTAGAAATAATGTTTCGACTAAGTGCAGGAATGTAATAACAATTATTCAATTCCATGAATAATCTAGAAGGAAGCTAGAGCGGCATGATGCCGACCTCCAATGCAGCAACTCTTGCTTTGTTGCTGACCCTAATGTCAATCTCCCCTTGTGCCACACGCCTAGTTTCTACCAGCCCCTGGATCGAGTTGCAAATATGAACAACCGATCTGGTATCAAATACCCAAGAGCTACTAGGTATGTCAGCAAGGTAAATGTCTATAACATATGCAACAAGTGTACCTTTGCCTGAAGTGGCATTTCCGGCCTTCTTTCCATGCTCTGCAAGCCACTTGCTACAGTTCCTCTTTCAGTGACTAGTCTCCTTGCAGTGATAGCAAACGGTCTCTCAGTTCGGCCTAGACTTCGGCGCTGCGGCGGAGATTGCCTTCTCCGTGCCCTTTGCCTTAGCCTTTTTCTTAGACCAACTCTTCTTGAACTTAGCCGAGTTCTGCACCATCAATACTTGATGCGTGCCTTTCTTTATATCCCGTTCTGCCACCTTAAGCATACCATGCAATTCAGTGAGCTTCTTATCCATGCCATGCATATGATAGTTCGACATGAATGTCCCATAGCTGGCGGAAGAGAACCCAGAACTCCATCTGTAGCCAGCTCATCCAAGAGCGGGAAGCCTAACCGATCGAAAGCTTGCACATATCCGATCATCTTGATCACATGTGGGCTCAATGGATCATCCTCCTTCAGCTTACAATCCATCAATGATCGCCAGATGTTGAACCTTTCGGTCCTAGCCTGAACCTGAAACATGCTCTTGAGACTCTCAATCATATCCAAAGCCCCAACATCTTCAAAATGTTGTTGCAAATCAGGCTCCATACAAGCCAGCATGAGGCAACTGATCTCATTTGATTCATCAATGAGTTTCTGGTAGGCATTCCTGGTTGTGGCATTAGCAGTATCGGCAGGTTCATCTGGAAGTGGATCCTCTAGAACATGTTCCTTCTTATCATGCTTGAGAACAATTCTCAAATTTCTATACCAGGTTGTAAAGTTTGTCCCATTAAGTTTATCCTTTTCCAAGATTGATTTCAATGCAAAGTTGGGTTGAGCAGGTGGTGCCATTGATCTACAACAGAAAATATGCAATCACTAAGCAATGTGTTTATGTAGAGTAATTCAAGCCTTAAACAGAAATACTCCCACTGAAGTTAGCATCCCTCCGCAAACTCCTAGTGTCGTTGAAGTGTCACGGCAGATGTCCTAAGGTAAGGACTTGATTGTGGAGACATAGCGACGTGGTTAGCTTAAAGGGGTTAAGAACAAAACAAAGGACACGGGGAGTTTATACTGGTTCGGCCCCTATGGTGAGGGTAAAGCCTACTCCAGTTTAGGATGTGATTGCTGGGGTGTCGATTGCTAGGTCGTGGATGCGCTTGCCTAGCTCTCGATCTCTTGTCTCTTGCCCTAAGCCGCTGCCGGGTCGTCCCCTTATATACACGGGTTGACGCCCTACGGCCTACGGAGTCCCGGCCGGCTCATACAATCGTGTCTGGCTCGGTGACTCATCTTACATGCCTTACATTACAAGTTACATATATGGCGGTTTGATACTCACAGGCCTTAAGCCACCGCGGGCCTTGGGCCTTTATCTGAACCATCGTCTTAACATGCTTCTGGGCTGGTCTGATGAACCGTTGTCGGGTAACCCGGCCCCTCCTGGGCGGGTTATATGAAATACTTATATCCCCAACATTAGTCCCCAGGTTAATCTTGAACTTGTTCATGTCAATCTTCCCTCATCATATTGTGAGAGACTGTAAACCGCTGCCATCTTGCTTTTGAAATAACATTGACCCGCCATGACGTCAGCTTTTGAAATAACGATAACCCGTCGTGACGTCACTTACTTGCAAACGGTCCAGATCTTAACAAATCTTCCGTATTTATTGATATTCCGAGAATCAAGGTGCCTGCACAATTATTTACCTTTTCCTCCGTCTCCTCGATTTTCGCGCCTGACTTTATCCACTTGGCTTATAAATAGGACCGAAGGTCCCTTTCCATTCTCTCCTTCGTCTCCCTTTCTTCATTTTCTTCCTCGCGTCGCCCCTGTAACCGAGCTTCGCCGGCGCCATCGCCCTATGCTTCGTCCTCACTGACTGCCGCCGCGCCAACCCATCGTGACCGGGCCTCTTCCACACGCCGCCGCCGTCGGCTTGCCTGCACAGGTACATTCTTGCCTTCTCCGCCAGATCCATTAGGGTTCCTGTGAAGTTCTTCTGAGTTCTTCTTTTTCTTCTTCTTCAACTATGGTTTCTTCTTCTGAACCTTCGATGTCTCTGTGTATGCCAATGTTTGATAGCATCTCTCTAATCAATACTGTAAAATCTCATCTCTGCTAATAACTGGATTCATCTCTTAGAACTGCATTATATCAATCTGAAGTTTTTGTCTATTTGTCATTTAATCTTGATTTTTGAACAACCGTAGATCCAAAATTTCCGCCGCAATCTGTGAAAACTGTTTTTTCCAGACTTTAATAAATTTTACTTTTCTGAACACTCGTATTTGCCATGGCGGCTTACTTTTTCAGTTTATGATTACTCTTATGTCATTAGGCCCCGTGTAAAACACCATGCTGAACTTGTAGCCATGCCTTATCTCCGGCTCTTCTAAACCGGCACAATCTTTAACCTGTTAGGTCTGTTTGTTCATAATGCCGCCGAAGACAGTCACAACTTGCAACTGGGTTCCCTCCATTGTCACTGAAGCTACACTCGCCGACTTTGTCAGAGTCGGATTTCTACCCAACGCTCCAATTATGCCTTACCGTGTGCCTAACCCGGGCGAAGCAAGACCTCCACCCACAGACGATGAAGTGATCGTTTTTACTGACCACATGAGCCGGGGTTTCTCACCGCCTGGCTCTAAATTCTTCAGAGATGTCCTGCACTTCTTCCAGCTCCATCCCCAAGACATCGGACCCAATTCCGTGTCAAATATCTGCAATTTCCAAGTTTTTTGTGAAGTATATCTTCAAGAGGAACCCACCATCTTGCTTTCCAGAGAATTCTTTTACTTGAACCGCCATAATGAATTGACCAATGGCCCTAGCCTGGAGCTTGGGGCTGTCTCTATCCAAAGAAGAAGAGACTCTATTTTTCCTTATGCCTGTCTGCCGAGTCATCTGAAAGACTGGAACAAGACCTGGTTTTATTACAAAGATACCTCTCTGGCTGATGAACATCCTTTGCCGGGTTTCCTTCCTCAACGTTTAGATACCAATCATCGTCTTGCTAAAAAACTCACCCGTGCAGAACGCAAGTCAATTGCCCCCACTCTGTCAAAAGTGAATGCCCTTCTTGGAAATGGTTTAACTGGAATCGATTTAGCTCGATGCTGGCTTGCTTGACGAATTATTCCGTTAAGCCGTAGGTCCGGCTTAATGTGCGAATATACTGGAGAGAAGAATGATCCCTTGCGCCATAAATCTGAGGACCTAGAGGAAAATGTCATCACAGATATGACAAAAACTGTTTTAAATGAATCTTTGCCTGATTGCGGCAAAGTGGGCCCGTTGCCTTTCTGCAAATCTAACCCGGCTCCAGAGGTAACTCTTAATTTTGACTGTTGTCCTTTATAATTCAACTCCATTGCCAATGTTAAATTCGCCGCTTCTCACAGGCTAAGTCGGCCTTCTGGAAGAAAACTTATTATCATGAGGCCGCCAAAAAAGCCAGAGCCACCAAAAAAGCCGCCAAAAGAGCTGTTAAGAAGACTAAGAAGAAAACCAGTGCTTCTAGTCTGTTTGAACTGAATTATGACACTGAGTCGGAGGTAATCCTCGACTCTCCTGGCTCTTATTTCAACTATCTTATTGGCACTGATTATTGCCAGGATGACACGGAGGTCAGTCAGGCCGCAGACGAAGAGGTAATTACTATTTCCTCCGGCTCAGAATCCTTGCCAGGACAAAAAGTTCGACGAGTTATCCAGAAAGTAAGATTTTCACACCCTTCAGCTCATTTAGACCCTCACTTTCTTTTGAAGCAACAACAACATGAGAACCACCGTCGGACCCGAAACTCCGAAGAGGAGGAATTGTCCTCCGGCTTACCCAATACTCCGCCTCGACAAAAATGCCGGACTGAGGTACTTGCATTTATAAGCTCCTACCATCTGCCAATGGGCCTTACTCAATAATCCCTGAACTCATCTGATTCAAAATAAACAGGAAATTTCTCATTCATCTTCCGGCGATTCATCTCAGAGTCAACTTCCGGCTTTCAAGACCGCTCATGGGTAAACGTCTTATCTCAAATTCATTTGAATATGTAGATCTTTATATTCTTGCAATGCTTACTGTTATTAATGTAGAGGTCAAGCAAAACCTATTAAGAGGGGCAGGGCGACTAAACCGGTGGCTGACCCAAAGATTGCTGAGCCAGCACTACAAGCATCAGGGACAGATGCTCAAAAGCCAACTAAAGAAGTTACTCACGACACTCCTCCTGAGGTACCCAATGCCACTACTGCTCCTGCCCAGACTGATACTACACATGCCGAATCGCCTGCCCCCACTGAACCGGCCGAAGACCGGTCTGAAGATGTTATGTTTATTGGCACTGGTTTCAGAGAACCGGGCAACCCAACAGTATTAGCCAAACATACCGCCAAGCAAGAGCTTGCTGAAAGCCGGCGCGTGAGATTTGACATGTCACAGTACAAACAGTTGAGTACTGGCGAAGTCTTGTTTGGTTTTCTCAGTCAGGTTCATAGCAATCGTGATCTTGAAATCGACATGGTGAAGCAGATGCATCAAAAGTTTGAGGTAACGTTCTTGACCAATTTCTAACTGTCCTTCCAGCCCCCAAGTCTAATGGATATGATGAAACTGAATATTCTGTAGACTTTTAAAATCAGCATATCACTTAACCAAAAAAATCCCTTCTTAAGAAACATTGCTTGTGTAGCCCCCAAGGGCCGGCTTAATCAGGTTGAATGAGCCGGTCCTTGTTAACTTGCCTGTACTTCAACCATAATTAACTTGATATATAAAAGCAATGCACATTAGCCCCCAAGTGCCAAGTGCTATTGCTTGCAAAGTGCTTGGGACTTAATACCATGGATTCTGCCCAGAAAGAAAAAAACTTCATCCTCCATTAGCCCCCAAGGGACAAGTGCTCTTGCTTGCAAAGTTCTTGAGACTTAATAACATGAATCCGGCTTAAAAGAAAACTTCAGCCTCCATTAGCCCCCAAGGGCCAAGTGCTCTTGCTTGCAAAGTGCTTGGGACTTAAATCCTTATTAAACCGGCAGCTAATCCGTCTCATGTTTACTTTACCTATTTCAGGAAGTGACTGCAGAGTTACAAGCACAGCTGAAGGATGCTCAGGAACGACTTAAGCACCAAGAACCCAAAACTCAGAAAGACGAATCCAAATTCCAATTTAGCTTAACTGAAGCGAATGATTTAAAAGCTAAACTTAAGTTCGAGGAATCTGCATGGACTAAAGAAAGGGCTGCTTTAGTGCAACGGGCTGAAAAAGCCGAAACATCTCTTGAAGCGGTGACAACGGAGCTCCCGGCTTAAAGCACCGTGTGTCAAAAATGACTGCAACCATCTTTGGTAAGCCGCCATAGTCAAATTGTAAAATATTATGAGAACATAATCCATTTACTGATCAACTTAATGGTTATGTAGGCAAAAGAAGCAATATTCTTTTTTTTGACCTTGAAGACTGCAAGGCTTACACCCCACAACATTTTATTACCCAAAAGAAAACCAACAGTACAAACAATCCTCAAGGTGAGGAAGAGGAAAGAAAAGGGCTATCTAAACTGTAGAGAAAAAGAAGAAAAACAAAGAAACTAAGTCTAAAAATAACCAGAAAAGAAGAAAAGAAGGACCTCTCAAGGAGGCAAGAAATCAATCCATTTGAGCAGAGCATCTCTAAATTTTTTCTTGATTCTGCGGGAGAGTAGTGTAAGATCAGAAATAAAGCCATTTCTCCACATCCTGAAAGAAGGCCTAATGTTTCTGAAGGCTCTGTCATTCCGTATCTTTCAGATATTCCACCATGCAGTAAAAACCACTTCCACAAAGAAAGGCTTGCCGAAATCCTTCCTAGCCTGACATGCTATGTCCACCATATCCTCACTATCCTTCCAAGTGATCTGCAGGTAGTTCCACACGTGGAAACTTAAGCTGCATTGAAAGAAGAGATGGTTTCGATCCTCCAAAGCACCAGTCGAACAAAGAACACATTCTGGTCCCTCATTGATTTTCCAATGCCTACACTGGATCATATCCTTGGTGTTCACCCTATCCATGATTACAAGCCAGGCAAACATCTTAATTGACATAGTGCAGCAGCTCTTCCAGATCCAGCTAAGAATTGGGTTGGCTACCATTGGCTGATAGGAAAAATCATAGTACTTCTTTGCGGTAAAGGCAGACTTCTTGCCCTGCCTCCAGCTCCAAGAAATAGGGCACGTACTGTCTAGATGAATAGTGCCCATCAGTTGCATAAGCTGCTGCAAATCTTGAAAAGCCTGTTCAGACAAGGGCAGGGAAAAGATGTCCAAAATATCATGCACTTGAAAAGCCTCTTTAACCGAGAGGTTCTTGTTCAAGCAGAAAGAATAAAATCGAGGGAACCGATCCCTCAGAGGAGCACAGCTATCTCCAATTTGCCAAAAGTCAGCCCAAAACAGCACCGTGTCACCAGACTGAACATCAACAGAAGTAACAACCCTGAAATTATCCATTAACTTACATACGTCTCTCCACCAAAAAGATCCACAAAGAATAGTATCATGTGGAACTCTTTGAAAGTAGTAAGATTCCCAGATCAAGTGAACCCAAGGCACATCTATCTTATTATAGAATTTATTCAGGTGCTTGAGTAAGAGAGCATCGTTCTGCAAACCCAAGTTTAAAATGCCAAGCCCACCCTTGAGTTTTGGCCTACAAACCAGTGGCCAAGCAGCGAGAGAGTGTCCCCTTTCCTGACCGTATTTCCTCCACAAACACTGTCTTTGGATCCTTTCCAGTTGCTTCAGAATACCCTTAGGAATAGAAAAACTGCAAAGGAAGAAAATAGGCAGTGAAGATATGACAGAATTCACCAATTGAAGCCTGCTCCCTTGGGGTAGGAACCAAGAACTTGCTGTCAGTCGTCTCTCCATACAATCCACTAGAGGAAGGAAATCCACAATTTTGGGTCTAGTAGTCCCCACAGGTAAACCCAAATATGTGAAAGGTAGGGAGCCCAAGTTGCATCCCAAAATAGCAGCTAGATCAGTAGCCTCCTGATTATTCACATTAATAGGATACATGGATGACTTGTGAAAGTTGATTTGAAGACCAGTTGCCAGTGAGAAAGTCATTAGAACTGATTTCAGTGCCTCCAAATGGTTTCTGTCAGCTTTTAAGAAAAGCAAAGTATCATCAGCATACTACACAATAGGGAAATCAGGGTCATGATTTTGCAATGGTCTACTGAGGAGACCCTGCTGATGGATATCATTAACCAAAGTCTGAAGGAGGTCAGCAGCAATGACAAAGAGCAATGGGGAGATGGGGTCTCCTTGCTTTACTCCACATCTGCATTTGAAATGTTTTCCAGGGACCCCATTAAGCAAAACATAAGAAGTGCCAGATGATAACAACTGGTTGATCCATGAAACCCATCTGTTGTCAAAGCCTTTAGCCACCAGAATCCTTATTATTGCCTCATGCTGAATAGAATCGAAGGCCTTTTCAAAGTCAAGCTTTAGCAAAATAATAGGCTGTTTGGATTGATTACATTGGTGGATATATTCAAAAGTCCAAGCAAGACAATCTTGAATTGTTCTTGACTTTATGAATCCATATTGGTTCTTATGCACACATTTGGTGATCACTTCCTGAAATCTATTGGCAGCAAGTTTGGTGAGGAATTTCAAACCTACACTAGTGAGTGAAATAGGTCTAAAATCACCCACACTCTCAGGAGTCTGCTTCTTTGGGATCAGTGTGATGTATGCCTCATTAAGATTCTCTAATTTGGCCGTACCTGCATGAAATTCATGAACCAGCCTAATGAAGTCGTCAGAGATGATACACCATCACTTTTTGAGGAAAAGACCATTGAAACAATCGGGGCCAGGTGCTTTATCAGTGGGCATTTCATTAAGAACCTTCTCAATCTCCTTCATCTCAAATGGTTTGGAGAGCACATCCAGGTCTGGAACAGAAGGCAATAAAGAAAGTATGTTCTCAGATAAAGTGATGGGTTTCACTGTACCCATTCTGTTTTTGAACAAGATTAAGAATTCCTTGGCCATTTCCTCATGATCAGAAGATACAGTGCCACCAGGCAGTACAAAACTAGCAATTGTATTCCTTCGATACCTCTCAGTTGCCATGGACTGATTTTTTTTGGAATTCTCCTCACCCACTTTGACATACCTGATGGTACATCTTTTATTCCAGTAAAGATACTGCAGGTGTAATAGGTGCTCATGATGCATTTTGGTGATCTTTCTGAAGTTTCTTTCAGATGTGGACAAAAGTCTCAAATCCTCCAGGTTGTCCAAGCAAAGTATAACCCAGTTGCATTTTTCAATAAGCCCTTTAATATGTGAGAGACCTTTTTGCCATTTCTTTAAAGCAAATCTCAACGCCTTCAGTTTATCAACAATAACTGTCTCCCACGAGGGTATAGACGGCTTTCAGCTTCACAAGTGGATCCACGAGTGTAATGCCCCAGATGTAACACTTTCCCAATATGGCAATATATAAACTTTGGCTTCATCAATTCCTTTCCGGGCTCTTCTTTCTTTTCGGGTTCTTCGTTTTGTCATGTGCGTGTGTGCATTTCATCCATGTCATGTTGTCATGTGCATTGCATTGCATCTGTGTTGTCACTTGCATCCGGTCCCACTCGTCTCTTCCCGTTGTCCATTTCGAGATCCGACGCTCTCACACGTGCCCGTGGCATCCCTGAGTCCTTCTTTCGTGTGTGGCCGTGTAACATTTCCGGAATGACGTGAGACTTGTCGTGCGTTGTTGTTTTGGTACGTGTAGACCGCCTGTCAAGTTTCGTCGCGTTTGGAGTTCGTTTGGTACTCCAACGGTTAACCTAGTGGGCTAAAAGAACCTCTTCTTTGAGGCCCAAGACCCCCTCCACAACAGCCCACTAACCCAGCACAACCCTTCCCATCATCTCGGTCGTCGAATTGTGATCGCGTGGCCGAAAACCGCTCCCCATTTGGAGTCTCCTAGCTCCTTGTGCCTATAAAAACGTCCACACGCCACCATTTTTCGAGCGAAACCCTAGTCCCACCTCCTCCACCGCCGCCGGACCAATCGCGTTGCGACACGTGTCCACTCCCTCTCTCCCACCGCGCCAGGCCAGGGGAGCCCATCCGGGGCCCGCCCGGCCCGGCCGCCGCGGGGCGCGAGCGCCTGCTCGCCCCGATTCCCTACGCCTCCGTCCGTCGCCGGCGCGCGACCCCGCCGCCGCGCCGGACTGCGCCGCCGCCGCCTGTCCCGCTCGCCGCCGGCCCCTCTACCCCCGCCGTCGCCGGATCCGGTGGGATCGCCGCCGCCCGGCTGCTCCAGTCATCGAGCCGGATCTCCACCGGCCCCCGCGCCGCCCCGTGGCCTCCTCCGGCGAGGCCCTCGCCGCCGGCCTCGCGCCGCCTCGCCCCGGGCCGCCGGTTGCCCCGCCGGGCCGTCACTCGCGCCGGAGCCGCCGGCTTCGCCGGATCCCGATCCGCCGCCGCTCCGCGTGCCCTAACGGGTCGGCGGATCCGACCCGCTCCGCGCCCCGCACCCGCTTCGCCGCTGACCCGATCCGCGCCCCGTTGACCAGATCTGGAAGTTGTTTTTTCCTAAGTCCCAGCTTTTTCTTATTTTGTTGCATACTTCTAGTGGCTGTAACTTTGTGCATACTTGTTCGTTTTGAGTGTATGATATGTCAAAATGACCGTGGTGATATGCTCTACGTTTTCTTCCATTGTGTCATGCTTGTTTGAGTCCATCTAGATGTCTTAATGTTCGTGACAAGAGTGCTACTTGATATAAACTGCTGTAACTTGTTATTTTCATGCCATGTTTGAGATGTGATAGCTTGGTGCATGTTTATCCAAATGAAGCAAATGAGATGTCAAAATGTTCATCATGAGATGCTTTACATGATGGTTGCTGTAGCATGCATGTTAGGGTTCATATTGCCATGTTAATCTCTGTTGCAAAAGTGCATGTGGCTGTTAAGTTTTGTAACATGTTATGAGATGCTGATTTGAAGAGCTCGTTGCTATTGATGTGTTTGTCCCCATGTCACATGTTTACATGTTTTCGAATCTCCATCATGTGGTCTTTGCTGTGGTGCAAACCATTTTCCATGATATGCCTTGAGGTGACTTAAACATGCTTGTAAACATGCCATGCCAACTTAACTGTTTTAACACTTAGTGAATTTCTACTAAGTCTGGAATCTGTCATATCCTGATGCTATGTTTGCTTGATGCCCTAGGCAAATCCATGTTAGTTTTGGATGCCATTGATCATTCCTTGTTGTACATGTTATTGTCTATCCATTCATGCCCTCACTTGCTCATTTGGCTTGCTATAGCTTATTTATTTCTTGCTCCCAAGTTGCTATAAAATATAACTGTCAGGTTTTTAACTTCATGATCAAAATGTTGTAGCTTGTTGCTTTTGATCCATGCCTCCTATGGAGTTGCTCCAATGGAGTTGTTTGCTTTAGGATATGTCTACTTCATGTCCATGCTTCTTGTCACCATGTTTGAGTGATGTAGAGTATATATTTCTTGCTCCAAAGTTGCTATGTGGCTGTTAATTTCAGCTTTGCCTTGTATCTTGTTTTGTGTGTATGTGTTGAACCGTTGCTCCGTTTTGAGCGTGCCCTATATGAAACTTGTGTGATTTTGCATGTAGAATCATAATATCATCTTGTTTACATGTTTGGAGTGAGTTTGCTTGATGTTTGGGTGCATCTTGCACCGTTGCCATGCTTATCTTGTTTTGCTCATATCTTCTAGACCGTAGCTCCGAATTAAACAAACTTTATATGAAACTTGACTAGAATTTCGTGTAGATCATCATGGTGCATCTTAATCTGCTGTTTAATTACTTTAACTTAAGGTTTGTTGGGATCTGGACTAATTTCAAACTATGCATATGAGGACTTACCGGATTTGTTATATGTAGTTTCCGACCTCATTTAAACTTGTTGACTTGTGTTGTTTTTGAGTGGTTTCTGCCTTGCCATGTTTTGCATCATATATAGACTTGTCTTGCATCATACTTGCTTGAGCATATTGTCATGTTCTTGTGTTGTTTCTCTGTGCTTCCTACCTTGCCATGTATTGCATCATATATAGACTTGTCATGCATCATACGTGCATCATGTTGTTTGTGCACTGCACCTTGTTTGATTCTCGTGCCACGTTGTGTTCTTGTGTTGAGTAGAGCCGGAAGCCGAGACCAAGCAAGAGAACGAGGTTACTACCGAGGTTGAGTACGAGGAGCCGTCTTACGATCCCATCGACGACTCGACAGGCAAGATGACCTGACCCAGATATCATTACTATCTTTGCCTATTGCTAGATGTCTCACTCTTTAGCTCATTGCCTCGATGCCCATGTTTTGTTTGTCAGCCTCCTATTGTAACCATGAATCTGTCTAACCACCCAACCTAGCAAAACCTTTGTTTGGCTACGTAGGCTTCGCTCAGCCCCTCTTATAGCATTGCTAGTTGCAGGAGAAGATTTGAAGATTCTTGCTTCATGTTGAAGTTATTGTTGGGATATCACACTATATAAACTCTTAAACTAAATCATCTATATATTGGTAATGGGTGGAAGGCTAAGCCTCTTGCTTGGTGATTTGTTCCACTCATGTCGCCCTAGGAACCGTATAAACCGGTGTTATGTTCCTTGATTTTGCGTTCCTCACACGGTTGGGGTTATGGGACCCCCTCGATAACCCGCTTAGTGCTAAATCTTTTCCAGCAAGGCCCAACATTGGTACTCCATTTGCCTAACAACTAAAACTTGCCGAGGGAGTAATTAACCCGAGGATTAATTAATCAACCCCCCTGGGCCAGTGCTCGATTTGAGTGGTAGTCCAAAATGGGCGGACTGCAGGGCCACCTTGTGGGAACCCGAGGGCTGGTATTTTCCTGTAGGCTGACCTATCCGGTCGTGGCCTGAGACTAGATACGCGCGGCTACTGTCAGGGTGTCGGCACGCCGGGAGGTCTTGCTGGATTAGTTTTACCTATGTCGGTATATCTTGAGCACGGGATTCCGAGAATACTCGGGCCTTCCCACCTTGGAGTTGCGACTTCGCGGATCGTGAGCTTGTAATGGGCTAAGTTGGGACACCCCTGCAGGGTTTTGAACTTTCGAAAGCTGTGCCCGTGGTTATGTGGCATATGGGAATTTGTTAATATCCGGTTGTAGAAAACTTGACACCATGTTCATAACACACTACCAGCGTGAGTAACCATGACAGTCATTTTCCGAAAGGGGTTCGGGAAGTGAACACGATGGGGTTATGATTGACGTGCTTAGATAGGATCACTTCGTGATCACTTCGTGATCACTTTGACGCTCATGGCACTTCTCTTCTTGCTCTAAACACGTAAGCTAGTGCTAGTGCAGCTGCAACCTTTTATCTTTCTTCAGCCTTGTTCCACACCCAAGGCTTAGATGGTTTTGCTACCCGGGAACGGGATTGCTGAGTCCTCCGTGGCTCACAGATTCTACACCACACCAGATGCAGGCACTATGGTGGACTACTCAGGTGACGGCACGGAGCTGTACTGGGAGTTCGATGAAGAACGTAGTCGATACTATGTGCACTATCCCGATGATCAGTAGTGGCTTCTACTAGGGGTGTTTCGGACTTGTGGCTTTATGTATTTGGTATCTTTCATTTGGATCTTCGCCCATAGTCGGGTTGTGATGTTATTTGGATGATGATTTGCTTATGTAATGAATTGTGTGACGTGGCGAGTGTAAGCCAACTATCCTTTTGCAATTTCATCCCCATTTTTACATGAGTCGTGCAAAGATACCAAACTTGAGATCATTCTAGAATGGGCTTATACCTTTAAGTCGTGCCTCGACACGTAGGAGGTATAATCCCATCCTGGGCATTACAAGTTGGTATTCAGAGCCTTCTCCGACCTAGAAGCCCCCACTGATTGATCGAATCGTTGACGGTTGAGTCTAGGCACACACTTGAAAATATTTTGAGTCCTATATATATATCGGAGAGTAGGATTTCTTTTTCTCCTCATCTCTTTTCACTCTGGTGAGGACTCCTGACGATTACTCTTGTCTCTTCTACTCTAAAAAATTCACCAATTTTTTTTAAGATCACGCGAGTATTGTTTGGATTGTTCCGATGTCTTTGTGACGAGAACATTGTTCTCGATGCTTCCTGTCATTTAGGGGTTGTGGCAGTGTCCCGGGGAGTTGAGCTCCGAGGTGTTGTCGTCACAAATATATCACAGCAGTTCTGGAATACTTAAGACGGCCGACATCGAAAACTCTCCTATGCAGTTAGTGGCAAGATAACCCCGACATCACCCAGTACTGGGGAGGTAGTTTGGGAGTATTGCCATAGCTTGTATAGTAGATGCGTTTCGAAGGTCTGAGGTAAACGGTTTCCGGAAATAACTGGTTATGTGTTGAAGGATGGATACAGCTGGATGTAGGATTAGAGTTGAGTGCGCGATGCTTCCCCTGTATCCCCAACACCTGATTGCATAACTGGAAACTTTCGGAAATTAATAGGTGGGTTCATCTAGTAGCTCGTAGGCATTCTTCCAACGAATGCATGATATGGAGTTCGGGGTTCTACATTGAGTGAAGTGGTTTTATGGGCGTTGTTCCGATTGGGAGTTGCATCTTAAAGGGTCCTTGGTTATGCTGATCCGGGGATTGCAAAACCCTTTTGTAACACGTTCCATAATCTTTCAACACGAATATGTCGAACGAAACTTCTATCGTGTATTTGTTCTATCTGCTCCTTGTTGTTTTTTATTTACCTTTTGTTCTCCCAAGTGGCTTCTCGTGAAGATTGTTGTTACTATTAAACTGTGGATTACATTCATTCATCTCGTTCGAATGTTCTTGTGAAGACTTATGTTGCAATTTCTAGCCGGTGATTCAACTTATATTTTTTTCTCAATCAATGGCTAGTAGTTGTCATCTCATCCAGGATTGCTCCTAAAAGGGTTCCCAATGCTAACCCAGAGGGTGAAGAGGTTCCTGATCGTCCTCCTTTACCTCCTCCTCCGTCTGAGGCCTGGAGAGCAATTATGCAAGCGACGAACCAGAACACCCAGATGCTTTTGCAAATGATGCAGAACATTCAAGCAAATCAAGCTGCTCATGGGAACCAAGGCCAAGGCAATTTGTTCAACCAACCTCACTTTGCTACACTCAACCAGTTCTTGGCAAACCAACCAAAGACATTCAATTACTGTGTGGACCCTCTAGATGCTGAAGACTGGATAACAGATATCAAGAAGCATTTCGAGTGCAGTAATGTCAGGCCTGAGGACTATGTGAAGTTTGCAGCCTTCCAACTCAAGGACCAAGTCGCTGATTGGTGGCAGCAGTACAAAGACTCCAGAGAAGGGTGTGAAATCTCGTGGGCTGACTTCTGCAAGGACTTTCGCTCCCACCACATTCCAACAAGTGTCATCGAGGGTACGCGTGAGCAATTCCGCAATGCGAAGCAAGGCTCAATGACTGTTTACCAATATAATGTCAAGTTCCAGAACCTTGCCCGCTATGCCAAGAAAGACATCCCAGATGCCTAGAGCAAGATTTATGAGTTCCGTGGTGGTCTGAAGGATGAACTCCAACTAGCCCTCACCTTGTTCGAGCCTGATGAGTTTGATCAATTCTATAACATGGCACTTAAGCAAGAGGCAGCCCAGCTCAAGATGGAAGCTTCCAAAAAGAGGATCAGAGATGCCATTCACTCATCCTCTTCTTCCCAAGTGGTCGCAAAGCAACAGAAGTTTTGGCTTCCACCTCCTCCAGTGATCCGACCTCCCAACAACAACAACAGGCATTCTGGTGGCCGTGGTTTCTCCCACCCACCCAACCCAAGCAATCAGTCAAATAATCACTTTCAAGCTTCGAAGTCAAGTGCTCCTTATCACCGTCCTCTCTCAGAAGTGGTTTGCAACAAGTGCACTCAGAAGGGTCATTATGCTAACAAGTGCCCCAACCCAAGGCGCCTTCCGCCTCCTCCACCTGTCAGCACTGCTATTGTCAAGCACAATCCCAAGCATGCAAGAGTGAATCTGATGAATGCAGCTCAAGCGGAGAATTCTTCTGATGTGATATTGGGTAACCTCTCAGTTAACTCTATTCCTGCAAAAGTATTGTTTGATTCTGGTGCATCACTTTGCTTCATGTCAAGACCATTCTTTACCAAGCATGATTTCATTTCGGCACCCTTGGACAAGGAGTTATCAATTATTTCTCCAGGCAAGCACATGAATTCTAGATTGTATGCTCCGGATGTATCTATTCGTATGGGTGATTACCGCTTTCTGGCTTCTCCGGTTGTTCTCAGCAACTCCGACATTGATCTTATTCTTGGGATGGATTGGCTTTCCCAGCATGATGCTCACATTGATTGTGCAAATAAGGAAGTCAAGCTTACTCATCCTGACAAAGACGTGATTATCTTCGCCTCCCGAGATAACACAATCAGGCTATTCTCTCTCAATGACAACGACGCGATTAATGCCATCTCTCAAATTCCGGTGGTCAATGAATATGAAGACGTTTTCCCTGAAGAGCTTCCAGGCATGCCTCCGCATCGTCAAGTTGAATTCGTCATTGAACTCGAGCCTGGTACTGAGCCAGCATGCAGGCGTCCGTACAAGCTTTCCCCTGAAGAGTTGAAGGAGTTGAAGAGACAACTCGATGAGCAAGAGCGTATGGGTCTAATCAGGCCTAGCACTTCTCCTTGGGGCTGTGGTGTTCTATTTGTCAAGAAGAAGGATGGCACGGAGCGCCTTTGCGTTGATTACCGGCCATTGAACAAAAAGACAATAAAGAACAAGTATCCGCTCCCCAACATCAATGAATTGTTCGAGCAGCTCAAAGGAGCAAAAGTGTTCTCAAAGCTCGATCTCCGGATGGGTTATCACCAGATCCGTATCCGTGAAGAAGATATTCACAAGACTGCATTCAGAACAAGCTACGGCTCCTATGAATACACAGTCATGTCTTTTGGCCTCTCAAATGCTCCACCACCTTCTCGAGAATGATGCACTACATATTCAACGCCTACACCAACGAATTTGTGCTCGTCTATGTGGATGACATCTTGGTATTCTCCAAGAATGAAGAGGATCACGAAAAGCACCTCCGTTTGGTTCTCGACAGACTCCGTGAACATAAGTTCTATGCCAAGTTCTCTAAATGCGAATTCTGGCTCGATAAGGTCTTATATCTGGGCCATATCATCTCTGCTGACGGTATTGCTGTCAACCCCGAGAAAGTTGAAGCGACTGTCAACTGGGAACCCCCTCAGAACGTCAAGCAACTCTGAAGCTTCCTTGGTCTTGCTAGCTATTGCAGAAGGTTCGTTGAGAACTTCTCCAAGATTGCCAAGCCTCTCTCCAACTTGCTGCAGAAGAATGTCAAGTACAACTGGTCACCGGATTGTGATGTGGCATTCAAAACCCTCAAAGAAAAGCTCATCTCTGCTCTGGTTCTTACTCCTCCAGATGAGTCCAAGTCCTACGAAGTATTCTGTGATGCTTCTCTTCAAGGACTTGGTGGTGTGCTAATGCAAGACAAGAAAATTGTGGCATACACTTCTCGTCAACTGAAGCCAAGTGAGAAGAACTACCCCACACATGATCTCGAGCTAGCAGCTGTGGTACACGCCTTGATCACGTGGAGACACCTTCTGTTGGGCAGAAAAGTCGACATCTTCACAGATCACAAGAGCTTGAAGTACATCTTCACACAGCCAAACCTGAACCTTCACCAGACTCGTTGGGTTGAGATGATCCAAGAGTATGATCCAAGCATCGAATACACACCTGGCAAGGCCAATGTCATTGCAGATGCCTTGAGCAGAAAGGCATATTGCAACATTCTCCTTATCAAGCCGTTTCAGCCCAAGCTTTGTGAAGCATTCAGGAAGCTCAACCTCCAAGTTGTTCCGCAAGGCTTTCTTGCAAATCTTCAAGTGGCTCCTACCTTGGAAGATCAGATCCGTGAGGCCCAACTCAGTGATGCTATGGTGCAGAAAGTGAAACATGGTATTGCAAAGGGTACTCCCAAATACAAGTGCTATTGCATTGATGAGAAAGACACCTTGTTCTTTGAGGACAGACTTGTGGTTCCCAAGGGGGATCTCAGGAAGCTCATAATGAACGAAGCACATGACTCCCTCCTCTCGATTCATCCTGGAAGTTCCAAGATGTACCAAGACCTCAAGCAGTCTTACTGGTGGACTTGCATGAAAAGGGAGATTGCCCAATTCGTGAATGAATGTGATGTCTGCAGAAGAGTGAAGGCAGAGCATCAACATCCAGCCGGTCTCCTCCAACCTCTTCCTATCCTCGAGTGGAAATTCGACCACATCAAAATGGATTTTGTCACTGGGTTTCCCAAGTACAAGAAGGGGAATGATTCTATCTTTGTTGTGATTGACAAGCTAACCAAAGTAGCTCACTTCCTCCCAGTCAAAGAATCCATCAATGCAGCTCAGCTGGCAGAGTTGTACACTTCCAGAATTGTGTCGTTACATGTCATTCCTCAAGTTATCTCCTCAGACCGTGGAAGTTTGTTCACATCCAAGTTCTGGGACTCCTTCCAGTCAGCCATGGGCACTAAGATCCGTTTCAGCACTGCGTTTCACCCTCAGACTAGTGGTCAAGTCGAGAGAGTGAACCAGATCCTCGAAGACATGCTCAGAGCTTGTGTCATCTCTTTTGGCATGAAGTGGGAAGATTGCCTTCCGTTTGCCGAGTTATCTTACAACAACAGTTTCCAAGCAAGTGCCGGCAAAGCTCCGTTTGAAATCCTCTATGGAAGAAAGTGCCGTACCCCTCTTAACTCGTCCAAGACGGATGAACTCAACTTCTTGGCAATGACTTGATCTCAGAAGCCGAAGAAATGTGCAAAGTCATACGTGAGAATCTCAAGGCCGGTCAGTCGCGTCAAAAGAGCTACTATGACGGAAAGCATCGTGATTTGGCTTTCGACATTGGAGACCATGTCTATCTCCGTGTTTCTCCTATGAAAGGCACCCAAAGATTCGGTATCAAAGGAAAGCTTGCTCCGAGATACGTGGGCCCTTTCAAGATCCTTGGCAAAAGAGGCGATCTAGCCTATCAACTTGAGCTCCCCTCCAATTTTGCAAATGTTCATGATGTGTTTCACGTGTATCAACTCCGCAAGTGCTTCAAGACACCTGAACGCACCATTCCGTTCGAGGAGATTGATCTTCAACACGACTTGTCTTACCGTGAGCACCCCGTTGCTATTCTTGAAGAAACCGAGCTCAAGACCCGCAACAAGTCAATCAAGTTCTTGAAAGTCAAGTGGTCACACCATACCGACCGAGAAGCTACGTGGGAACGAGAAGATCACCTTCGTTCCGAGTACCCTTCCTTCTTCCAGTCCTAGATCTCGGGACGAAATCTTTTCGTAGTAGAGGAGAGTTTGTAATGCCCCAGGTGTAACACTTTCCCAATATGGCAATATATAAACTTTGGCTTCATCAATTCCTTTCCGGGCTCTTCTTTCTTTTCGGGTTCTTCGTTTTGTCGTGTGCGTGTGTGCATTTCATCCATGTCATGTTGTCATGTGCATTGCATAGCATTTGTGTTGTCACTTGCATCCGGTCCCACTCGTCTCTTCCCGTTGTCCGTTTCGAGATCCGACGCTCTCACACGTGCCCGTGGAATCCCCGAGTCCTTCTTTCGTGTGTGGCTGTGTAACGTTTTTGGAATGACGTGAGACTTGTCGTGCGTTGTTGTTTTGGTACGTGTAGGCCGCCTGTCAAGTTTTGTCGCATTTGGAGTTCGTTTGGTACTCCAACGGTTAACCTAGTGGGCTAAAAGAACCTCTTCTTTGAGGACCAAGACCCCCTCCACAACAGCCCACTAACCCATCACAACCCTTCTCATCATCTCGATCGTCGAATTGTGATCGCGTGGCCGAAAACCGCTCCCCATTTGGAGTCTCCTAGCTCCTTGTGCCTATAAAAACGTCCACACCCCTCCATTTTTTGGGCGAAACCCTAGTCCCACTTTCTCCACTGCCGCCGAACACGTCCGCCCGGACGCGCCGGACCAATCGCGTTGCGACACATGTCCACTCCCTCTCTCCCACCGCGCCAGGCCCGGGGAGCCCATCCGGGGTCCGCCCGGCCCGGCCGCCGCAGCCGCCGCGGGGCGCGAGCGCCTGCTCGCTCCGATTCCCTACGCCTCCGTCCGTCGCCGGCGCGCGACCCCACCGCCGCGCCGGACTGCGCCGCCGCCGCCTGTCCCGCTCGCCGCTGTCCCCTCTACCCCCGCCGTCGCCGGATCCGGTGGGATCGCCGCCGCCCGGCCGCTCCAGTCACCGCGCCGGATCTCCACCGGCCCCCACGCCGCCCCGTGGCCTCCTCCGGCGAGGCCCTCGCCGCCGGCCTCGCGCCGCCTCGCCCCAGGCCGCCGGTTGCCCCGCCGGGCCGCCACCCGCGCCGGAGCCGCTGGCTTCGCCGGATCTCGATCCGCCGCCGCTCCGCGTGCCCTAACGGTTCGGTGGATCCGACCCGCTCCGCGCCCCGCACCCGCTTCGCCGTTGACCCGATCCGCGCCCCATTGACCAGATCTGGAAGTTGTTTTTTTCCTAAGTCCCAGCTTTTTCTTATTTTGTTGCATACTTCTAGTGGCTGTAACTTTGTGCATACTTGTCCGTTTTGAGTGTATGATATGTCAAAATGACCGTGGTGATATGCTCTACGTTTTGTTCCATTGTGTCATGCTTGTTTGAGTCCATCTAGATGTCTTAATCTTCGTGACAAGAGTGCTACTTGATATTAACTGCTGTAACTTCTTATTTTCATGCCATGTTTGAGATGTGATAGCCTGGTGCGTGTTTATCCAAATGAAGCAAATGAGATGTCAAAATGTTCATCATGAGATGCTTTACATGATGGTTGCTGTAGCATGCATGTTAGGGTTCATATTGCCATGCTAATCTCTGTTGCAAAAGTGCATGTGGCTGTTAAGTTTTGTAACATGTTATGAGATGCTGATTTGAAGAGCTCGTTGCTATTGATGTGTTTGTCCCCATGTCACATGTTTATATGTTTTAGAATCTGCATCATGTGGTCTTTGCTGTGGTGCAAACCATTTTCCATGATATGCCTTGAGGTGACTTAAACATGCTTGTAAACATGCCATGCCAACTTAACTGTTTTAACACTTAGTGAATTTCTACTAAGTCTGGAATCTGTCATATCCTGATGCTATGTTTGCTTGATACCCTAGGCAAATCCATGTTAGTTTTGGGGTGGCCATTGATCATTCCTTATTTTACATGTTATTGTCTATCCATCCATGCCCTCACTTGCTCATTTGGCTTGCTGTAGCTTATTTATTTCTTGCTCCCAAGTTGCTATAAAATATAACTGTCAGGTTTTTAACTTCATGATCAAAATGTTGTAGCTTGTTGCTTTTGATCCATGCCTCCTATGGAGTTGCTCCAATGGAGTTGTTTGCTGTAGGATATGTCTACTTCATGTCCATGCTTCTTGTCACCATGTTTGAGTGCTGTAGAGTATATATTTCTTGCTCCAAAGTTGCTATGTGGCTGTTAATTTCAGCTTTGCCTTGTATCTTGTTTTGTGTGTATGTGTTGAACCGTTGCTCCGTTTTGAGCGTGCCCTATATGAAACTTGTGTGATTTTGCATGTAGAATCATAATATTATCTTGTTTACATGTTTGGAGTGAGTTTGCTTGATGTTTGGGTGCATCTTGCACCGTTGCCATGCTTATCTTGTTTTGCTCATATCTTCTAGACCGTAGCTCCGAATTAAACAAACTTTATATGAAACTTGACTAGAATTTCATGTAGATCATCATGGTGCATGTTAATCTGCTGTTTAATTACTTTAACTTAAGGTTTGTTCAGATCTGGACTAATTTCAAACTATGCATATGAGGACTTACCGGATTTGTTATATGTAGTTTCCGGCCTCATTTAAACTTGTTGACTTGTGTTGTTTTTGAGTGGTTTCTGCCTTGCCATGTTTTGCATCATATATAGACTTGTCTTGCATCATACTTGCTTGAGCATATTGTCATGTTCTTGTGTTGTTTCTCTGTGCTTCCTACCTTGCCATGTATTGCATCATATATAGACTTGTCATGCATCATACGTGCATCATGTTGTTTGTGCACTGCACCTTGTTTGATTCTCGTGCCACGTTGTGTTCTTGTGTTGAGTAGAGCCGGAAGCCGAGACCGAGCACGAGAATGAGGTTACTACCGAGGTTGAGTACGAGGAGCCGTCTTACGATCCCATCGATGACTCGACAGGCAAGATGACCTGACCCACATATCATTACTATCTTTGCCTATTGCTAGATGTCTCGCTCTTTAGCTCATTGCCTCGATGCCCATGTTTTGTTTGTCAGCCTCCTATTGTAACCATGAATCTGTCTAACCACCCAACCTAGCAAAACCTTTGTTTGGCTACATAGGCTTCGCTCAGCCCCTCTTATAGCATTGCTAGTTGCAGGAGAAGATTTGAAGATTCTTGCTTCATGTTGAAGTTATTGTTGGGATATCACACTATATAAACTCTTAAACTAAGTCATCTATATATTGGTAATGGGTGGAAGGCTAAGCCTCTTGTTTGGTGATTTTTTCCACTCATGCCGCCCTAGGAACCGTATAAACCGGTGTTATGTTCCTTGATTTTGCGTTCCTCACACGGTTGGGGTTATGGGACCCCCTCGATAACCCGCTTAGCGCTAAACCTTTTCCAGTAAGGCCCAACATTGGTACTCCATTTGCCTAACAACTAAAACTTGCCGAGGGAGTAATTAACCTGAGGATTAATTAATCAACCCCCCTGGGCCAGTGCTCGAGTTGAGTGTTGGTCCAAAATGGGCGGACTGCATGGCCACCTTGGGGGAACCCGAGGGCTGGTAGTTTCCTGTAGGCTGACCTATCCGGTCGTGGCCTGAGACTAGATACGCGCGGCTACTATCAGGGTGTCGGCACGCCGGGAGGTCTTGCTGGATTAGTTTTACCTATGTCGGTATATCTTGAGCACGGGATTCCGAGAATACTCGGGCCTTCCCACCTTGGAGTTGCGACTCCACGGATCGTGAGATTGTAATGGGCTAAGTTGGGACACCCCTACAGGGTTTTGAACTTTCGAAAGCCGTGCCCGCGGTTATGTGGCAGATGGGAATTTGTTAATATCCGGTTGTAGAAAACTTGACACCATGTTCAGAACACACTACCAGCGTGAGTAACCGTGACGGTCATTTTCCGAAAGGGGTTCGGGAAGTGAACACGGTGGGGTTATGATGGACGTGCTTAGATAGGATCACTTCGTGATCACTTTGACGCTCGTGGCACTTCTCTTCTCGCTCTAAACACGTAAGCTAGTGCTAGTGCAGCTGCAACCTTTTATCTTTCTTCAGCCTTGTTCCACACCCAAGGCTTAGATGGTTTTGCTACCCGGGAACGGGATTGCTGAGTCCTCCGTGGCTCACAGATTCTACACCACACCAGATGCAGGTACTATGGTGGACTACTCAGGTGACGGCACGGAGCTTTACTGGGAGTTCGATGAAGAATTTAGTCGATACTATGTGCACTATCCCGATGATCAGTAGTGGCTTCTACTAGGGGCGTTTCGGACCTGTGGCTTTATGTATTTGGTATCTTTCATTTGGATCTTCGCCCGTAGTCGGGTTGTGATGTTATTTGGATGATGATTTGCTTATGTAATGAATTGTGTGACGTGGCGAGTGTAAGCCAACTATCCTTTTGCAATTTCATCCCCAATTTTACATGAGTCGTGCAAAGATACCAAACCCGAGATCATTCTAGAATGGGCTTATACCTTTAAGTCGTGCCTCGACACGTAGGAGGTATAATCCCATCCTGGGCATTACAACGAGGGTATAGACGGCTTTCAGCTTCAGATAATGGTGCTCCCACCACCCACCTCGGCGTTGACCCTGTCTCCGGCGATCTCCCCATCTATCCACTAATCTGTGGATCCACTCCGATCTCCCCATCTATCCACTAAGCTGAAAGCCGTCTATACCCTCGTTGAACAACTGTACGCTGGGGCGCAGCGTTCCCTGGATGTTATCTCTCCGTCTAGCCAAGCACCGACATTCTTTGTAGATATCTTGCGAAGACTCTCCGTTCTGCCTGCTAGGATTGATGAAATCAAACGGTCATCCGCGAGAGCCGGTGCTGTCTCAGCTTTAAGCCGGGCTAAAGCATGGCTTCCAGAGCTGGAGACATCCGACTTGGCTACTGGGTATCCAATTTTGAAAGAAGACGGCTCAGCCTTCGATCATAAAGATTTCGCTGCTTGTGTCAAGGACATCCGGCCATTGGCCACTTTGATTGCAGATGAGACGGACTTGTCGAAATATCAGCCGGCTTATGATGCTGAAAATCAGAAGATGTCCACTCCTTCTTATAAAGTGATGGATCTGATTCCTCCAATTAGTAAGCATACCTTTGCCCGTGAAATTGATCCCACTGATCTTATTGATGGGGCGGCTAAATTTGAAGCTCTAGCTGGCTTGGATTGGTTGGCGCAGAACTTTCAAACAGTGGAGGACGTAGAACCGGTGACGGATGACTCAGAATCAGAAAAGCAGCAAGGCCAAGGAGAATAATCCATCGGACGATTTGCGTACCTATGATATAAATACTTGGACACTTGTCCGGCTCACCGCTTTTTGTAATAGGATAGCAAACACTTTTCCTGCCGGTTTTATTGTACCAACTGTCGCGCTGTCGTGCGTACTACTTGTCTTTTGATGATATGATGGTTCTCCAAATGTTGGAATCCTTATTTTATCCTCATGGTGGTATTGGCGCGCGTAGATCAATATAAACTGCATCCTGCATATAGACAGAAACAAGTGTCCCGGCGGCTTACCGCCGGGCGGGTCACTGTGTCCCACCAATGCCACTGGGGATAGATGTCAAAACCCAGGGCCGGTTTAATAGTTATAAACATAGCGATACCAGAATACATAACTTGAATTGCTGGCTTACTTCAACCTCCATATGTTCATAACGATGTTAAGATATGATTCCATGAAATTTGTTTATTCTCCGGCGGCTGAGAGCCGTTCAGTAGATTGGGTTGTAGAGACCCGGAGAGGCTTCAAATATGAGCCATGAAAGGATGTAGTTTATAGGCTGATCTTGCAAAGGACACCACTTCAAAATAAAACTCTCAAGAAAGCAAAGAGAAAACAGAAAGCAAAAACAAACAAAAAACACTCGAGGCTTATGCAGGCCGCCAAGCCAAAGGTTCTTCTTCAATGAAACTAGCCTTGGAAGCCCCTGGAAGATACGTGCGTGCTATGAGCCGGCTCTCACAGTACCCAATCGACATTTGAACCTAGACAAGTGCAGGTCTTTATTTGCTTGTTTAAAGATAGACTTGCCTAGAGTACGCGGGGTCAGAGTTGCATCTTGCATCATAGGCCGAGTTATCCAAGTTTCAAGGAAGGTGGCATTTTGAGCCTGGATCTATCCTGACTATCTATAGCACCGTGCTCTTGCAGTGACAGCCGACGTTTGAACCTTAGCAAGCTCAGGTCTTGGTCGAATACGCCATTAAGACCGATCGCCAAGAGTTCGTCGGGTCAATCAGGATGACCTGATGGAGTTGAAGCAGCTGGGTACAAGTAGGATGACCCACATGTTATGCCCTCTTTGGACGAATACGCCTATGTTTGAACATAACCCGGTCAAATGGGTAGTAACGCTGTGTTCTCTTTGGTCGAATACGCCTATGTTTGAATAGGAAGCCCCCAAGTGACATACTTACTGATTATTCTCATCAAGAGCTTATGCTGGAGCTGTGCTATGCATCCAACTCTTTCATGATCCTTGTGGTTTGGGTAGTAAGCTTGTTGAGAAGATATATATGATGATAAGATAGACTCGCCTTTGAAAAAATGGCAGAGGCCCCGAATTGGCGGGGATGCCGGCTTTATTATATTGTATTGATATTTACATCATCGGATTACATCATGAGAGCCTGAGGATTAAGTATAGTAGGGCTGGAGGTGAGCAATATTCCACGGCTGATTAGTCTCCTCTTCTGACGTGCATGAGTCCTTGTGCTCGCGGATATCGACCAAGTAGTATGACCCGTTGTGCAGATTCTTGCTGATGACAAAAGGTCTTTCCCAAGGCGGCAAAAGTTTATGCATGTCAGTCTGATCTTGGATGAGCCGGAGAACTAAGTCGCCTTCTTGAAAGGTTCTTGTCTTGACCCGCCGGCTGTGATAGCGTCGTAAATCTTGCTGATAAATCGCCGATCAAGCCGCCGCGAGATCTCGCTCTTCATCCAATCGATCCAACGCATCCTGTCGTGCCGTCTCATTGTCAGCTTCCACGTAAGCCGCCACTCGCGGCGAGTCATGACGGATATCGCTGGGAAGAACTACCTCCGCTCCGTAAACCATGAAGAAGGGCATGTATCTTGTAGACCCGTTGGGTGTTGTATTAATGCTCCATAACACGAAAGGTAATTCTTCCACCCAACAACCCGACATTCTCTTTAGAGGAACCATGAGCCATGGTTTGATCCCTCGCAAGATCTCTTGATTGGCCCGCTCTGCTTGACCATTGGACCGGGGATGAGCCACATAAGAAACATCAAGTCGGATATGCTCACACTGGCAAAACTCCTTCACATCACCCTTAGATAAATTAGTGCCATTATCTGTTATGATACTGTGGGGAAAGCCAAACCGGAAAATCACCTTCTTGATGAACTGCACCACTGTTTCTGCATCACATTTGCTGACTAGCTCTGCCTCAAACCACTTGGTGAATTTATCCACTGCCACCAATAGGTGGATCTTCTTATCCTTGGATCTTTTAAAATGTCCTACCATATCAAGCCCCCAAGTTGCAAACGTCCAAGTTATCGGGATCATCCTCAACTCTTGAGCCGGAACATGAGCACGCCGCGAAAATTTCTGACAGCCATCACATTTACTGACCAAATCCTCAGCATCAGCATGAGCTGTCAACCAGTAAAATCCATGACGAAAAGCTTTTGCTACCAGAGATTTAGAACCGGCATGGTGACCACAATCTCCCTCATGAATCTCCCGTAGAATCTCACAGCTTTCCTCAGGCGAGACACAACGTTGAAACGTGCCTGAAACACTGCGGTGCTACAATTCTCCATTGAGGATCGTCATTGACTTAGACCGCCGGGTTATCTGCCTGGCTAATATTTCATCCTCAGGTAACTCGCCCCGGGTCATATAAGTCAAATAAGGAACTGTCCAATCTGGTATAACATGAAGATCCGCCACCAATTGTACCTCCGGGTCAGGGATAGCGAGATCCTCCTCTGTAGGCAACTTGACAGACGGGTTAAGCAAAACGTCTAAAAAGGTATTGGGCGGCACCAGCTTACGCTGAGATCCTAGCCGGCTCAAGGCGTCTGCTGCCTCGTTCTTCCTTCGATCGATGTGCTCAACTTGGTAACCTTTGAAGTGACCTGCAATAACATCAACCTCTCGATGATAAGCCGCCATGAGCGGATCCTTGGAGTCCCATTTGCCAGAGACCTGCTGAGCCACCAAGTCTGAGTCACCAAAACATCTGACCCGGCTTAAATTCATCTCTTTAGCCATCCGAAGGCCATGGAGAAAGGCTTCGTACTCGGCTGCGTTATTAGTACACGGAAACATGAGCCGAAGGACATAAGAAAGCTTATCACCTTGCGGGGAAGTCAAAACAACTCCAGCCCCGAGCCCTCCAGCTGCCTGGACCCGTCAAAGTGAATCGTCCAATACGTATTATCTGGCTTTTCGTCAGGCGTCTGTAGCTCTGTCCATTCGTTGATGAAATCCACCAGCGCTTGCGATTTAATGGCTGTTCGAGGCACATATTTTACATCATGAGGCCCAAGCTCAATGGCCCATTTGGCCACTCGTCCTGTAGCTTCCCAATTCTGGATAATGTCTCCCAAGGGAGCAGAGCTCACGACCGTAATGCGATGACCCAGAAAATACTGCTTGAGTTTCCGGCTTGCCATAAAGACTCCGTAAACCAGCTTCTGCCAATGTGGATACCTCTGTTTAGACTCAATGAGGACCTCACTGATATAGTAAACCGGCCTTTGAACCGGATGCTCTTTACCAACCTCCTTTCTCTCCACCACAATAGCCACACTGACGGCCCTGCTGTTTGCAGCAACATATAACAACAAGGGCTCTTTGTCAATGGGGGCCGCAAGAACTGGCGGCTCAGCCAATTGCTTCTTGAGTGCTTCGAACGCTTCATCAGCAGCTTCACTCCAGACGAAATCATCTATTTTTTTAATCATCTGGTATAGAGGGATAGCCTTTTCACCTAAACGGCTTATAAACCGGCTCAGCGCCGCTATCCGTCCTGCCACGCGTTGGACATCATTGATACACTTTGGTCGTGCCAGGGAGGTGACGGCCTTGATCTTTTCCGAGTTAGCTTCAATGCCTCTCTCAGAGACCAGAAAGCCCAGAGGTTTGCCGGCTGGAACACCAAAAACACACTTGGTCGGGTTAAGCATCATTTTATACACCCGGAGATTATCAAATGTTTCCCTCAAGTCATCAATCAGAGTCTCCTTCTTCCTGGATTTGACCACAATATCATCCACATAAGCATGAACATTGTGCCCAATTTGACCGTGCAGGCAGCTCTGTACACACCTCTGGTAAGTCGCCTGGGCACTCTTAAGTCCGAAAGGAATAGATACATAGCAGAAGGTTCCAAACGGAGTGATGAAAGCCGTCTTCTCCTGGTCCTTCACTGCCATTATGATATGATGATATACAAAATATGCATCCAAAAAATTCAATCACTCACAACCCGCCGTAGCATCAATGATCTGATCAATACGAGGGAGGGCAACGGGTCAGCTGGACAAGCCTTGTTTAAATCTGTGTAATCCACACACATGCGCCACGTGCCATTCTTTTTAAGCACCAAAACCGGGTTAGCCAAACACTCATGATGGAAAAATTCTACAATGAAACCAGCCGCTAAGAGCCAGGCCACTTCTTCACCGATGGCCTTTCGTCTCTCTTCATTAAAACGGCGGAGAAACTATCTGACCGGCTTATACTTCGGATTAATATTAAGAGTGTGCTCAGCGAATTCTCTCGGTACAACTGACATGTCTGAAGGCTTCCATGTAAAGATGTCCCGATTCTCACAGATGAACTCGATGAACGCGCTTTCCTATTTTGGATTCAAATTGGCACTGATACTGACTGCTTGGAAGAGTCGTGATACGTCTCCAACGTATCTATAATTTTAGATTGTTCCATGCTATTATTTATGAAGTCTTGGATGTTTAATGGGCTTTATCATTCACTTTTATAACATTTTTGGGGCTAACCTACTAACCCAAAGGCCCAGTCCAGATTGCTGTTTTTTGCCTATTTCAGGGTTTTGCAGAAAAAGAATATCAAACGGAGTCCAAACGGAATGAAACCTTCGCGAGAGATATTTTTGGAGAAAATCACGCACGCGGAGCTTGAGGACCAAGTCAGGGGACAGAGAGGTGGCCCTCGAGGGTGGGGGGCGTGCCCCCCTTCCCAGGGCGCGCCCCCTGCCTCGAGGCCCCCTCAAGTGGCCCCCGGTGCCCTCCTTCTTCCTATATAAGTCCACGTACCCCAGAAACTCCGTATACAGAGAGAAAACCCTAATTCCATCGCCGTACCTTCTGTTCCCGTGGAGATCCCATCTTGGAGCCTGTTCCGGAGGTCCACCGGAGGGGGATCCATCACGGAGGCCTTCATCATCATCCTCATCATCGCCCTCACCATGAGTTGTGAGTAGTTTACCACAGACCTTCGAGTCCATAGCTAGTATCTAGATGGCTTCTTCTTTCTCTCTGGATCTCAATACAAAGTTCTCTTCGGTCTTCGAGGAGATCTATTCGATGTAATCTCTTTTTGCGGTGTGTTTGTCGAGATCCGATGAATTGTGAGTTTATGATCAAGGTTATCTATGAAAGATATTTGGTTCGTCTCTGAACTTTTTATGTGTGCTCATAATATCCTTGCAAGTCTCTTCGAATTATTGGTTTGTTTTGGCCTACTAGATCTATAGTTCTTGCAATGGGAGAAGTGCTTGGCTTTGGGTTCAATCTTGCGGTGTCCTTTCCCAGTGACAGTAGGGGCAGCAAGGCACGTATTGTATTGTTGCCATCGAGGATAAAAAGATGGGGTTTACATCATATTCTTGAGTTTATCCCTCTACATCATGTCATCTTGCTTAAGGCGTTACTCTGTTCTTATGAACTCAATACAATAGATGCATGCTGGATAGCGGTCGATGTGTGGAGTAATAGTAGTAGATGCAGGCAGGAGTCGGTCTACTTGTCTCGGACGTGATGCCTATATACAATGATCATGCCTAGATAGTCTCATAATTATTCACTTTTCTATCAATTGCTCGACAGTAATTTGTTTACCCGCCGTAGAATATCGCTATCATGAGAGAAGCTAGTAGAGAAAACTATGGCCCCCGGGTCTATTCTCAACATATCAATCTACATCTACTTTACTTTTACCGCTTTTATTTGCTATTTTATTAAACTAAAAATACCAAAAATATAAACTATCAGCTCTATCAGATCTCACTTTCGTAAGTGACCGTAAAGGGATTGAGAACCCCTTATCGCGTTGGCTGCGAAGTTCTTTCTTGTTTGTGCAGGTGCGAGGGACTCGCCCGTGGTCTCCTACTGGATTGATACCTTGGTTCTCAAAAACTGAGGGAAATACTTATACTACTGTGCTGCATCTCACTTTCCTCTTCGAGGGAAAACAACGCAAGCTCAAGAGGTAGCAAGAAGAATTTCTGGCGCCGTTGCCGGGGAGGCTTACACAAAAGTCATATACCAAGTACCTATCACAAACCCTTATCCTTCGCATTACATTTTTGCCTCTCGTTTTGCTCTCCCCCACTTCACCCTTGCCGTTTTATTTGCCCTTCTTCTGCCGTCTGTTTATCGTTCGCTTGCTCCTTGTTTGCTCATGTGCTGTTTGCTTGCCTTATTGCCCTCATGTCTGAGATGGGGGACGTTCCTATCAAGAAGGGTAGCAATGTCGAGGGCAACGTCTATGTTGATCCCTCGAATGAAGCTACCACTTTACATATTAAGAAATTCCGGGTTGGTAGCGGTAATATTATTGGAAAAGGAGTTCTTCAAGACTTCTTCACTTGTGCCGGTGCTTTGCCCAATGTAGGTGGCTCTATTCTTCACAGAACTAGTAGCCTTGCGGATGTTGTATCTATGCTCATAGTAGAAATTGAAAGGCAATTTATCCATATGCATCCCTGTATTCAGAGAATATTTTTGGAGTTCTCCAATATTGAGCATTCTTCCGTTAAGCGTGCAGCTACTATCTTTTTGGCGCATGAATTTAGATATATCATGAAAGAGGCTAGAGAAATCTTTGCTCATTATGGAGTAGATGCCGGTCGACCTCCTATAGAGGCTATCTTGTTCAATCAAGAAGACCTTATGCGGTTGCGATCTCCTGATCAGGTTGCTTTTAATGAAAACCTTAGAAAAAGGGTTCCTGTTGAGATCTTGATTGATAGAATTTCTGAGAAAAATGATGACTTTGCTGTTCAAAATAATGGGTTAGGCTTCTCCCTTGAACGAAGGCTTATGACCTTCTGCCAAAAGAATGCCTATAATGATGAATTGGTCATCCACTACAAAGGGCCAAAGGAGGAACCTGTTCCTCCCGAGATTGATGTAGGGGACTTTTGTACCATTAAATTTAGCCCTTTTGATTACTTTTTGCTTGCCACAAAGGAAGCTTTCTGCTGAACGTAGGGAGTATGAGATGAGCTTTCACGACATATCATACCATTATGGCTATCCCTAGATCTATCTTGTATCATGCCTAGCTAGGGGCGTAAAACGATAGCGCTTGTTGGGAGGCAACCCAATTTTTTGTTTTTTTGTTTTTGTTGCTGTTAGGGAATAAATATTGCATCTAGCCTCTTATTAGATGTGGTTTCTTGTTTTGTTTAGTGTTTGTGCCAAGTAGAACCTTTGGGAAGACTTGCGTGAAGTTTATATGATCTTGCTGTGAAAAACATAATCGTTAGCGCTCACTAAAGTAGTCGTGGAATTTTACTGGAGCGTGATTTTCTGTTGATTCTTTTTGCAGATGATTGGTAGACAAATTGCGCAAATTTACCAATTTAGTTTGAATTTTTTGGAGTACCATAAGTAGGCAAACCCTGCAGATTACTACAGACTGTTCTGTCTTTGACAAATTCTGTTTTTCGTGTGTTGTTTGCTTATTCCGATGCATCTATGAGTAGTATTGGAGGATATGAAGCATAGAGAAGTTGGAGTACAGTAGGTTTAACACCAATATAAACAAAGAATTAATTCATTGCTGTACCTTTGAGTGGTGGTTTGCTTTCTTATACTAACGGAGCTCATGAGAATTTTTGTCAAAGTTTTGTGTTGTGAAGTTTTCAAGTTTTGAGTATCGCTTTGATGGACTATGGAACAAGGAGTAGCAAAGGCCTAAGCTTGGAGATGCCCATGGCACCCCAAGTAAAATCAAGATAATCAAAAGCCTAAGCTTGGGGATGCCCCGGGAAGGCATCCCCTCTTTTGTCTTCTACCATCGGTAACTATACTTGGAGCTATATTTTTATTCGCAACATGATATGTGTTTAGCTTGGAGCGTCTTGTATAATTTGAGTCTTTTTTTTAGTTTGCCACAATCTTCCTTGCTGGACACACCTATTTGACAGAGTTAAATATGGCCTAGAATTTGTTAGAACACTCTATGTGCTTCACTTATATCTTTTGAGTTGAATAGTTTTTGCTCTAGTGCTTCACTTATATCTTTTAGAGCACGGTGGTGATAATATTTTGTAGAAATTGTTGAACTCTCATGCTTCACTTATATCTATTTGAGAGTCTATTAAAACAGCATGGTAATGTGTTTAGGCTAAAAGAACTAGTCTTCACATGATAAACATCCAATGTCAATGTAGTAAAAAAATTCACACTAAGTGCATTGAATAGAATGAGATGTTGGATGCTTGATAATTTTTTTGAGACATGAGGATAGTGATATTAGAGTCATGCTAGTGGAGTTATTATGAAATTAAGAAATAGTTGTGTTAAGGTTAGTGATTCCCGTATCATGCACGTATGGTGAACCGCTACGTGACGAAGTTAGAGCATGAGGTATTTGTAGAGTGCCAACCTTTGTGTGGAGGTCGGGGGCGCGCGATGGTTAACTCCTACCAACCTCCCCCCTAGGAGCATGCGTTGATTGCTTTGTTTTGATGACTCGTAGATTTTTGCAATAAGTATATGAGTTCTTTATGACTAATGTTGAGTCCATGGATTATACGCACTCTCACCCTTCCACCATTGCTAGCCTCTCTTGTACCGCGCAACTTTCGCCGGTGCCATAAACCCACTATATATCCTTCCTCAAAATAGCCACCATATTGTTCCTCAAAACAGCCACCATACCTACCTATCATGGCATTTCCATAGCCATTTCGAGATATATTGCCATGCAACTTTCCACCATTCCATTTATATGACACACATCATATTGTCATATTGCCATGCATGATCATATAGTTGCCGTCATAGTTGTGGCAAAGGCACCATGCATAGTTTCTCATATATGTCACTCTTGATTCATTGCATATCCTAGTACACCGTCGGAGGCATTCATGTAGAGTCATACTTGTTGTAGTATCGAGTTGTAATTTCGAGTTGTAATAAAGAGTGTGATTATCATCATTATTAGAGCATTGACCCGTGTGAGGAAAGGCCAATAAAAGAAGGGAGATGGCCCAAAAAAATAGAGAGGTGCTAATAAAAAAAGAGAGGAGAAAGCCGTTCAAAAAAAAGAGAAAAGAGAGAAGGGACAATTGCTACTATCTTTTTTCCACACTTGTGCTTCAAAGTAGCACCATGTTCTTCATTGTAGAGAGTCTCATGCTTAGTCACTTTCATATACTACTGGGAATTTTCATTATAGAACTTGGCTTGTATATTCCAACGATGGGCTTCCTCAAATGCCCTAGGTCTTCGTGAGCAAGCAAGTTGGATGCACACCCACTAGTTTCTTTTGTTGAGCTTTCATTCATATTTAGCTCTAGTGCATCCGTTGCATGGCAATCCCTACTCACTCACATTGATATATGTTGATGGGCATCTCTATAGCCCGTTGATACGCCTAGTCGATGTGAGACTATCTCCCTCCTTTTTTGTCTTCTCCACAACCACCTCTATTCCACCCATTGTGCTATATCCATGGCTCATGCTCATATATTGCGTGAAAATTGAAAGGTTTGAAAAGATAGAGTATGAAAACAAATGCTTGGCTTAAATCGGGGTTGTCCATGATATGAATATTTTGTGCGATGAAGAGGGAGCATACCCAAACTATATGATTTGTAGGGAAAACTTTCTTTAGCCATAGTATTTTGAGAAGACATGATTGCTTTGTTAGTATGCTTGAAGTATTGTCATTTCTTATGTCAATATAGACTTTTATCTTGAATCTTTCAGATCTGAACATTCATGCCACAATTAAGAGAATTACATTGAAAAACTATATTGGTTAGCATTCCACATCAAAAATTCTTTCTTTATCATTTACCTACTCGAGGACGAGCATGAATTAAGCTTGGGGATGCTTGATACGTCTCCAACGTATCTATAATTTTTGATTGTTGCATGCTATTATTTAGGAAGTCTTGGATGTTTAATGGGCTTTATCATTCACTTTTATATCATTTTTGGGACTAACCTACTAACCCAAAGGCCCAGTCCAAATTGCTGTTTTTGCCTATTTCAGGGTTTTACAGAAAAAGAATATCAAACGGAGTCCAAACGGAATGAAACCTTCGCGAGAGATATTTTTGGAGAAAATCACGCACTCGGAGCTTGAGGACCAAGTCAGGGGACAGAGAGGTGCCCTCGAGGGTGGGGGGCGCGCCCCCTGCCTCGAGGCCCCCTCAAGTGGCCCCCGGTGCCCTCCTTCTTCCTATATAAGTCCACGTACCCCAGAAACTCCATATACAGAGAGAAAACCCTAATTCCACCGCCGTACCTTCTGTTCCCGTGGAGATCCCATCTTGGAGCCTGTTCCGGAGCTCCACCGAAGGGCGATCCATCACGGAGGCCTTCATCATCATCATTATCGCCCTCACCATGAGTTGTGAGTAGTTTACCACAGACCTTCGGGTCCATAGCTAGTATCTAGATGGCTTCTTCTCTCTCTGGATCTCAATACAAAGTTCTCCTCGGTCTTCGAGGAGATCTATTCGATGTAATCTCTTTTTGCGGTGTGTTTGTCGAGATCCGATGAATTGTGAGTTTATGATCAAGGTTATCTATGAAAGATATCGGGTTCTTCTCTGAACTTTCTATGTGTGCTTATAATATCCTTGCAAGTCTCTTTGAATTATTGGTTTGGTTTGGCCTACTAGATCTATAGTTCTTGCAATGGGAGAAGTGCTTGGCTTTGGGTTCAATCTTGCGGTATCCTTTCCCAGTGATAGTAGGGGCATCAAGGCACGTATTGTATTGTTGCCATCGAGGATAAAAAGATGGGGTTTACATCATATTGCTTGAGTTTATCCCTCTACATCATGTCATCTTGCTTAAGGCGTTACTCTGTTCTTATGAACTCAATACACTAGATGCATGCTGGATAGCGGTCGATGTGTGGAGTAATAATAGTAGATGCAGGCAGGAGTCGGTCTACTTGTCTCGGACGTGATGCCTATATATAATGATCATGTCTAGATAGCCTCATAATTATTCTCTTTTCTATCAATTGCTCGACAGTAATTTGTTTACCCGTCGTAGAATATCGCTATCATGAGAGAAGCCACTAGAGAAAACTATGGCCCCCGGGTCTATTCTCAACATATCAATCTACATCTACTTTACTTTTACCGCTTTTATTTGCTGTTTTATTAAACTAAAAATACCAAAAATATAAACTATCGTCTCTATCAGATCTTACTTTCGTAAGTGACCGTAAAGGGATTGACAACCCCTTATCGCGTTGGCTGCGAAGTTCTTATTTGTTTGTGCAGGTGCGAGGGACTCGCGCGTGGTCTCCTACTGGATTGATACCTTGGTTCTCAAAAACTGAGGGAAATACTTACACTACTGTGCTGCATCTCCCTTTCCTCTTCGAGGGAATACAACGCAAGCTCAAGAAGTAGCAAGTCGCCAGATACAAAATCTACCATCTTGGTGTCATCTGCCGACTTAAACTTCAGCAACGGATCATGCTCTGTAGTTGGCTTCTTTAAAGAAGTCATATATGCCGGGTCAACATTATCCTTGTAAAACTTGAGCTCCTCTATGGCACAAGCTGACTCTGCATAAGCTGCATCACCTTCTTCACATTCCAAAGCTATGGTGCGACTCCCATGCACTGTGATGTTCCCCTTATGACCCGTCATCTTAAGCTGGAAATAAACATAACATGGTCTTGCCATAAACTTAGCATAAGCCGGTTTGCCAAATAAAACATGGTACGGGCTGTGGATCCGCACAACTTCAAATGTCAAGGTTTCTGTCCTGGCATCATACTCATCTCCAAACGTTACTTCCAAATCAATCTTACCGACTGGATAAGCTGACTTACCAGGCACAACTCCATGAAAGACGGTGTTTGATGGTTTAAGCTTCTTATCAGTTAACCCCATACGACGGAAGGTATTATAATACAAAATGTTGATGCTGCTCCCTCCATCCATGAGTACCTTGGTGAACTTATACCTTCCAACCTGAGGGGCTACCACTAGGGCCAGTTGACCTGGATTATCAATTCGGGGCGGGTGATCTTCGCGGCTCCACATAATGGGCTGCTCAGACCATCTTAAATAACGGGGTACCGCCGGCTCAATGGAATTCACTGCCCTCTTATGGAGCTTCTGGTCTCGTTTGCATAGACTCGTAGTGAATACGTGGTATTGCCCATTACTCAACTGCTTCGGGTTACTCTGATAACCGGACTGCTGCTGGCTCCCTTGGCTATTCTGCTGATTATTGCCGCCTTGACTGCCTTGTCCATGAAAGCCGGAGCTAGAACCACCGCCTCCATGACCCAGACCCTGAAAACCGGATCCTGAGCCGCCGTTCGGTCCCTGACCATTCTGGATGAACTCTCTGTAAGATCGCATGATGCTTCAATCCTTCCACGCATGGGTGGCCGGCTTTTCATCCCACCCGTGCTTCGGACATGGCTGATTCATCACCTCATCAATATTGTACCTTGGAGGTGGCCTTCCCTTGCGACGCTGGTTAAAGTTCCGTGCCGCTGTATTAGCTACAAAAGCATCAGCCTTGCATTTATTACCACTATGCTGATTGGCCGGGTTATACTACTGTCCTCCCGGGTCATTACCCCTTTTCCCCTCTCCCGGTTGGTCTGCTTCAGGCTCGGGGTCCTTGGTACTATCAGAGTCGGCATACTTGATGAGAGCCGCCATGAGCTCCCCCACATCATCACAATGGCGCTTAAGCCGGCCTAGCTTCTGCTTGAGTGGAAGGAAATGACATTTTTCTCCAACGTGATTATTGCTGACTCGGCGTGGATCTTATCTGAAGAGTGCATGATGGTTGAAACCCGGCGTTCCCAACTAGTTGTTGACTCACCCTCGTTCTGAACACAAGAGTCTAGGTCCATGATCGACATGGGTTGCGTACATGTGTCCTTGAAGTGCTTGATGAACCTGGCTTTTAACTCTGCCCATGACCCGATGGAATTGACGGGTAATCCCTTTAACCAGTTGCGAGCCGTACCTTCTAGCATCATGGTAAAGTACTTAGCGCCTGCAGCTTCGCTAACATCCAACATTTCCATTGCCATCTCGTAGCTCTCTACCCAGGCCTCCGGAGGCTGATCTGCTGTGTAGTTTGGCACCTTGCGAGGACCCTTAAAATCCTTAGGAAACCGTTCGTTCCTTATAGCCACCGACAGACACGGCACACCCCATTCTCGGGAAGTTCTACCCGTTTCTACTGACGTTGCCGGGTGATGAGGCGCCAACTAATGATTGATCGCCTGAACCGGCACATCCTGTCCCCTGTCGTCATGCCGCGCCGAGTTATATCCACGAGGGGAGTTACGGTGCCATTCTATGCTTGAAACCTCTGGCGAGTCAACGTGTCTGTTGTAGCTAGCACTCGGACGGGGGGGTCGAGTGAATCCAGTCTCGACTATAAGAATAAGCCTGCTGCTGCTGTAGTGCTATCTGAAGCAGCTCTTGAGCTCTCCGGGTTTCCACTGCTACCGGAGTTTCGCCCTCAACTGGCAAAGCCGCCAGCCTTGATGCTGCTGCTATCATGTTATCCAGAGGGTTAGAGTAGTGACCCGCCGGTGCCGGAGGATAACGAGGGGCCGGGCGGTTTTGATCTGCATACAAAGATCCGACTGTACGCTGATGAACCGGACCGCCGGTCCTTGGTGCTTCTGCCGTCCGGTTTAATACTAGCGGACCACTGCCCCCTGCCCCGTCTGTGAAAAGATTCCTGGGCTCATAGACAAAGGGGAGTCGACTCTGTTGTTTCCTTCTTATCATGGATATGTTAGCAGTGTTCCGTCCCACCGAGAGCCGGAAAGCCTCCGCTTGAATCAGCTGGGCTTGGGCATCCAGAACAGCCCGCTCCTCAGCCATCCTGGTGTTCTTGTCTGTCATGTCCTCCCTAACTTGTGTTATCTCTTGCCGCAATTTATCCACAACCATCTTGTGCTGATCCTGATTTTCCGGGGTGACTTCCGTTCCCATAAGAGTCGCCAGATTCTCCAATAGATTTGATAAAGCTTGAGCAGGCAATTGTGCTGATCCGTCTGCGCATGCCGCATCTGCTGTCGCGCTGGGTGTTATGGTCCCGACGATCGTTGACCTAAGAGCCGCCTGGGTGCCGGCCATGAAGATTGCCACCCTATTCGGCGGTTCACTAAAGTCCGGAATACTGTTGCCATCAGACGAGCCCCCAAGCCGTCCGCTCTGCATCCGATACATGGAGTTAGTCTCACCTGTAGATGACTCACCATCAGAAAGAACGACTGTTTGCTCATAAGACCCGGAGCCTCTATTGCCCTGGATGTATCCGATGAAAGCACGCTTCCTCGCAGGCCGAACCCGGGCGGGTCGCGCACACTGAGCCGGCTCGACGATGTCGGTGCAGATGTCCGGCTCATTGCTACTTCTCGAGCTTGCGTTGTTTTCCCTCGAAGAGGAAAGGGAGATGCAGCACAGTAGCATAAGTATTTCCCTCAGTTTTTGAGAACCAAGGTATCAATCCAGTAGAAGACCACGCGCGAGTCCCTCGCACCTGCACAAACAAATAAGAACTTCGCAGCCAACACGATAAGGGGTTGTCAATCCCTTTACGGTCACTTACGAAAGTGAGATCTGATAGAGATGATAGTTTATATTTTTGGTATTTTTAGTTTAATAAAATAGCAAATAAAAGCGGTGAAAGTAAAGTAGATGTAGATTGATATGTTGAGAATAGACCCGGGGGCCATAGTTTTCTCTAGTGGATTCTCTCATGATAGCGATATTCTACGGCGGGTAAACAAATTACTGTCGAGCAATTGATAGAAAAGCGAATAATTATGGGACTATCCAGGCATGATCATTGTATATAGGCATCACGTCCGAGACAAGTAGACCGACTCCTGCCTGCATCTACTAATATTACTCCACACATCGACCGCTATCCAGCATGCATCTAGTGTATTGAGTTCATAAGAACAGAGTAACTTCTTAAGGAAGACGACATGATGTAGAGGGATAAACTCAAGAAATATGATATAAACCCCATCTTTTTATCCTCGATGGCAACAATACAATGCGTGCCTTGCTGCCCCTACTGTCACTGGGAAAGGACACCGCAAGATTGAACCCAAAGCCAAGCACTTCTCCCATTGCAAGAACTATAGATCTAGTAGGCCAAACTAAACCAATAATTCGAAGAGACTTGAAAGGATATTATGAGCACACACAAAAAGTTCAGAGAAGAACCAAATATCTTTCATAGATAATGTCAGGGATATTACTAGCAGGTATAAACCGGCTACGGAGATCCGGATTACAATAATATAGCTGTGTTGTTATAAGCTTAGTAGAGGTTACGGCCCATGAAAGCTTAGGGCCCATGTGTAATGTTTATGGTTTGTAAACCGTCCTATCATGTAACTTGAGATACAAGGAAGAAAGAGTAGAGACCAAGGCGGACACGATTATGAGCCGCCCTCGGGACTCTATAAACTGGACAGGGCGTTGCCTCCTATATAAGGGAACGGCCCGGGGACGGTTCAGGGGCAAGCAACAATCCGTGGAGAGACAGGCAAGCAATCTGCTCCCTGTTCATCGACGCCCAAGCAATACCAAACCAAACTAGACGTAGGCTCTTACCTTCATCGAAGGGGCCGAACTAGTATAAATCCTTTGTGTCCTTTGTGTGCTTTTAACCTCTTCGAGCTAACCCGCGCGATGGCTCCACACCTAAGTCCTCTATACCGGACATCTGCCGTGCTAATTCCACAACAGTTGGCGCCCACTGTGGGGCTATCGCATGATGGTTTCGAGTTCTTGAAGGGCAGCTTTGAAGGACTCAAGGACTACGTGGTCGGCCGGATGACCAAGAGTCGCCGCGGCCGGATCTACATCGACGACGCAGGCTGGGCCCCGGAGGCCGATTCAATCGAATACGGGTACCGGGTTCCCTTCGGCGGCATCCACGTGTTCATCGGCAAGATTGGTGAACCGGGACCTGAGCCGGACATCTTCCCCAACATCGTCGAGCCGGCTGAGCGTGCGAGATCGGCCCGGATTCAGCCTGCCATGAAGCGTGTTTTCGTTGGAGCAATACATGGAGTTCACGCCGAGGACGGATCGGATTCTGGTGGCGAGACAACTATCTATTCCGATGATGAATCTTCATCCCGAGAGACTGAATCTTTGTATCTGTTGTGGGACGGTCGATCCAAGGGTGTATCCGATGGAGATAGTATTTCGGACCCCTTTGATCCGCCAAACTGGGCAGCTGTCTTTATGGCCGGATCACAATCTGCGCCGCAGCCCACGGCGACTGGGGCGTTCACAGCAGAGGCAGCTGGTGCGGGGACGAGCAACCAAGCCCCCTCACCGTCCGACGCTCTATCCACCTTGGTTGAGGAGTTGACAGCCCGAGCAACAGCAGAGGTGGCTCCTGCTAACAAGGCTCAACATGATGCAGAGATCCTTCAGCTAAAGAGCTGGATCGAGCAAGCCAGACGGGATCTGGATGCAGAGAAAGACAGGATAGCGACAAGGCAAGCGGAGTTGGATTCTCAGGCTTTCCGGCTTAGGATGGATCAGGTTTCTGCGCAGGGAGTAAGGAACAGAAGGTATCAGTCTCGTTTACCGCCGGTTTATGAGGCGATGAATCTCTTTGGCACACCAGGAGCGGGAGCCAGCAATAATCTAGAAGTAAACCGGAGGGGAGCCCCAGCAACAGGCGCACCGGTTCAACAACCAACCACGGAGCGAGATCGTCGGGTTGTGCCCACTCCGCACGTCCCCACTCCTCCTGGCCATTACTCAAACCCCCTGGATAACATTGTCGCTGCCGCTTCACGGCTGGCCGCTTTACCCATTGAGGGAACATCTCCCGTGGTAGCAAAAGCGCGCATGGTTAAGGAATTGCTAGACACAGCGTTGACACAGCAGCAGGCGTACTCTTACAGCAGGGAGAGACTTCATTCAACACATCGCCATAGCAGGAGTTATACTAGGCATTGGGATGAACCGGAGGTGTCCAGTAGTGAACGGAGGCGACACCGTCACAGACAGGATAATCCGACAGGAGCAGAGGCGCAAGCCCAGGAGGCGGTAAACTGGGCTAGACCTACGGCCCGCGAGGATATCCGCCAAACGACGCCGGTTCACACAACCACAGCAGAGACGGGAGTCACGGCGAGTTCCTTTGGAGTGCAGTGTCTCATTCCCGCTTTACGAAGCGTAAGGTTGCCCAAGGACTTCAAAGGTCCGCGTAAGGTGCCTAACTACACAGCAGATCTGGCTCCAGAGGCTTGGATTGAGAGCTATGAGATGGCTATGGAGATGCTGGAAGTGGATGAAGCGGCATGCGCAAAGTATTTCACCATGATGCTTGAGTGTGACGCCCGAAGACCGACGTCCCAGAAGATCCCAGAAGATTCCAGAAGATTCCAGATGTTCCGGGTTTTCCCATGTGTTTCTTTTGCGCTTGTGTTATTTATTTTGCATTGCATCATGTCATATTTATTTTTGCATCTCAACTTAAATAAATTGTGTGGACCTTCGGTCCATTTAAATCGAGGGAAGGTGACTTCTCTTTATAACATATACTCCCAATATTTTAGGGAGCTATTATAATAAATATTCCATTGTTTGGAATTAACCGCAACACACTTGCATATTTTTCCGATCATGCCTTTTATATTTTTCTCGGACCGTGCTCATTTTATGATGCCCGAGAAAAATAGTCACATGTGCTATTTTTTTCCCTAAGCCTCTCTTTTCTTTTCCCTCTTTCTTCTTTTCTGTTAAAGCGATTTAATAAAAGAGAGAGAGGCCCAAAACTCCCTCCAGCCTCTTGGGCCTCCTCCTCCCTCCTGGCCCATTGGCCCAACACCAGGCCGAACCCTAGCCCGTCCCTCACCGTGCCTCTCTCCCTCGCTCTCCTTTCCCCCGCCGCCAGGATGCCCGAACACCATCGCCTCTTCTCAGGCCGTTTCCCTTGCAGCGCCCCGATCCCCTCGCTCTCTCCTCACACCACCGTCACCTCCCGCCTCGCGACTCCCTTCCGCTCCTGCGAGCGCCCTTCTCCTCCTGCGCATGCCTCCGCCGGCGGCCAAGGCCCCGCAGCCCAGAGCCACCGCGCCTCTGCGCCCGGCCCTCTCCCTCCGGTCCCGCATCGCCAGCGGCCAGGAGCCCCGCCTCCCTCCGTCCTCAGGCCGAGACCGCGCCCCTCCTCGTCTCCAGCTCGCGGCCTCCCTTCTCCAAGCCCGAGCGCCTCCATCCCGCGCCCGACGCGCGCCCAGGCCGTCCCGGCCGCGACCTCCCTCCGTCTCCAGAACCAGGAACCGCGCTGCCCCGCCCTCAAGGTCGTGGCCACCAGCCTCCAGCAGCGCCTGGGACGCGCCCTTCCAGAGCCGGCTCCGCCCCTGCCTCGTTCGCCAAGGCCGACCCGCAGCGCCTCCTCTTCGTCCTCGCCTGTGTCCTCGGTTGCCTCGTCTCCTCGCCGTGGCTTGCCGTGTGGTTTTTTTTTTGTGTGTTGCCCTATGATGTTGTCTTGACAGAGAACCGTGTATGACTACACGACGAAGAACCAAGTACCTCTCGGATTCATCAAGTTCATCTTCGAACGTTTGAAGCGCCAAGTACCGCTACCGATGACTTGAACATCTACGGATACCCGAACGCCTATGACCCGTGTACGACTACCGTCGCTGGAAGCATCAAGTACCACTACGAACCACCAAGTACCTCTACATGAACGACAAGTACCCCGACAACACATGTACCACTACTTCAACTACCGTCGCCCGGAAACGATGGATGCGCCAAGTACATCTACGAACTCGACGCCCGAACGTCTACCGTCGCCCCGTGTACCACTACTTCCCTCTACGGAACGACTACTCGTTGGCGACCTCGTGAACGGCTACTTCCTCTCCGAACGTGAACGCCTTCTTCCTCTATGATCTCGAACCGCCCCGAAACGAACGCTTCGAAGGTATACCGAGACGATGACCCATGGAATGTTTGTGTGTTGTATGAAATGTTCCCCTTGTGCTCCGTGCCCGTTTCGTCCTTTTGTCATGTTCTTCGGTTGCCTCGTCGCCGAATCGTGGGAACCCGGTGACGGGATCACCCCACCTTTCATCTTGTTCCGCTCGTTCACTTCATCTTTCCTTTTGCACCGGACTCTCAACGAGTTACCGGAACCGAGATGTTGCCGTTGCATCATTTTCGGATCGTTGCCGTGGCACCCTTTCTTCCACCACGGTGACAATACTTCATATCTTCTTCATGTCAACCTTTAATAAAATTGCATAAACTTGATCATGTCATCCTCATCATGTTAACAACATTATAATGTTTAATTGTTGTTGCTTTAATAATTGCTAAACATGCTCATGGGGTTTTTTCGGAATTGTTGTTGTTATTTCCGGCCTCATTTAAAATGCCTAAATAGTGTAGTTTTTTTATGCTTCACCTCTTGCCATGCTAAAAACATTTAATATTATCTTGTAAATAAACGAGAGTCAACTAAATAAATAAAATGTGGTGTTTCGTCAATATGCAACTCGTTGCATATTGAGCTCCACTTAACTTGTAGTACTTGTTTGTGCACTTTGCCATGCCATGCATATTTAAACCGGACATGCATCATGCTTGTTTGTGCATCGTATGCCATGTTTATGCTTGTGTGTTTACCGTGTTGTTTCTTTCTTTCCGGTTGCTTCTCTTGTTAGCTTCGGTTTCATTCCGGAGTTGTGAGGATTCGCTCGACTGTTGCTCCGTCTACTTCATGGATCCGTTCTTCTTCCTTGCGGAATCCCAGGCAAGATGATCATACCCTTGGATACCTTTACTACCATTGCCATGCTTAGTTGTCTCGATGCTATCGTTACATGTCGCGCTACCCATCTTTTATGTCAGCCTCTCCTTGTTGCCATGAAACATCTAACCTTGGCACCTTCCTAGCAAAACCACTGTTTGGCTATGTTACCCGCTTGCTCAGCCCCTCTTATAGCGTTGTTAGTTGCATGTGAAGATGAAGATCGTTTCAGGAGGGAACTTGTTGTTGGTATATCATAATATCTATAATTATTATTAACACACCTATATACTGGGCATGGGTGGAAGGCTTGGCCTTTTGCTCGGTGTTTTGTTCCACTCATGCCACCTTAGGCGCCGATAAACCGGCATTATGTTCCTTGATTTTGCGTTCCTTACACGATGGGTGGATGGGGACCCCTTGACAGTTCGACTTTGAATAAAACTCCTCCAGCAAGGCCCAACATTGGTTTTAATTTGCCTCATAATAACAACTTAATTAATTAATTAAAATTGGATAGGGGGTCGCGTCCCCGAGGATTCTTTTCTACATAGCAGGGGGGCCAGTGCTGATGGTGTTGGTCCCAAACGGGCAGACTGCGGGAACCACCATGGGGAAACTTGAGGTTTGGGTCCTGTAGGATGACCCATCCGGTTGTGGCCTGAGACGAGATACGCGCGGCTACTATCAGGGTGTCGGCACGCCGGGAGGTCTTGCTGGACTTGTTTTACCATTGTCGAAATGTCTTGTGCTACCGGGATGCCGAGCCTGATCGGATTTCCATAAGATAAGGAGTGATGATATTATATTTATCACTTCAGCTAATCGTGAGAGCTTGTGATGGGCTAAGTTGGGACACCCCTGCAGGGTTATAATCTTTCGAAAGCCGTGCCCGCGGTTATGTGGCATATTGGAATTTGTTAATGTTCGGTTGTAGAAAACTTGACAGAGGATCCGAAGTAAAAACACACAACTGTGTGAGTAACCGTGACTGTCTCTTTTCACTTTGAGAAGAGAACACGGTGGGGTTATGTTTGATTTGTATGTAGTTTAGGATCTTTAGCGATCACTACTTGCGACCGTTTGCGTAGATGCTCATCTTATTCTTGTACTCGTAAGTTAGCCACCATATTATGCTTAGCCGCTGCTGCAACCTCACCAGTTTACCTCTTCCTACCCATAAAGCTTTGCTAGTCTTGATACCCATGGTTATGGGATTGCTGAGTCCTCGTGGCTCACAGATACTACAACACCAGTTGCAGGTTCAGCCGAGTTTGACGCAGGAGCTGGTTCAAGTTCTACACTGGGAGCTCGATGAAGAGAGTGGCCGTATGCTTGTGACGTTTTCGACGATCAGTAGTGGTTTCTACTAGGATTCGATCCTGACGTGTGGCGTTATGTTGTTTGGTATCTTGTCTTTTGGATCTTACCCTTAGATGGGCTGTGATGTTTTGAATGATGTTTTGCTTATGTAATGTATTGTGTGAAGTGGCGAGTGTAAGCCAACTATCTTCTTTTGCAATTTAATCCCTCTTTTACATGAGTCGTGCAAAGATACCAAACTTGAGATCATTCTAGGATGGGCTTATACCTTTAAGTCGTGCCTCGACACGTAGGAGGTATAGTCCCATCCTGGGCATTACATTGAGGGTACAGCCCAGACGTGGTTAAAGGGTTTACCACCTAACTCCATCGGATCATGGGGTGAGCTGCGCCGCCAGTTTATCAAAAATTTCAAAGATACGTGCAAACAGCCAATGTCAGTAGTGGACTTAGCGGCATGTGTTCAAGGAGAGCACGAGCCTACAAGCGCATGGGTGCGACGAGTGTTAGAAATCCTACACTCTTCGAACGGTATCAGTCCCAGTACGGCAATAGTAACACTGGAAAACAATTGCCGGTTCGAGTCTCTGAAGCTGAAGTTGGGACGGCTCAAGCGGGATTGTAATGACATGGGGACACTCATGAGCGCTCTGGTAAAGTATGGGGACTCTGACAACACTAAATACCCAGAAGCGGATGGAGATAAGTCTAGAAAAGCAAGCAAGCCTGGTAAACCGGCGCAGGCTAGTCCGGTCGGAACAAGTTTCAACGGTAAGCGAAAGGCAGAGGGTGGCTCTGATTTTGTGGCCAATACCAAGGTTCAAGGAAGCTTTCAACGTAACAAGGGTAAGCCACCTCCTCGGAGCGGCGGAGGATTCATTAATCTGGATCAACAGTTGAACGAGCCTTGCCCAAAGCACAACACAGAGGAACGCCCAGCTAAACACACATGGGGGGAATGCCGGGTCATGATGGAGGCCATGAACCGGGCCAGATTTAACAACGGACCATCGGGCGGCGGCTCAAGTCCTGGATTTCATGGTCCGGGTCACCAGGGTAATGGCTCCGTATCAGGATATCATGGTGGCAACAATGGCTACAATCAAGGCAATCACCAGCATGGTCAGGGTGGTTATAATAACCAAGGCAACCATCAGCATGGTCAGGGCGGTTACAATAACCAAAGCAACCATCAGCATGGCCAGGGTAATTACAATAACCAAGGCAATCAGCAGCGTCAGCAGCAGCAGCAATCCGGATACCAGAGTAACCCGAAGGAGCTGAGTAGTGGACAGTATCACGTGTTCACTACGAGTTTGTGCAAACGAGATCAAAAGATCCTAAAGCGGGCGGTACACGCAGTTGAACCGGCAACACCACGATTCCTGCGCTGGTCGGAACATCCTATTGTGTGGAGCAGAGAGGACCACCCGCCATGGGTGGATAATCCGGGCCAGTTGGCCTTAGTAGTAGCACCACAGGTGGGTGGCTATAAATTCACTAAGGTGCTCATGGACGGCGGCAGCATCATCAATATCTTATATTACGAGACTTTCCGTCGCATGGGGTTAACGGACAAGAAGCTAAGGCAGTCAAATACGGTGTTTCATGGGGTGGTGCCAGGTAAATCAGCTTACCCAGTTGGGAAAATTGACCTAGAAGTTACCTTTGGAGATGAACAGGATTCCAGGTCAGAGACGATAACCTTTGAAGTGGTAAAGATCCGGAGCCCATATCATGCACTATTTGGACGGCCCGGTTTACGCCAAGTTTATGGCTAGGCCATGCTACGTTTATCTACAGCTCAAGATGCCGGGTCACAAGGGAACCATTATGGTTCATGGAAGTCGCAAGATCGCATTGGAGTGCGAGGAAGGAGACGCTGCTTATGCAGAGGCAATATGTGCTACGGAGGAGTTGAAATTCTATAAAGACAACGTTGATCCGGCAGACATGTCCCCGTTGAAGAAGCCGACTACAGAGCATGATCCGGCGTTGAAGTTTAAATCGGCAGAGGAAACCAAGCAAGTCGACTTTGTACCACGCGATTCATCCAAGCAGTTCATTATCAGCACTAACCTTGATCCTAAATAGGAAAGCGCGCTCATCGAGTTCATCCGTGAGAACCGGGATATCTTTGCATGGAAACCTTCTGACATGCCAGGTATACCGAGGGAACTCGCTGAGCACAGTCTTAATATTGATCCGAAATTCAAACCGGTCAAGCAGTATCTGTGCCGCTTCAACGAAGAAAGGCGCAAGGCTATATGTGAAGAAGTGGCTAGGCTCTTGGCTGCGGGGTTCATAGTTGAGGTATTCCACCCGGAGTGGTTGGCTAATCCGGTTCTGGTGCTAAAGAAAAATGGAAAGTGGAGGATGTGTGTGGATTACACAGACTTAAACAAGGCTTGTCCAACTGATCCTTTTGCTCTCCTCCGTATCGATCAGATCATTGATGCTACGGCGGGATGTGAGTGGCTAAGTTTTTTGGATGCATATTCAGGGTATCATCAGATCAAGATGGCAGTTAAGGACCAAGAGAAGACATCTTTCATAACTCCTTTTGGTGCCTTTTGCTACGTATCTATGCCTTTTGGGCTCAAGAGTGCCCAAGCAACTTACCAGCGTTGCATACAGAACTGTCTTAAAGGGCAGATAGGGAAAAATGTTCATGCCTATGTGGATGACATCGTGGTAAAGTCAAGGAAGGAAGAGACATTGATAGAGGACCTCAAGGAAACCTTTGATAATCTCCGGGCCTATAAAATGACGCTCAATCCGGAGAAATGCGCTTTTGGTGTTCCGGCGGGCAAGCTCCTTGGATTCTTGGTGTCGAACAGAGGAACATAAGCCAATCCGGAGAAGATCAAGGCAATCACGTCCCTGACTAAACCAGCTTGCATCAATGATGTCCAACGTATCGCCGGCCGGATTACAGCGTTGAGCCGGTTCATCAGTCGTCTGGGAGAGAAGGCAATTCCGCTTTATCAGATGCTAAAAAAGACAGACCGGTTTATATGGAGCGATGAAGCAAACGACGTGTTTGAGGATTTAAAGTGGCAACTGGCGGAACCACCGGTCCTTACTGCCCCCGTTGATAAGGAGCCGCTGCTGTTGTACGTAGCCGCCAATGCACGGGCAGTTAGCGTGGCAATCGTGGTCGAGCGCAAAGAAGCAGGCAAGGAATATCCGGTTCAGCGTCCGGTTTATTATGTCAGCGAGGTTCTCATTGAGTCCAAACAAAGGTACCCGCTTTGGCAGAAACTGGTATATGGCGTGTTCATGGCAAACCGGAAGTTGAAGTATTATTTCCAAGGCCACCCAATAACTATTGTCAGTTCAGCTCCGTTGGGGGATATAATCCATAACAGAGAAGCCACTGGCAGAGTCGCAAAGTGGGCCATTGAGCTTAGCCCGCACAGATTGAAGTATGTGCCACGCACCGCCATCAAATCGCAAGCATTGGTAGATTTTATCAATGATTGGACAGAGTTGCAAGCACCAGAGGAAAAGCCGGATCATACATACTGGACTATTCACTTTGACGGCTCAGGACAATTAGAGGGCTCGGGGGCTGGAGTTGTGTTAACTTCCCCGCGAGGTGACAAATTTTGCTATGTCCTCCGTCTAATGTTTCCTTGTACTAATAATGCAGTGGAATATGAAGCATTGCTTCATGGCCTGCAGATGGCTAAGGAGATGAACTTGAGCCGGGTTAAGTGTTTTGGTGATTCAGACTTAGTGGCACAACAAGTATCTGGCAAGTGGGATTCTAAAGACCCTCTCATGGCAGCCTACAGACGAGAAGTTGAAGCAGTCGCAGGATATTTGAAAGGATATCAGGTGGATCACATAGACCGGCGAAAAAATGAAGCGGCCGATGCTCTAAGCCGGCTGGGTTCTCAGCGTAAACCGGTGCCACCGAATACCTTTTTGGATGAGCTACACAGTCCATCAGTTCAGGTACCATCGGAGGAGGATTTGGATGTTCCTGATCCGGAAGCGCAGTTGGTTGCGGCACTTCATGTTATTCCGGATTGGACGCTCCCTTACTTGGCATACCTAAGCCGTGGAGAGTTGTCGGATGATGAGATTGAAGCAAGGCAGATAATCCGGCGATCCAAATCCATGACAATTGTAAACGGGGAACTTCACCATCGAAGTGTTTCTGGAGCGTTTCAGCGGTGTGTCTCATCCGAGGAAGGCTGTGACATCCTGCGAGAGATTCATGAAGGGGATTGTGGTCATCTTGCCGGTTCAAAATCCTTGGTAGCTAAAGCTTTCCGCCATGGGTTCTATTGGCTGACAGCCCATGCAGATGCGGAGGATCTAGTCCGGAAGTGCGATGCTTGTCAGAAATTTTCACGGCGTGCTCTTGTTCCGGCACAGGAGCTGCGGATGATTCCAATTACTTGGCCGTTTGCGACTTGGGGGCTTGATATGGTTGGGCCTTTTAAACGATCCCAAGATCAAAAAACTCATATGCTGGTTGTTGTGGATAAGTTTACAAAGGGGATTGAGGCAGAGCCTGTAAGCAAGTGTGATGCGGCAACAGCGGTTAAATTCATCAAGAAGATACTTTTCCGGTTTGGTTTTCCACACAGCATCATCACTGACAATGGCACCAATTTATCTAAAGGAGAGATGGAAGAGTTTTGTCAAAGGGAGCATATCCGCCTAGATGTGTCTTCGGTAGCTCACCCTCAATCCAATGGTCAAGCTGAAAGGGCCAATCACGAAATTTTGCGAGGTATCAAGCCCCGGCTTATGACTCCCTTGCAAAGAACACCAGGGTGCTGGGTTGAGGAGTTACCTTCTGTCCTCTGGAGCATCAATACTACACCGAACAGGTCCACAGGTTACACACCTTTCTTCATGGTGTACGGTGCTGAAGCGGTTCTTCCAAGTGATATCCGCCATGACTCACCGAGGGTGGCAGCTTATGTTGAAGTGGCCAGTGAGCAAGCAAGACAGGACAATTTGGACCGGCTAGATGAAGAGCATGACATAGCAGCAGCACGATCCGCGATTTATCAGCAGGACTTGCGCAGATATCACAGCCGCCGGGTTAAAACCAGGACGTTCCAGGAGGGGGACTTGGTACTCCGGCTCATCCAGGACCAGACGGATATGCACAAGCTATCCCCACCTTGGGAAGGGCCCTTTGTGGTCAGCAAGAACCTACACAACGGTTCATACTACCTGATGGACGTTCGAGAGCACAAAGACTCACGGACATCAGAAGAAGAGACGAAGAGGCCATGGAACATCGCTCTCCTGCGGCCCTACTACACCTGAGCCATGAGCTCTTCTGTATCCTATGTATATATTATGATTAATAAATAAACCAGCACCCTTGGTAAACCGGGGGATCATCCTTTTTCTTCTAAATATATGTCCTGTGAAAATTATTACAGATATTTCGAAACAAACTATTTTATGCAGAAGGGACCAAACTAGGGGGCTACGGATTACATGTGAATCCTCGCTAAAGTCTTTTCTGGTCCGGTCTACATGATTATCTTCACATCAAGCGCCCTTTGGATAAACTCCATCGATTGGCAAAAAACTGTTCTTGTCCCTAGGGATCCTTCCTTGATGGCAAATGCAAAAATTCTTGCCCCTTGGTTGATCAATCCCTTTGATGGCAAAAGAAAAAACTGTTCTTGTCCCTAGGGATCCTTCCTTTGATGGCAAATGCAAAAATTCTTGCCCCTTGGTTGATCAATCCCTTTGATGGCAAAAGAAATAACTGTTCTTGTCCCTAGGGATCCTTCCTTTGATGGAAAATGCAAAAATTCTTGCCGCTTGGTTGATCAATCCCTTTGATGGCAAAAGAAAAAACTGTTCTTGTCCCTAGGGATCCTTCCTTTGATGGCAAATGCAAAAATTCTTGCCCCTTGGTCGATCAATCCCTTTGATGGCAAAAGAAAACTTGTTCTTGTCCCTAGGGATCCTCCTTTGATGGCAAATGCAAAATTCTTGCCCCTTGGTGGACCACTCCTTTTGATGGCAAAAGAAAAGTTTTTGTCCCTAGGGGTACTTCCTTTGATGGCAAATGCAAAAATTCTTGCCCCTTGGAGTACATCCTTTGATGGCAAAAGAAAAAGAGTCATAGCCCTTTGGGTCGCACCCTTTGATTGGCACATATGGAGCCTGGCAGCTCGTAAAAAGCCTTGACTACATGGTCTTATTTGCAACCTGTGTTTTGTGTTTGTGATTTTTCATATGTTTTCTATGGTTTTTTGATCCGGAGCTGGACAACTTCAAAGTTGACCACATATTTTCAAAAGTCTGGACATAGAGCTCCAGCATTATTTAAACCGGTAGTTATTATAACCCGGAGCAATTATTGGGTCCACCCCAACAGAGCCAAGAGCTTCCTCAGAAACTACAATGTTCGCCGGATTAAGGATGTCAAGCATACTTAATCAAATGTATGAAGTTATTTTTGGTATAAAACAGACACTCGTTTGATATATATGAGAGCGATTTAATCGGTCCGGCGGTAAACCGCTAGGACATCTTTTCAGTGTTATCTATGCAGATACAGATAATATAAAAGATCAACCATAGCAGACAAGGGATTAAGATTGGCAGATGCCTAATCAAAAATCTGACATCCGGATTAAGGTAGAAAATGTTTCGAGCTATCCTGTTACAAGGCACTTGAAGGCCCGGACGGATTAAAGTTTTTCAGCAATGGATTACAACCGATAAAAATAAAATGAAGTGATTTATGCTTCTTCCTGATGCGAAGGCTGAGGATCGATTTGTTCCGGAACTTCTTCGTCCTCTTGAAGCGGCTGAAAATCAGGTACGCGCCAGTCGATCTTGGATAAGGCACGAAAGTACATCTCTTCAGTAATAAGATCGGACGGATCAACATCTGGGGCGAAAGTATGGGGGCGCACTGGTGGGATTAGATTTTCGGTGTCATAAACCGGACGATCCACCTTCTCATTCTTTAAGTCATACGCCGGATGATACCTGTTCAAGTCCGATTCATCAGCAAGCTTGCTGGCAAGAGGACGCATTTCCTTAGTCAAAGCATGAAGATCTTTGCCAGAGAAGGCCGATCCATCTTCCTTGGTGCTGGGGTACCCGTTCATAGCTTCTTTCGGATCAAAATCCGGAACCCACGCCTTGGCTCTGGTCAGCGCTACAACAGAACTGGCCTGTGCATCAGATTTCTTCACCTCTTCCAAGCGTACAGGCAATATTGAAAGCTTCTCCAAAGTGCCTTGGATAGTGGTGGGGGCCGCTTTATGAAAAGACATCGCACTTATAATCCTTTGAGCGCCGGAATACAGCTGCTCAACCAGAGTATAAGAGGCCTTGAGTTTCTTCCGGAGGTCATCCCCAAGATGGGTGACGCGTCGCCCTGTATATGATTATCACAGTTAAACCGGAGCGGAATAAAGATTGCAGAGATGAAAGCACATGCAAGTTAATGATTTACCAAAGACGGCAGAGGTCATAAGCTCTATTTGCTGCTTTAAACCGGTCAGCTCTTGCGTCACCGGGTTAAGGGCCTCTTCAGCATCCTTTGCTCTTTTTTCAAGAGCATTCCTCTGCACTTCCCAGGTTGTCCGCTCCGCTTCAAAATATTTTTTCAATTGTTCAGCCGTGGTTAAGCTCAACGCCAGATCATCCTTGGCCTTGGCAGAAGCAGTTTCAGTCACAACAAGTCTATTCCGGAGCTCAGTTATTTCTGCAGCCCTCCGGGTCAAGTCAGCCTGCAAGAAAATCAAGTAGAATAAATGACAGTTCAGACAAGTCTCAAGCACATAACCAAGTTATCCACTTGACACTTGGGGGCTAATGGGCAATTGAAGTTTCAAAAGAAGACAATTAAAGATAAGTCTCAAGCACATAAGCAAGTTATCTACTTGACACTTGGGGGCTAATGGACAATTGAAGTATCGAAGGAGAGATTCAGACAAGTCCCAGGCACATAACACAAATTATGACCCTGGCACTTGGGGGCTAGTGTAAGTTCATTTTCCATACATTTGGAAGTACCGGTTCACCTACAACAAAGCTAAACCGGCACTTGGGGGCTATTATGGCATAAAGACAGAAGTATAAAGAAGGCAAAGCAAAGATAAGTAAAGTACCTCCTATTTGTCCTTCATCATGTTAACCAAGCCCATTTCATATTCATGGCTGGTATGAAGCCGGTTCAAATACCCGGAGTAAAGTTCCTGGGCACTCAGTTCGGCATAATTGGAAAAATCTGTACTCCATTTGCCCTTCTCTTGCTAAAGCTTCTCCGCTTTAGCAGTGTGCTTGACTAAGACAATAGGCTCAGCAGGAGCGGTAAAACCCGTCCCGGTTATTTGAACATACGGAGAAGAAGCAGTGGTTGGCTGTGCTGGGGCAGCAGTATGAGCCGGACTAACGGGAGCCGGGCTAGTCTGAGGAGGGCTAGCCCGGACAGGACTTGCCGGTTCAAGGACATCTTCAACATTGATATCTTCAGGAGCAGCAACATTATCATGATCCATGGGAGCAGGATCGTCAAGCTGAATTGCAGGCTCATTCTCCGGAGGGATGACATCATCCGGATCAGCCACCGGATCAGCAGCGGTAGCCTCGGCTGCCGATTTAGTGGCCTTTGCCTTTTTACTAGGCTTGGGTTTGCTGAAAGAAATTGAAGAAACAATTAGAGTTATAAAGGACAAATACAAATATAAACCGAATGAGGAAAAGGACTTACCTAGGTACATTTTTCAGTATTGGGACTTGTGTGGCAGTTGATTCACCGGAAGATGATAAGGGTGTCTCCTGATAGTTAGGATCAGACGGTTTAAGCGGTTTGCGTATAAGTCCGGCTTTTGGATGGAGAAGAGTTGGAAAAAGCAAAACCTTAGAGCGGCACCTCCGAGCCGGAGTGAGAGATATTCCGGAAGACTCTACTACATGGCCACCATGGCGTGTAGTCCGGCGGGCTTCATGTTGCTGCTTCTTCAAAAGAAATTTAGGGTCCAGTTGAGCGTAAGGATGAGAAAAAGGGTACTTCCGAGATGCCCGCCGAGTTTTGGGCACCGGCGGTTCAGAATATGAAGAAAGAGAGATTACCTCAGTTTCTGCCGCTTTATCTCCTTCAGCCAAATCCTGTGAAAAGACACTGTTAACATAAATCTGGATAAAAGATATCAAAATATATCAGGATCAACTCATACCTCAGAATCCGGATCATCTTCCTCAAGATGTGAACCGGAGCCAGCAGCTGCCTTTTTCTTCTTAACAGCGAAAGTTTTCCGGCGTGGCTGTTTACCTGACTTATCCTGAGGTTTCCTTTTCCAAAAAGGATCGTCGGCCTGTGTAGAAGATGAAAGATAAATGGAAGATAATTTAAATGGACGGATTAGAAGCAAACAGAAGAGATTAAAACTTACTGCTGGCAGTTTGTTCTTCTTGTAATATGGAGCCAATCCGGTTTGGCTACATTCCTCCAGAGAGATGTTGAGCATTTTCTTAGCAGATTCAATAACTTCCTTTTCAGGAAGCATTATGTCGATGTGGCACTGAGGATCATCCGTATTTCCGCTATACTGACACATTAAACTGGAGCACCAGCTTAGAGGAAGATTGCTCCAAGCAAGCCAACAGCGGACGAAATCCACTCCGGTTAAACCGTTGGCCATAAAGGCCTTAAGCTTGGCAAGCTGAGGGGCAAACCGGGCCCGTTCCGAGGAGCTAAGACGCTGCGGCAGAGGATGATCTTCAGGAAGACGATGTTCGCGATAACTCGGCAGTGGGTTCTCTCCTTCAGGCGAAGTATCTTTGCAGTAGAACCAGGATTGGTTCCAGTCTTTGGGGTGTGTATGGAGAGCAGCGTGAGGAAAGACTGCATCTCTTCTCTTTTGAATACTAACCCCGCCCAGTTCTTGATGTGGTCCGGCAGTAAACTCTGTCCGCCGGTTTAAGTGGAAAAAATCCCGGAACAAGTCCATTGACGGTTCTTCTTGAAGGTACACCTCGGAAAAGACTTGAAAATTTCAGATGTTTGATATGGAATTTGGACCTATGTCGTGAGGATGAAGCTGAAAAGCGGCCAGCACATCCCAGAATTTTTTTGAACCAGGAGGGCTAAAACCCCAGGCCATATGATCAAAGAAAACAATAACTTCTCCGTCTTTGGGGGTAGGAGGACACTCATCCCCTGGGGCCCGCCATTTCAGAACTGCTTGGGGGCCCAGAATACCAATCGAAGCTGCATTGGTTAAATCTTCTTCCGTAATATGGGAAGGAACCCAGTTGGAAGAAACAAACTGCTTGGCAGACATATGAGCAAAAGGAAAGTGCTGAAAAGGTAAAGTGCAAAATCCGGATTATTCAAGTGCTAGAGCATAAACCAGATTGTATTATCAGATGACATCGACGGTTTAGGCAGGGGACTAATGGCATTGACAACCCGGAAGTAGGTAGGAGACTAGCTGCTACCGGTTTATGATAACAAAAAAGAAGAAGCTAAACCGTCGGGTTCATGGTTGATGCGTTGCAGGAGCAATACATGATTGACTAAACCGGCGAGTAACTTGCAGATCTATCAAGACAAAGAAACATGTTTCTACAAGAGGCTAAAGTAAAATAGATCTGAGCAGTAAGAAAAAGACGAAATGTACGCAAGTCTATCACAGGAAGAACTGCGAAGGTTTTCTACAGAGCAATGGATCTAAGGACGAACTTAATCTAAGTTTAAAAATACAGAGCAGGAGCGAGTTCGAAGCTAATCCAGAGTTGGGATCTACTGCAGACATGACATATACGATAAACAACAAAGCTTCGAGGTCTAATGGCAGAAGCCATGGAGGAACTCTAGATGGGAGATCTGTAGTGAGAGGGAAAGAATACCTGAGACGGAAGGAGACGGCGACGAAGTTGCTCTGGACGCGATTCAGGGTGATGCAGCGGCCTGGCTGACGACGGCGACGAGCTGGAAGGCAGCGGCGGAGCTTCAGGCGACGGAGGAAGATGAAGAGCGGAAGGAAGAAAGATAACAAGGCGCAGCGGTATTTATAAGGGCTGAGAGATGAAACGGCAAAGCGCGGGATTTGAGGAGGTCAGAGATTGGATAAAGATTCTATTATTGCCTCGATCTTTGGGATAGCCTTTAAACAAAGGTAACAACCAGCTATGAGCAATAAATGCGGAGGTGATGTCACGACTGAATAAAATGATTTCCAGAGATGACGTCATAGCCGGTTTACAAAGCCGAGAAGATACAAAGAAGAAGTTTGTGCAAGATTTAGAAGACTGACATGACCAAGTTCAAATCGCTCTCGGGCCTAATGTCAGGGATATTACTAGCAGGTATAAACCGGCTAGGGAGATCCGGATTACAATAATATAGCTGTGTTGTTATAAGCTTAGTAGAGGTTACGGCCCATGAAAGCTTAGGGCCCATGTGTAATGTTTATGGTTTGTAAACCGTCCTATCATGTAACTTGAGAGACAAGGAAGAAAGAGTAGAGACCGAGGCAGACACGATTATGAGCCGGGCTCGGGAATCTATAAACCGGACCGGGCGTTGCCTCCTATATTAGGGAACGGCCCGGCGACGGTTCAGGGGCAAGCAACAATCCGTGGAGAGACAGGCAAGCAATCTGCTCCCTGTTCATCGACGCCCAAGCAATACCAAACCAAACTAGACGTAGGCTCTTACCTTCATCGAAGGGGCCAAACTAGTATAAACCCTTTGTGTCCTTTGTGTTCTTTTAAACTCTTCGAGCTAACCCGCGCGATGGCTCCACACCTAAGTCCTCTAAACCGTACATCTGCCGTGCTAATTCCACGACAGATAACCTTGATCATAAACTCACAATTCATCGGATCTCGACAAACACACCGCCAAAAGAGATTACATCGAATAGATCTCCTTGAAGACCGAGGAGAACTTTGTATTGAGATCCAGAGAGAGAGAAGAAGCCATCTAGATACTAGCTATGGACCCGTAGGTCTGTGTTAAACTACTCACAACTCATGGTGAGGGCGATGATGATGATGATGAAGATCTCCGTGATGGATCCCCCTCCGGTGGAGCTCCGGAACAGGCTACAAGATGGGATCTTTACGGGAACAGAAGGTACGGCGGTGGAATTAGGGTTTTCTCTTTGTTCACGGAGTTTCTGGGGTACGTAGACTTATATAGGAAGAAGGAGGGCATCGGGGGACGCTCGAGGGGGCCACGAGGCAGGGGGGCGTGCCCTGGGAAGGGGGGCTCGCCCCCCACTCTCGTGGGCCAGCCCTCGATCCCCTATCATGGTTCTCAATCTCCTCGTGCGTGATTTTCTCCAAAAGAATCTCTCGCGAAGGTTTCATTCCGTTTGGACTCCGTTTGATATTCTTTTTCTGCAAAACCCTGAAACAGGCAAAAAACAACAATCTGGACTGGGCCTTTGGGTTAGTAGGTTAGTCCCAAAAATGATATAAAAGTGTATGATAAAGCCCATTAAACATCCAAGACTTCATAAATAATAGCATGGAACAATAAAAAATTATAGATACGTTGGAGACGTATCATGCATCCCCAAGCTTAATTCCTGCTCATCCTCGAGTAGGTAAATGATAAAGAAAGAATTTTTGATGTGGAATGCTAACCAATATAGTTTTTCAATGTAATTCTCTTAATTGTGGCATGAATGTTCAGATCTGAAAGATTCAAGATAAAAGTCTATATTGACATAAGAAATAACAATACTTCAAGCATACTAACAAAGCAATCATGTCTTCTCAAAATACTATGGCTAAAGAAAGTTTTCCCTACAAATCATATAGTTTGGCTATGCTCCCTCTTCATCGCACAAAATATTCATATCATGGACAACCCCGATTTTCACCAAGCACTTGTTTTCATACTCTTATCTTTTCAAACCTTTCAACTTTCACGCAATACATGAGCGTGAGCCATGGACATAGAACTATGGGTGGAATAGAGGTGGTTGTGGAGAAGACAAAAAAGGAGGGAGATAGTCTCACATCGACTAGGCATATGAACGGGCTATGGAGATGCCCATCAATAGATATCAATGTGAGTGAGTAGGGATTGCCATGCAACGGATGCACTAGAGCTAAATATGAATGAAAGCTCAACAAAAGAAACTAGTGGGTGTGCATCCAACTTGCTTGCTCACGAAGACCTAGGGCATTTGAGGAAGCCCATCGTTGGAATATACAAGCCATGTTCTATAATGAAAATTCCCACTAGTATATGAAAGTGACTAAGCATGAGACTCTCTACAATGAAGAACATGGTGCTACTTTGAAGCACAACTATGGGAAAAAGATAGTAGCAATTGTCTCTTTTTTGGGGGCCTTTCTTTTCTTCTTTGGCCTTTCTTTTTTTCTTTTTCTTTTTTCTTTTTTTGCCGAGGGGCTTTATAGATTTAGCCTTTCCTCCCATGGGAAAATGCTCTAATAATGATGATCATCACACTTTCATTACAACTCGATATTACAACTTGATACTACAACAATAAAGTATGACTCAATATGAATGCCTCCGGCAGTGTACCGGTATGTGCAATGAAACAAGAGTGACATGTATAAAAATTATGCTTGGTGGCCTCGCCACAAATACGATGTCAACTACATGATCATGCATGGCAATATGACAATATGATGTGTGTCATATGAACGGAACCGTGGAAAGTTGCATGGCAATATATCTCGGAATGGCTATGGAAATGCCATGATAGGTAGGTATGGTGGCTGTTTTGAGGAACAATATGGTGGCTGTTTTGAGGAAGGATATATAGTGGGTTTATGGCACCGACGAAATTTGCGCGGTACAAGAGAGGCTAGCAATGGTTGAAGGGTGAGAGTGCGTATAATCCATGGACTCAACATTAGTCATAAGAACTCATATACTTATTGCAAAAATCTACGAGTCATCAAAACAACGCAATCAACGCATGCTCCTAGGGGGGAGGTTGGTAGGAGTTAACCATCGCGCGCCCCCGACCTCCACACAAAGGTTGGCACTCTACGAATACCTCATGCTCTAACTTCGTCACATAGCGGTTCACCATACGTGCATGTCACGGGAATCACTAACCTTAACACAAGTATTTCTCATTTTCATAATAACTCCACTAGCATGACTCTAATATCACTGTCCACATATCTCAAAACAATTATCAAGCATCCAACATCTCATTCTATTCAATGCACTTATTGTGATTTTTTTTACTACATTGACATTGGATGTCTATCATGTGAAGACTAGTTTCTTTAGCCTAAACACATTACCTTGCTGTTTTAATAGACTCTCAAATATATATAACTGAATCATGAGAGTTCAACAATTTCTACAAAATATTACCACCACTGTGCTCTAAAAGATGTAAGTGAAACACTAGAGAAAAAACTATTCAACTCAAAAGATATAAGTGAAGCACATATAGTGTTCTAACAATTCCTAGGCCATATTTAACTCTCTCAAATAGGTGTGTCCAGCAAGGATGATTGTGGCAAACTAACAAGCAAAGACTCAAATTATACAAGACGCTCCAAGCAAAACACATATCATGTTGCGAATAAAAATATAGCTCCAAGTATAGTTACCGATGGATGAAGACGAAAGAGGGGATGCCTTCCCGGGGCATCCCCAAGCTTAGGCTTTTGATTATCTTGAATTACTTGGGGTGCCATGGGCATCCCCATGCTTAGGCCTTTGCTACTCCTTGTTCCATAGTCCATCAAAGCAATACTCAAAACTTGAAAACTTCACAACACCAAACTTAGACAAAAATTATCGTGAGCTCCGTTAGTATAAGAAAGTAGACCACTACTCAAAGGTGCAGCAATGAATTCATTCTTTGTTTATATTGGTGTTAAACCTACTGTATTAAAACTTCTCTATGGTTCATATCCTCCAATACTATTCATAGAAGCATTGAAATAAGCAAACAACACACGATAAACAGAATCTGTCAAAAAACAGAACAATCTGTAGTAATCTGCAGGTTTCTCCTACTTCTGGAACTCCAAAAAAAATTAAAACTAAATTGGTAAATTTGCTGAATTTGTCTACCTCCAGTAAAAATCACGCTCCAGTAAAATCTGAAGACTACTTTAGCGAGCGCTAATGATTCTGTTTTTCACAGCAAGATCATATAAACTTCACACAAGTCTTCCCAAAGGTTCTACTTGGCACAAACTCTAAACAAAACATGAAATCACATATAATCAGAGGTTAGATGCAATATTTATTCCCTAACAGCAATAAAAACAAAAAACATAAAATTGGGTTGCCTCCCAACAAACGCTATCGTTTTACGCCCCTAGCTAGGCATGATACAAGATAAATCTAGGTATTGCCATCTTTGGAAGGCAATCCATAAGTGGCTCTCATGATGGATTCATATGGTAATTTGATTTTCTTTCTAGGAAAATGTTCCATGCCTTTCCTTAATGGAAATTGCAATCTAATATTTCCTTCCGTCATATCAATAATTGCACCAATCGTTCTAAGGAAAGGTCTACCAAGAATAATAGGACATGAAGGATTGCAATCTGTATCAAGAACAATGAAATCTACGGGCACATAATTCCTATTGGCAACAATAAGAACATCATCAATTCTTCCCATAGGTTTCTTAATAGTGGAATCCGCAAGATGCAAATTTAAAGAACAATCATCAAGCTCATGGAACCCTAGCAAATCACACAAAGTTTTTGGGATAGTGGAAACACTTGCACCCAAATCACACAAAGCATAGCATTCATGATCTTTTATTTTTATTTTGATAGTAGGTTCTCACTCATCATAAAGCTTTCTAGGGATAGAAACTTCCAACTCAAGTTTTTCTTCATGAGATTGCATCAAAGCATCAACTATGTGTTTGGTGAAAGCTTTATTTTGACTATAAGAATGCGGAGAATTTAGTACGGATTGCAACAAGGAAATACAATCAATCAAAGAGGAATTATCATAATTGAATCCCTTGAAATCCAAAGTAGTGGGTTCATCACTATGCAAAGTTTTAATCTCTTCACTCCCACTTTTAGCAATTTTAGCATCAAGATCTAAAAATTCCGAATCATTGGGACACCTTAAAGTAGAATCATCTCCAATCCTATTTTCATCAAGATTTATACTAAAAAACAAGGATCTAATTGGAGACACATCAATAACTTTCAGATCTTCATCTTTATTTTCATGCTCTTCCGGTTTGCCAGCCATCTTATTGATCAAGGTGGATTGTTTATCGGAAATTTGGGCAATTAAGTTCTCAAGATGAGCAAACTGAGATTTCAAACCATAAAATTCCTTAGACATATCATCAAGGTCTTTATTCATATACTCCATAATTTTTTTCTTTTCTTTAAGCTCACTTCTGAAAAAGTCATTATGCTCAAATTGTATAGTCATAAAATGTCTAACATTGTTTTCAATCTCCTCCAGCCACTTTAGGTGAGGGTGAACAATAACAGGGAGAGCCATAGTGACAAGCAAGCAATCCAACACACACAAGCAAACAAGAAGCAAGCGAACGATAAACACCCGGCGGAAGAAGGGCAAATAAAACGGCAAGGGTGAAGTGGGGGAGAGGAAAACGAGAGGCAAATAAATGTAATGCGAAGGATAAGGGTTTGTGATAGGTACTTAGTATATGACTTTTGAGTAAGCCTCCCCGACAACGGTGCTAGAAATTCTTCTTGCTACTTCTCGAGCTTGCGTTGTATTCCCTCGAAGAGGAAAGGGAGATGCAGCACAGTAGCATAAGTATTTCCCTCAGTTTTTGAGAACCAAGGTATCAATCCAGTAGGAGACCACGCGCGAGTCCCTCGCACCTGCACAAACAAATAATAACTTCGCAGCCAACACGATAAGGGGTTGTCAATCCCTTTACGGTCACTTACGAAAGTGAGATCTGATAGAGATGATAGTTTATATTTTTGGTATTTTTGGTTTATAAGAACAGCAAATAAAAGCGATAAAAGTAAAGTAGATGTAGATTGGTATGTTGAGAATAGACCCGGGGGCCATAGTTTTCTCTAGTGGCTTCTCTCATGATAGCGATATTCTACGGCGGGTAAACAAATTACTGTCGAGCAATTGATAGAAAAGCGAATAATTATGAGACTATCTAGGCATGATCATTGTATATAGGCATCACGTCCGAGACAAGTAGACTGACTCCTGCCTGCAACTACTACTATTACTCCACACATCGACCGCTATCCAGCATGCATCTAGTGTATTGAGTTCATAAGAATAGAGTAACGCCTTAAGTAAGATGGCATGATGTAGATGGATAAACTCAAGCAATATGATATAAACCCCATCTGTTTATCCTCGATGGCAACAATACAATACGTGCCTTGCTGCCCCTACTGTCACTGGGAAAGGACACCGCAAGATTGAACCCAAAGCCAAGCACTTCTCCCATTGCAAGAACTATAGATCTATTAGGCCAAACCAAACCAATAATTCGAAGAGACTTGCAAGGATATTATGAGCACACATAAAAAGTTCAGAGAAGAACCAAATATCTTTCATAGATAACCTTGATCATAAACTCACAATTCATCGGATCTCGACAAACACACCGCAAAAAGAGATTACATCGAATAGATCTCCTCGAAGACCGAGGAGAACTTTGTATTGAGATCCACAGAGAGAGAAGAAGCCATCTAGATACTAGCTATGGACACGAAGTTCTATGGTAAACTACTCACAACTCATGGTGAGGGCGATGATGATGATGAAGAAGACCTCCGTGATGGATTCCCCTCCGGTGGAGCTCCAAAACAGGCTCCAAGATGGGATCTTCACGGGAACAGAAGGTACAGCAGTGGAATTATGGTTTTCTCTCTGTTCACAGAGTTTCTGGGGTACGTAGACTTATATAGGAAGAAGGAGGGCACCGGGGGACGCTCGAGGGGGCCACGAGGCAGGGGGCGCGCCCTGGGAAGGGGGCGCACCACCCACCCTCGTGGGCCAGCCCTCGATCCCCTGACGTGGTTCTCAAGCTCTGCGTGCGTGATTTTCTCCAAAAATATCTCTCGCGAAGGTTTCATTCTGTTTGGACTCCGTTTGATATTCTTTTTCTGCAACACCCTGAAACAGGCAAAAAACAACAATCTGGACTGGGCCTTTGGGTTAGTAGGTTAGTCCCAAAAATGATATAAAAGTGTATAATAAAGCCTATTAAATATCCAAGGCTTCATAAATAATAGCATGGAACAATCAAAAATTATAGATACGTTGGAGATGTATCAGGGCCCGGTTCGCCGATCTTGCCGATGAAAACGTGGATTCCGCCGAAGGGGACCCGGTACCCGTACTTTATTGAGCCGGCCTCAGGGCCCCAGCCTTCGTCATCGATGTACAGCTTGCCGCGACGAGTTTTAGTCATCCGGCCCACAACGTATCCCTTAAGCCCTTCGAAGTTTCCCTTCAAGAACTCAAAACCATCAGCCGCAGGCCCCACGGTGGGTGCCAACTATCGTGGAAGTGTCACGGCAGATGTCTAAGGTAAGGACTTGATTGTGGAGACATAGCGACGTGGTTAGCTTAAAGGGGTTAAGAAAAAAACAAAGGACACGGGGAGTTTATACTGGTTCGGCCCCTATGGTGAGGGTAAAGCCTACTCCAGTTTAGGATGGGATTGCTGGGGAGTCAATTGCTAGGTCGCGGATGCACTTGCCTAGCTCTCGATCTCTTGTCTTCTGGCCTAAGCCGCTGCCGGGTCGTCCCCTTATATACACGGGTTGACGCCCTGCGGCCTACGGAGTCCCGGCCGGCTCATACAATTGTGTCCGGCTCGGTGACTCATCTTACATGCCTTACATTACAAGTTACATATATGGCGGTTTGATACTCACATGCCTTAAGCCGCCGCGGGCCTTGGGCCTTCATCTGAACCGTCGTCTTAACAGGCTTCTGGGGTGGCCTGATGAACCGTTGTCGGGTAACCCGGCCCCTCCTGGGCGGGTTATATGAAATACTTATATCCCTAACACCTAGTGATTCAGGATCCGACTAGCACATGCGACTAGTGAGCTTTAGCATCACTGCTAGCCAACATGACTATCTAGTAAGCAACTCCTTGCTAATCGTATCTCTATACGACTCATGTCGGTCGAGTAGGTGTCTCATACCCCAGCTCCTGACCTCTTTTGCCCCAAGGCCCAAAACCGTTTTGATAGCCTTGTCAAGTTAACCTGATGCAGTGCATGTCCGTGTCCGACACGATCCCTTCAGTTCAAGGACACCTAGCAGCACCCCAATTTTATGAGCCCACAACTAGACATACTTGACGTGTGAAGGTGCAACATCGGGAATGGCAATTTACTTGATATTCATGAGGGATCTTTCTACCATTCTAACATGCATAGAAAGTAAGAAGCATAACAATCACAAATAAACATATATTGTGAAATAGTATGGCTCCTTCATGGATGTTCTCCAAGGTCGGCTCCAACTCCGATGACCATCTTGGAACTCCATCTTGTTTGTCACGCTGGGACGCCAAGCCACCAACCCGATATCTATTATCCAACTACTACAACTAGTAATGAATTTTACATAGAGTCTCAAGTCGACACACAGGTCGTTATACATTATAATGACAACACTTTGGCTCCTGCCGGCTAACAAACATAACGCGCATGCCATGTATAAATTACACACATGCATCACATACACATGAGCCATACTATTCACATAAAACCTGAAAAACAAAGTTATGCATAGAAATGCATTCTACCGGTTTGTATGTGGGGTACGAAATACACGGCGGAGCGCACACGACGGTCCCAATGGCGGAAATCACAGATCGCATGTGAACTCCGTTCACGCCGAATATTCTGATCTGACCGATCTCATCGATCGTCGCAAATCCGATTCGGATTTACGTTTCACTGTTAACCCTGATGGCGGATAACCGACTGGTAGGGGTAGGTTGTGTCACGATCTCATCGATCCTGATTAACAAAAAATATAGCCTCAAAGATCCCCATGTGTAGTTGATCTCATCAACTGTGCACATAGCCAAACTCATAAACGACAACAAATCTCATCTGCCGCCTCCACATATCTAATATGCATACGATCTGAATCCAAATCCTATAACAGAGGCTCTGATACCATTGTTGGGTTCTACCGTAGGGTGCGTTGACTGCAAATTAAAATTTTCCTACGCGCAAAGCATCCAGGCACATGCTAAGGGATATGGATCACAGATCGTTACCACTAGCGCGCAGTGGCGTGCAGCGGAAGTAGAGTTGCGGCAGCGCGTCTCCGGAGTCGTCTCCTCATCGTCGATCTCCCATGTAGCCGATCGGATCCCGCGAACAGGTTCGCCGGAGCGACGCAAGTGCAACGCCTTTAACGTGGACTGCTAGGTCCGATCACACAACCGGCGGCAAGTGGAGGTGGCTAGTTGAAACACATGCAAAGCCCTAATGATGGCACCGAAGCGATCAATCAAATGAGTGTGCCGCACCTCCACTATATATAGGCATCCATCGCGGGCTCAACACTTGGGCCTCGCATGGACCCTAAGGCCCAAAGTCTGTTCGGTCTGTATTCGAGTCCGAGTAGGACCAAGTCTGACTCGTGGAGTCGGATCCAACCTCACATGTTCCTCCCCTTAAGCGTGCGACCCCTTAGGTTCAAGTCGGCTTGGTCACAGTTCGGATCACCTCTGACCTGTACGGTTGGTAGCGGCCTCTAGCAAGGCGTGCCGACCACCAAGGAGACTATGAAGCTAGTTAGGCAAACCTGTACAACGTGTCACACTTCCATTCCCTTTGCCACATGATATATGTTGTCGGGCTCAAGGCGAGTGTGTCATCCTTGTGCAAGCCCGACCTCTTTCTCGTTCCAGTGATGCCGACCCAAACCGGATTATCTCATAATCCTTGTCGCATGGCCATGCTTATCTTGCTCGGATCACACGAGGACCCCAGAGTATATCTCTCCTCATCGGAGGGGCAAATCCCATCTTGCTCGACCACGTTTCGCAGCATGGGTCTGGACAAGCCCGAAACCTACCTTTGTAACTATCTAGTCACGGAGTAGAGTTGGGTCGGCCCAAAGCAAGTCTGTCACCATCCCGAGTACATGCGTCAACTCAGGTCTTAGGACATAGAACGTATGTTGCACTAGAGACTCACAAATGACATATCGCAGCGTCTCATAGTTGGGTCTGTCCGACTTGGACCTTATCTCGACTCGGATCCGACTACATCGAATCAGACCTTGCCAAGTCCATATTATCCGGTTAGCATCCAATGCTCCATGGCTAGTGAGACCGAGCCATCCAATGTGTCATATGCTAGTCTAGCCTGATGTGTCACTACTGCAGGATGCTGCTAATGCGACACTACGATCAGAGACCCTTTGAGAAATTGTGTGCGATGCAATCATCGCAAACGGTGGTGCATGAAAACCGTCAAAAATGTGTAAAACATTTGTGAAGACGGATGCATCAAACACAGTTCAGATTTTAGTTGCGTGTGCGATGAAGGGCATACGGTTCAGTTCAATTAACTGTTTGCGATGAGGAGGAACAAAAGAAACGGGCAGCGAGATGAAGGCGTGTGCGATACACAACATACAGTTTACTCGGATGAACTGTTTGTGATTAGGCAACACAAAAGAAACGGGCAGCCAGATGAAGGTGTGTGCGACATACAACATACGGTTCACTCGGATGAACTATTTGTGATTAGGCAACACAAAAGAAACGGTCAGCCAGATCAACGTGTGTGCGATATACGGCATGCGGTTCACTCGGCCTTATCGTCAGTGTGTGACCTCTGTGACAACCATTCGCTCCCCACTAGCCTCTTCTTGTACTGTGGCAACCATCCACCGCCTCTTCGCCTTTCCCTCTCGATTTGGAACTGCTGTCGCACACTCTTCCTCCCTCCATTTGCCTTCACCCTTCCTTCTGCCATTCTTCGATCGTCTTCTCCATGTAGGGAACAGGCCGAAAACGACCCCGTTATTCTTGCCCCGATCTGAAAGATGACGTGGTGGCGGAATTCATTGATCGGTGCGACATCATCACCTCGGCTAGCATGGCAGGTTCGTACGAGACCATTCTCGACTCAACAAATAAGATCATTACAAAGAACCCAAGGGTTCAGGAGTGGTTTGATCTCCCCTATCTTCTTTGCCATGACCCTGCTCGTCGTCGCAAGGACGACGGAAGCCTTGCCTTGTGCAAGTTGATGCCGCTTGATAATGATACGTGTGATGTTAAGATGCCATCACTTAAGCGTAAGGCCTGGGCAGACGCAAATGGAGATTGGTTTGTTTATATTGGGAACAACCGCGAGTGGGAACTTGTGAATGTGTGCACTCGTCACCGGGTTCCACTTCCAAAAATCTCAGACTGCCATGAGATTCAGCACACAGATAGTCTATGTACGTTCAGATACGATCATCATGACATTCATCTACGGAAGATAGTAATTTCTCGAGTTCCCAACCGCTCTTGGGAATACAAGAACTATGATGTTGTTCCTATCTTCGACAAGCTTGTTGCCGTCTCTGCTTCCATGGATGGATGGATATTGCTCAAAAATCAATTTCTGTACACGAATGAGTAATGTGATGCAATTCAATACGAGCATCTTGTGTTGCCCGCCACCACTCGTGGCACTGTTTTTGCATGGGATCCTTATTGTTTCGGTACCTTTTTCTTACAGCGTAATTATAATTGTTTCATCCACATGCATGCTAGTTAGTATCACCGTACTAATTAACCTTCTTGTGTTTCCAAGGTCATGTGAACATTCCACCACCTATACTTGAAATTTTTTATAACCAAGGGGGAGATGACGATGGTGATGATCACGAGCATGAGGACGAGCAGGACCCATATACTCAGTGGCGCTTGGCAACTTATTCCGATGGATCACCTCTTCTTGTATGTATACAGGGCACTGCTGATGTTACTAACGAAGCATGTGTTGTCTCCCATAGTCGCACTATCCAGACCTATTCCAACATCCGTTGCAGGGTATTCCGGATGGATACTAGTGTACTAGCACCATCACCTCCTTCTCCTTGGTACAGTATTGATAGTCTTGGAGAAAACTCGCTCTTCCTTGGACAAAACTATCCAATGATGGTGAAAGGCGATCCAGCTGCTGTTGACACAACGTTACTACCATTTACGAGAAGCAATTGTATCCATACCTTGGACATTGCTATGGTTCCCTACCCCGGCTATCACAATATGCGTCCTGATATAGGCCGCTTCAGCCTGGATGATCAGTCCTGCATTGGTCTCGAGATTGACAATAGCTGGCCCTTCCCAGAGAATCAATTATGGTTCAAAGCAAGCGTTTCCAACGCCGAGGATTGATTGGGCTGAAGTTCATTTCATCGCTTTGTTATTTGCTATGTGAGAAAAACTTTACTATACTAGAATGTGTTGTTCGAAATTATCTATAATCCAACATGCATCCTCGTTGTTGTTGTGTGTTGATGACTTGTTGTATGTAATGAATGGTACATTTGCATATGCTTCCCATCAACTCACGCATGCTCGCACGTCACACGGGTCGCGTGGCGGCATGTATATTATTTTTCTATTTGGATGAAAAAAGTACAATGCCACTTTGTATTGGTGTCCATATGAACAGTGCTAGTAATTTTAGTTGCAAAAATTAGATGGTGCCAGTGATTTTTAGCTGCATATTTTGACAAATCCCAGTGTTACAAGGTTGACAAATGGCAATGTTACTAGATAAACAAATGTCAATCTTTCCAGTTTGACAAATGGTAACATACCCAAAATGGCAGACATGCAAATCTTATCCAATTGTTTGTACGTGGTTGCACACGGGTCATGCAAAACAACCATTTGCGTTGTAGGGGTGCAGAAATCCTGCTTGGCATATTTTCCCTTGGCTTCCTGGGGAAGCTGTCAGTTTGCATCCGGGTGTTCTAACTAAAACGTTTGCGATGAGTGTTTTATTTTTGAAAACCATTGACGCTTTTTCCAAAAGAAAATTGTTTGATAAGTCTGTACATTAAGAGAGAAAAACGCAAGTTCGTTCAAACCGTATCTTTCATTCAGTCACACTGTGAATTTATATTCATATGATCGAGAATTCGAGATATAGTATTAAACCCCAAAAAAAACTATTTCTGGCGGTGGCGGAGGCGGCGTGCCGCGCCGTCGTTGTCGTTGTCGTCCTCCGGGACGCCGTTGTTGAAGTCTTCAAGGCATCACAAAATGTTCTTCACTTGTAAATCAAACATCATGTCATCGCGCGATCGACGGGCGGGGCGCGAGAGGACGGCAACCGGCGCCGCTGAGAGGTAGCGGTCGACGACATCGTCCCATGCCGTTGAGGGGGGCGCGCACACGGGCACGGGCACGGGCGCGGCGGGTGCGGCCAAACGCACGGGGGCCGGCGCCACGGTGGGTGGAGGGGCACGCACGGGCACGGGCGCTGGCGCTGGCATGTACACAAGCTCGCGCGGGTCCGCGGAGACCTCACTGACGCTTGCGGCTTCCAGCTTTGCGATAGTGCTCGGCGACCAGTCCGTTAATGCTACGGGGATGGTCGCTGGTGCGGGCGCGGGGAAGGGAGCTGGGACGGGAGCGGGGGCGGCAACTGTCACGCCCAGCTCATTATGGGCCATGTCCATGAGGCCCCATTCCTCCTTATTTTCTATCTCCTCCGGCTCGGAGTCGACTTCACCAAACTTGAAGACTAGTTGCAGATGATCGTTCTGTGCCATGGCGTTGGTGGAGGTCTGCGGGAGGGAGGGGAATGGGAGGCGAACTGTAAGGCCGCCCGTATTAAACAGCTGCTCGGGCGCCATTAATGGAGAGGAAGGCAGGCGGCCATGGAAGCCAAAGGGCTCGCTTCCCAGTGAGCCTACGCAACGTACAGCTCGCACACTTCCTGGTGAGCCTGTGCATTGGAGGACAGCTTGCATGCCTCTCGGTCAGCCTGCGCACTGGACTACGCTCGCAAGCCTCCTGTTCAGTCAAGGTCAAGCAGCTGTCCGCACGGCACCTCCTACACCTATTAAAACCAAGACACGTGGCGTCACGTGAATGGTTAACAGAACGCACACAGTTTGAATTCTACAAACGTTTGAGATATTAAAGTGGCAGCTATTTTTTTGAAAATGCCTCTGTTGGCTGTCATTATTCGAGTGCGCCTTCTCTCAAAATGGACACGAAAAATGCCACAGCATGTCGGGTGCCATTCCATGATAGCATGCCAAGTTTCATGAATTCCAGATGAGTTTTGGATTTACTAGAATTTAATAACCAGACATCTTAATGTTTTGCCAGCAAACAACGGTGCCCTGGTGTTTGAAATTCATTCCCATTTCTTGCATGGGGCCTAAGCATGCACCCAAGGACACAGACTTGATTTAGTTCAAATTTGAATTATACACATAAATGCATTGAAAACTCAATTAATGCATAAAAATGTCCAAACACTTCAAATGAACTCTGAAAAGGTTGAAAGTTGGCATGGTATCATCATTTCACCCACATAGCATGTCCAAAAAGTAGAGAGGGTTACGGCAAAAATTGGATGCACTTTGTGTACAAAATGGACAATCTCTTTCGAAGTATCAGGGTTTGGGACGAAAACTCATCTGTTAGAAAGGCATTTCATATTTTTGAACTTATTTGAAGTCCAGACTTTTTGTGTGTTCAAAATGCACCATTCAAATCCACATCATCAATTATCAACCCTTTCTGAATTCATTTGGTAGTTTTCATGCATTTACTGATTTTTTTGAGCTAAATGACCCTGAAATTGAAAAACACTTTGACTGAACTCTGAAAAGATTGAAAGTTGGCATGGTATCATCATTTCACCCACATAGCATGTGCAAAAAAGTAGAGAGGGTTATGGAAAAAATTGGATGCACTTCGTGTACAAAATGGACAATCTCTTTCGAAGTATCAAGGTTTCGGACGAAAACTCATCTGTTACAAAGGCATTTCATTTTTTTGAACTTATTTGAAGTCCAGACTTTTGGTGTGTACAAAATGCACCATTCAAATCCACTTCATCAATTATCAACCATTTCTGAATTCATTTGGTATTTTTCATGCATTTAAATATATTTTTAGAGCTAAATGACCCTGAAATTGAAAAACACTTCAAATGAACTTTGAAAAGGTTGAAAGTTGGCATGGTATCATCATTTCACCCACATAGCATGTGCAAAAAAGTAGAGAGGGTTACGGCAAAAATTGGATGCACTTCGTGTACAAAATGGACAATCTCTTTCGAAGT
>LR738715.1:93945690-93957047 GCA_902687465.1 Secale cereale
AATTATCAACCCTTTCTGAATTCATTTGGTATTTTTTTATGCATTTACAGATTTTTTTAGAGCTAAATGACCCTGAAATTGAAAAACACTTCAAATAAACTCTGAAAAGGTTGAAAGTTGGCATGGTATCATCATTTCACCCACATAGCATGTGCAAAAAAGTAGAGAGGGTTACGACAAAAACTGGATGAACTTAGTGTACAAAATGGACAATCTCTTTCGAAGTATCATGGTTTCGGACGAAAACTCATCTGTTACAAAGGCATTTAATTTTTTTGAACTTATTTGAAGTCCAGACTTTTTGTGTGTTCAAAATGCACCATTCAAATCCATATTATCAATTATCAACCCTTTCTGAGTTCATTTGGTATTTTTCATGCATTTACTGAATTTTTTAGAGCTAAATGACCCTGAAATTGAAAAACTCTATTGATGCCGCTCCATGATAGCATGCCAAGTTTCATGAATTTTAGACGAGTTGTGGATTAACTACTCCCTCCGTTCCGATTTACTCGTCGTGGTTTTAGTTCAAATTTGAACTAAACCCACGACGAGTTAATCCCAACGGAGGGAGTAGAATTTAAAACCCAGGCATCTCAATGTTTTGCCAGCAATCAAAAATGCCCTCGTGTTTGAAATTCATTCCCATCTCTTGCATGGGACCTAGAAATTCACCCAAGGACACTTTCAACCTACTTTGGTGCATTGGAGCATGTGCTTGTAGTTCAAATTTGAATTATGCACATAAAATGCCTAGACAACCTAGTTAATGTATAAAAAGGGCCAAACAAAACCCGAAAAATTCATTCCCACTTATTGCATGGGACCTAAGCATGCATTGAAGGACACATATTTGATTTTTCAACCAATTTGTATGCACCGGAGCATGTGCATGTAGTTTAATTTTGAATTGTGCACGTGAAATGGCTAGAAAACCAGTTTAATGTATAAAATATCCAAACAAACCCTGAATAATTCCAATTATTTTACGACACACATATAGTTGCATGTTCACTGCAGATAAATGGTCTAGCAATTCAAACATCGTCCATTGCCGGTGTGACCCCATTTTGTAATTCAAATCAAGTAGATCCCACATAGTTTATTATCACCAACCGTTTGAGATGTAGTACAGAATAGCTTGGAGCACCGTCGGTGTATAGTACGCGAGAAGGTGCATCGGCTACAGTCCACAGCCGGCGTGTCAAGCACACTAGCTCACCGCCCAAAAACTCCCGCCTCTGCATCCCTGGCAATCTCGAAAATATCTACCGCCTGGAAGGTTTTAATGTTTGATAGCACACGATTAGTATGTGCGGACCGTGTGCGATGTCTGTTACTCCCGCTCTGCTTCAGTCCCTTGATTCAAATTTTCAGTAGCCCCGACATTTTACTCCCGCCTTTGCATCCCTCGGAATCTCAAAAAAATATACTCGCCCTTGATCCAAATTTCCAGTAGTCCCGCCTTGTTACTCCCGCCTAGTAAAATTTTCAGTTGTCGCAGTATTTCCTCAATCACAACCTTGCCCCCCTCCACACACACCCCAAAACCTCCGCTCACACAAACACACACAACCCTCGAAACCATTGGTAGGTCGTCGCCATCGACGGCGCCTCCATCCTGAACCTCTGCCAGTGTGCCGGGGAGCTCAAGGAGCCAATGGCCAAAAAGAGGTTTATCGCGGCCTTTTCGCCCGCCGCCGGCGAGGTGGCCGCCGAGGTGTCCCCGTCGTCCTCTACGGGCCCGATCCGCCATCGCCAGTCCCTCGATCCGCCCGCCGCCGCACCCCTACGTCGGTTCGAGGACTTCCCCATCCTCCCTCGGACCCGGCAGCCGACGAAGTCCTACCTCGGGGTCCGGCAGCGGCGGCGGGGGACGTGGGTCACCGAGATTACAGATCAAGGGAATCACACCCGCCGGTGGCTTGGTAGCTTCGACACGGCCGAGCTTGCGACCATGGAGTATGACCGCTGGCAGGTCCGCTACCACGGCGCAGTGGCTAGGCTCAATTCCCCCTTCGGCACACTATGGCGCGGGAGGACCGCGAGGTGTGGGAGCGCCTCGAGGCCGAGGCCCCCGACGAGGCCTACATGCAAGAGCTCCGCTGCTAGCACCCGGAGCTCGTGGAGGCGGAGCGGGCGATCTTTGCCGGCACGGAGGGCGGCGAGGTTATCACGCTCTCCTCCGATGACGAGGTCAAAGGCGGCGAGGAAGGCGGCTCGGAGGGCGGCGAGGTTATCGCGCTCTCCTCTGATGACGAGGTCGAAGGCCTCGGCGATACCGACGCGGAGGGCGTCGAGGTGGGCCCCGAGGACGAGGAGATCGACATCGATGAGTGGAGGAGTGCCTTCCCCAACGACCCCGACGACGGTACTGGCCCGGACCCGGCTCGCGGCACACCGTACATGACGAGGAAGGATTGGCTCGACCTCTACTTCGAATGAGAGTAGTTTAGCTTGGTTTAAATTTATGTTTTATGTTCGGTTATGATAAACTATCTATGTTTATGTTTGAATGCATGCTACTTTTGGTTGAACCTGCTTTGAACTTGATCAAATTGAAGTTTACAACCTTAAGTTTAGGGGATTGACTAGAAAAGGCCAAAAATTGCTGGAGTATATATATATCCACTAAGGGTTTTAGTCCTTTAACTTTTTAAGGATCGTCTAGAGATGTCCTTATGACTTGTTTATTTCAGTTCTTCACAATGTGATGCTCTGTATGCGCAACTATTTGCTGTGCAGTTCAATTTCATCAATAACAGTTTCAACAATACCACTATGAATTATGATATTTGGTTGGTGTTAAGGATATTGCACTTAACACGCCTTTTCGTTTTTCAATTGTTGTTTAGCAACATGCATTGTACTGAATGACTAAATATGCAATCCCAGGCTACATAGCAACAAGGAAGAGTGTTACCTTAATGTTCTGATGATGTCTAGATATACATGTAATAAAATCTTATGTAATGGGATGGATAGAGTGTTGTACTACATCATTTTTCAATTGTTGTTTAGCTTCTAATATTAACTTGGTGCTTTTAGGTACATATATCATTGCCAAAGATCCACAATTCGACCCTTTGTGCGTATGGGGCAATGAGATATTCATGAACCAGTATCAAGTGAGGAAATTGATAAAGATTATTACTAAAATGGGTCAAAAGATGTCAATCAAACTATTTGTTTACACTTTATGCAAGACAACAGTGAACTGCAGGATGGTAAGTAAGAACCCTGTAGCCTTCTTTTTACTGCTCGTAATGAGTTGTGTTAGATGACAATATCTGAATCTTTTTTCTTTTGAAGTGGATCCTGAAGCAGTTTACTCAAGATTACCTCTCAAACTACATGATTGGCGGCCATCAATCACAAGGGGTTGGACTAGAGTCCTGCGTGCCTTTTGCATCCAGGAGAGCACACCATAATCCGAGACGGTTCACAGAGAGGAAACGTGTGCAAGCATGCACACAGTTGCCGTTCGCAAAGCGTGTGTGATGTCAGACACTATCGCATACGGTGCGGGAAAACTAAATGTGTGTGATTGTCTACCTATCGTACACGGTTTATAATCATGAACTGTTTGTGATGTGCTAGGCATCGTAAATCCCCCGTGCGTGGAATCTGCCTGAAAAGCTCCCGTGCCTAGAATCTGCCTGGTTTTAGGCAGAACCACAAAACTCCGACTGCGATGGCAATGCGGGCACAAATGAGTAGCAAGTATGAAGCATTTGGGATATTCGAGATATCGTAAACAATTATATAGGGACAACTATATGCATCAAGGCGGCCTATCACCGACGGTTTCTGGGTCGTGTGGGAAGGACCCCCCCCCCTATCACCCGCACTCACTTGGCAATGGTTCCAAATGCCGTCGTGGAAAGGGGTTTTAAACCGTTTGTTTAGGATCGACGCGCACTAGTGTGTGTCCACACATCACTTTCGATTAGGGACCATTGAGGATGTATCATACAACACAAGATCTCACAGACAAGTCACGTACTTGCCAACAAGTATCATTGATTACATCCAAGGACTATCTTTATTCATAAACACAAAGGAAATATCATCATACATGATTGCCTCTAGGGCATACTATATTTCCAGCGTGCACTTGTAACCAAAATTATGTATTTAATTTGTTAAGTGGATTATGTAACAGAATTTTTAGAATCCACTTGTATTTTGTCTGTTTAGTGTGTCTTTCATTTTATTAAGAACTTGAATATGCAGAGTGGCCAAAGTAGTTCCTAAAATGTTGGAGGTACTATTAGTTCTGAATGAATTAGTTGGTGTGTTAGGTTTCTTGGGATTTAGTGCTCACTGGCATGCATAACACCTAAATGCACTTGGACTAGAATGAATGAATTAGTTAATTATATATATGAAGCATGAATTGTAGTCTCTATGCAATGGTAGTGTGTTAATATGATTAGCAAAGTACCATGTCTTGTAATTTTCCAAATTCAATTGTCATGTAATTTGCCAATTGTATTTGCAGGCATGAGGTGTGACATGTGGAGTTGTGTAGTGGATTGATTGGCCTTGGCCTGTCATACTATAGAAGTGCCTTGTCAAGCTTTGGGAAATGTTTCATGAGAAAAATACTTGTAGGGTGATTGACAAGGCGGCTTATGATAGAGTGATTGCCAAGATTTAAAGAATGAGCAATTTGCAAATTAGCATAGCCAGCTTGTGGTTGATGTTTCCAAGCTTTTTGATTGGCAAGAAAGTAGGCAGGGGTATGAGATCAACTACATTAGCTGGACAGAAAAGGATGGCACACATGTAAAGAAGAAGGAATATTTATAGAGGGTTTAGAGGAGGGTAGACAAGGGGGGTGAATTAGGTGAAGCGGGCCAAGGAGAAAGAGTGCATCCCAAGATCTCAAGTAGACATCATAAGAAATACCACGAGGAGAAGAAAGATATCAAGGGGGACATGGATCTGCTTAAAGAAATGAAGAAGAATCTTGGATATATCATTGTTGACCTTCTGAAAGTCGAGCATGGAAACAAGAAGAAACTAGAGAAGATCAGGGCTAGAGTGAAGGAATTACTCTACAAAAAAAACACTTCCGCGATAATACATGTTTGTCAAAGTAGGTCATGTTTTCTGTCATGCATGTACATCAATGAAGATTTTATGACAGAATCAAGATCGTCATACATATGCTGTCGTAGAAGTGTTCCATGAAAATACCAAAATTATCATCATGGAAGTGTTGACTTCCATGACGATAAATGACGCGTCATGGAATTGGTTTCGTCAAGGGTAACCGACACGTGGTGTCGTGGAATTAGCACGGCAGATGTCCGGGTTAGCGGACTTAGGTGCGAGGCCATCGTACGGGTTAGCTTGAAGGGGTTAAAGCGAACGAAGGACACAGGGAGTTTATACTAGTTCGGCCCCATCGATGAAGGTAAAAGCCTACGTCTAGTTTGGTGTGGTATTGCTTGGGCGTCGATGACCAGGGAGCGGATCCGCTTGCCTATGTCTCGAGCTGCTGTTTCTTGTCCCTGAACCATCGCCGGATCGTCCCTTTATATAGGAGGCGACGCCCGGTCCGGTTTATAGAGTCCCGAGGCCGGCTCATAAATGTGTCCACCTCGGTCTCTACTCTTTCTACCTTACATCCCAAGTTACATGGTACGACGGTTTACATATCGTGGGCCTTATACATGGGCCCTAAGCCTCTACGGGCCATGACCTCTTTACATATTCTACTGGGCTTGTAATAATACAACCTTGTCAGTATAATCCGGACCTTCCTAGCCGGTTTATACCTGCCAGTAATATCCCTGACATTAGGCCCCAGATTGATTTGAACTTGTTCATGTCAGTCTTCAAAGTTTTGTACGAATTTCCTTCCTGCAACTTATTTGCTTCATAAACCGGCCATGACGTCATCTCCTGGAATCGCGTTAGTCCATCTTGACATAATCTCCGCATTTAATGTCCGCATCTGTCTATTACCTTTCTTTAATGCCGCACCAAAGATCGAGGCGACAGCTCAATCTTTATCCGATCTCTGGCCTCCTCGATTCCCGTGCTTACCGTTTTTACCTCTTCGGCCTATAAATACCGCTGAGGCTCATCTCTTTTCCCCTTCTGCCTTCTTCTTCCTCTACCTCTAACGCTCGAAGCTCCGCCGCCGTTCTTCAAGCTCGCCGTCGTCCTCGAGCCAGGCCACTGCATCGACCTGAACGCCTCCAGAGAACTTCGTCGCCGTCCTCTATTTCCTCAGGTACTCCATCTTCTTCCCCGTAGATCTCATTCTATGGTTTCTTCTGTAGCTCGCCATGAACCTTCGAGGCCTTGTAATTCATCCACGTAGGGCAGTCTTGGCTGTAGATTTAAACTTGTTTAGGCTCGAATCTTCCTCCATGCGCTTTTGCTCCGTCATTATATCCTTAGTTCCTCTAGCTTTATCAGTTTAGATCAAATCTGCAGAAAACCTTCATGGCCTTCCCTGAATATAACTTGTATTACTCTATCTTTTTCTTGCGCCTTAGATCCATATTTACCTTAGCTTCATGTGGAAACTGTTTTTTCATACATTAGACCTGCAGCCTATCTCACCGGTTTAGCCAGAACTTGTACTTCATATGCTTTCCTCGACGGTTTGGATGTAAGCCTGTATCCCATAATTGACGGTTTAGCTTCTTCTTTTTCTATCATCGTGATCCGGTAGCTGTCTCCCTCATATCTGCTTCCGGATTAGTAATACCATTAGTCCCTTGTTTAAACCGACAATTAGGTCCATAACTTCATAGAATGCACCGGCTTATATTTAGCAGTTGGTAAACCGGGTCTTGCACTGTGTTTTTCAGCACTTCCTCATCAAAAAACGATGGCCAAGCAATTTTTCGCTTGCAATTGGGTTCCTTCCCGGATCACAGAAAATGATTTGGTTGAAGCGGCCTCAATTGGCATTCTGGGCCCTAAAGAAGTTCTGCACTGGCGGGCCCCTGAAAAGGAATGCCCTCCTGAACCTAAGGACGGAGAAGTTATAGTTTTTTTATGATCATCTGGCCCGGGGTTTCAGTCCTCCCGGTTCAAAATTCTTCCGGGATGTGTTAGCCGCTTTTCAACTCCACCCTCAAGACGTAGGCCCGAATTCTATGTCGAACATCTGTAATTTTCAAGTTTTCTCAGAAGCATATCTTCAAGAAGAACCATCAGTGGATCTATTCCGGGACTTCTTTCACCTGAACCGGCGGACGGAGTTTACTGATGGGCCGCATCAGGAGTTGGGTAGTGTTAGCATCCAGAATAGAAAAGATGTGAGTTTTCCCCACGCCGCTCTTCACAGCCACCCCAAAGACTGGAACCAGACGTGGTTCTATTGTAGGGACACTTCGCCTGAAGGAGAGAACCCGCTGTCGGGTTACTGCGCCTATCGCCTGGCAACAACCCATCCTTTGCCACAACGTCTCAGCGCCCAAGACCGGGCTCGATTCGCCCCTCAACTTTCCAAGCTCAGGGCCTTTGTGGCAAATGGTTTAACCGGCGTTGACTTCGTCCGCTGCTGGCTCTCTTGGAGCATTCTTCCGCTAAGCCGGCGCTCAAGCCTGATGTGCGAATATACCGGCAAGCCAGAAGACCCTCAGGGCCACACCAAAATAGTGCTTCCTGACAATGAAGTAACTGAATCCGCTAAGAAAATGCTGAACATCACTCTGGAGGAGTGCAGCCGGACCGGTTTAGCTCTGTTCTGCGCAACCAATGAACCGCCAGCGGTAAGTTTCTTCCGACCCTTTTCTGTTTGCCTTAATCCGTTCATATCAGTTGTCTTCAACTCGTTACTATCCCTTCACACAGGCCAACGATCCTTTCTAGAAAAGGAAATCCCAAGATAAACCGGCCAAGCAATCACGCAAGAAAACTTACGCTGTTAAGAAGAAAAAGGCTGTTGCCGCATCCGGTTCACACCCTGAAGAGGATGATCCGGACTCTGAGGTGCCAATTAACCCTTATGTCTTTTGATCTATACTTGTATAAATTTATGTTAATAATGCCTTTCCACAGGACCTGGCGGAGGGAAGTAAAGCGGAGGGAGTTGAGGTAATTTCTCTCTCTTCTGATTCAGAACCGTTGCCACCTAAAATCCGCCGGGTGTCCCGAAAATATCCATTTTCTCACCCTTATCCTCAATTGGATCCCAACTTTCTTTTGAAGAAACAGCAGCACGAAGCTCGCCGGACCACGCGCCATAGCGACCATGTGGTTGAATCGTCCGGAATACCCCTTACGCCGGCTCGCCGACGCCGCTCCGAGGTTTTACTTTCTCCAACTCTCCTTCATCCAAAAGCAGGCCTCATACGTAAACCGCTTAAACCGTCTGATCCCAACTATCAGGAGGCTCCTCTGTCCTCTTTCGGCGAATCGACTGCTACGCAGGTCCCAGTGCTCAAGACCGTCCCTGGGTAAGTCCTTCTTTCAAACATCCGGTTTACCTTTATGTTTTTAACTTTATGATTCTCACTGTTCCTTTGACCTTTATCAGGATGCCAAAGCCTAGCAAAAAGGCGAAAGCAAATAAACCGCCTGCTGAAACCACTACTGCTGAACCGGCCGAGGACCCTGAAATGGCCATCCCTCCAGAGGACAACCTTGACATTCAGCTTGATGATCCCACCCCTATGGATCATGACAATGTTGCTGCTCCGGGAGGTGATAATATGGAGAACACGGCTGAACCGGAAAGCCCTGTCCGGGTTAGCCCTCCTCGGGCTAGCTCGGCTCCTGTCAGTCCGGTGCCTACTGCTGTCCCCCTCCAGCCAACTGCTGCCTCATCCGCAGATGTTGAGATAACCGGGCTAGGCTTCACTGCTCCCACAGAGCCTGTCACCTTGGCTAGGCATACTGCCAAGGAAGAGAAATTTCAACAAGACAAAGGCAAGTGGAGCACAGATTTATCCAGCTATGCTCAGTTGAGTGCCCAGGAACTTCAATCCGGGTATCTGAACCGGCTCTTTACTAGCCGCGACTATGAAGTCGGCTTAGTGAATATGATGAAGGACAAGTATGAGGTGATTTTCTTTCCTTTCACTTCTGTCTCTGCTTTGTATTTTTGCAATCCTATATTTAGGCCATAGTAACCCCCAAGTGCCGATTTAGCTTCATTGTAGGTGAACCGGGACTTCAATTATATCTGAGGATGAACTTACATTAGCCCCCAAGTGTCAAGGGCATAACTTGTTTATGTGCTTGGGACTTGTCTGAAAAAAAAATTATTTCTGTACTTCAATTGCACATTAGCCCCCAAGTGTCAAGTGCATAACTTGTTATGTGCTTGAGACTTGATTGATATGTCTTTCTAACCCGTTTGATTTCCTTGCAGGCTGACTTGACCCGGAGGGCTTCGGAGGTAACTGAGCTCCGGAATAGCTTGGCTTTCCATGAAACTGCTTCAGCCAAAGCCAAGGAAGAACTTGTGCTTACTTTGACCAACATGGAGAAATTGAAAAAAGATTTTAAGCGGAGCGGTCCACATGGGAGGTGCAGAGGAATGCTCTTGAAAAAAGAGCAAAGGACGCCGAAGCTGCTCTTAATCCGGTGACGCAGGAGTTACCCGGTTTGAAACAGCAAATAGAGCTCATGACTTCTGCTATCTTCGGTGAGTACCCATCTTTGTATGTTTTTCATCCTTGCAATCTTTTGTTCCGCTCCGGTTTAACTCGCCAAACGTATATAGGGAGGCGCATAACTCATCTTGGAGATGATGTCCGGAAGAAGCTCAAGGCAGCTTATACCCTGGTGGAGCAGCTCTATTCCGGCGCTCAAAGGGCTATAAGTGCCATGTCACACAGCAAACCGGCGCCGACCACCATCCAAGCCACCCTGGAGAAGCTATCTGTCCTACCTGTGCGTCTGGTTGAGGTAAAGAAATCTGCTGCCCGAGCTGGCTCTCTTATGGCGCTGACCCGGGCCAAAGCATGGGTCCCTGATTTTGACCCGGCTGAAGCTATGAACGGCTATCCCAGCAACAAAGAGGATGGGTCAGTCTTCTCTGCTGAAGATCTCCGTGCTTTGACTAAGGACATGCGCCCGCTTGCCAGTAAGCTTGCTGGCGAGGCGGATTTGACAAGGTATCATCCGGCTTATGACTTAGAAAATCCGCGTGTGGAGCGGCCGGTTTACGACACCGAAAATCTGATCCCACCAGTTCGTAAACACACTTCCGCTCCAGATATTGACCCTTCAGATCTCATCAATGAAGAAGTATATTTCCGTGCCCTCTCCAAGATTGATTGATGCGCTCCTGGTTTCCAGCCATTGGCTGAAGTCGATGAAGATCCGGAACAAGATGATCCTCAGCCTTCGCAATTTGAAAAGGAGTCATAATCCGTCTAAGTTTAGCTTCAAATTGTCGAATACTTTGCAAAAACTTTGATCTATTCAGGCCTGCGAGTGCCTTGTAATAGGATAGCTGAAATACTGCTTGTCTCCCACTGTTATGGCATTATTCAGATTGGCATCTCCAAGTTTAATCTCTTATTTATAATGCATGATTCGCCTATATCAACCGTGCCTGCATGAACAAAGCTAAAAGATGTCCTGGCGGTTTACCACCGGACGGATTATACTACTCTGATACATATATCAAAGGAATAGCTTTTGATCACAAACATACATCATACCTTTGATTAAGTGTGCCTGTCCACCTTAATCCGGTAAGAATAATTGAAAGCGTAGGCGCTGATGAGGCTCTTGGCTCTCTTGTTTGGCTTTACGTGATGGCCGATCCGGGTTACAATGAACGCCGGCTTAACTCACGCTGGTGTTTATGACCCAGACTTTTAACTTTGTAGATATATGGTCAACCTTGTAGTTGTCCGGTCCCATACCAATAGACTTGGTTAAAAAACCAATGATCATGACGGCCAAGATTTGTGAAATCATAGAAATAAGGTTTTTTGGGAAAATAAGACCATGTAGTCGTGGCTTTTTACGAGCTGCCAGGCTCCAAGTTCGAGGTTTTTTTATCGATGACACGCCACCCAATGTTTCAAAACCTCTGAGCATTTTGTCTTTAGGTGATCAACTCGATGTTCCTTAATGGCTGATTCCTTGATGCATCAAGGGCGCCAGTTTAGGAGGCCATGGTGAGTTTTCAGAGAAACTCCCATGTGATACTCCTTTGAAAAACACGGCTGATTCCCTATAGCTATCAGGGGCGCCGGTTTAGGAGGCCATGGTGAGTTTTCGGCAAAACTCCCATGTGATACTCCTTTGTAAGGAAGACACGGCTGATTCCCTGTAGCTATCAGGGGCGCCGGTCTAGGAGGCCATGGTGAGTTTTCGGTGAAACTCCCATGTGATACTCCTTTGTAAGGAAGACACGGCTG
>LR738715.1:93957236-93976689 GCA_902687465.1 Secale cereale
AGAACGACACAGCTGATTCCTTGATGATGTCAGGGGCACCGGTTTAGGAGGCCATGGTGAGTTTTCAGAGAAAATCCCATGTGATACTCCTTTGCAAGAACGACACGGCTGATTCCCTGATGCTGTCAGGGGCGCCGGTTTAGGAGGCCATGGTGAGTTTTTAGAGAAACTCCCATGTGATACTCCTTTGTAAGAACGACACGGCTGATTCCCTGATGCTGTCAGGGGCGCCGGTTGAAGAGGCCATGGTGAGCTTCTTTCGAAGCCCCCAAGTGATACTCTTTGCGAAGAAGATGGTTGATTCCCCAGTTTACCGGGGGCGCCAGTTTATTTATTGATCATAATATATACATGGTACATAAAGTGGAGCCAATGGCTCAAGTGTAGTAAGGTCGCAGAAGAGCGATGTTCCACGGCCGCTTCGTCTCCTCCTCTGCCGTACGTGAGTCCTTATGTTCTCGAACGTCGATCAGGTAGTATGAACCGTTGTGTAGGTTCTTGCTGACCACAAAGGGTCCTTCCCAAGGTGGGGATAACTTGTGCATATCTGTCTGGTCTAGGATGAGCCGGAGCACCAGATCTCCCTCCTGGAACGTTCTGGTCTTAACCCGGCAGCTGTGGTACCGGCGCAGGTCTTGTTGATAGATCGCCGATCGTGCTGCTGCCGTGTCCCGTTCCTCATCCAGTCGGTCCAAGCTGTCTTGCCTTGCTTGCTCATTATCCGCATCAACGTAAGCTGCCACCTGTGGTGAGTCGTGCCGGATGTCACTAGGGAGAACCGCTTCAGCATCATATACCATGAAGAAAGGCATATAACCTGTAGACCTGTTAGGTGTAGTGTTGATGCTCCAAAGGACAGAAGGTAACTCCTCTACCCAGCAACATGGTGTTCTTTGCAAAGGAACCATAAGCCGGGGCTTGATGCCTCTCAAGATCTCTTGGTTGGCCCTCTTCGCTTGGCCATTGGACTGAGGGTGAGCTAGTGATGATACATCCAGGCGAATATGTTCTCTTTGACAGAACTCTTCCATCTCTCCTTTAGATAGGTTGGTGCCATTATCAGTAATGATGTTGTGTGGAAAGCCAAACCGGAAAATTACCTTTTTGATGCACTTAACCGTTGTTGCCGCATCACACTTACTGACAGACTCTGCCTCAATCCACTTTGTAAACTTGTCCACTGCTACTAACAGGTGGGTTTTCTGATCTTGGGATCTTTTAAAGGGTCCAACCATATCAAGCCCCCAAGTCGCAAACGTTCAAGTAATTGGAATCATCCGTAGCTCCTACGCCGGAACATGAGCACGCCGTGAAAATTTCTGGAAAGCATCACATTTTCTGACCAAGTCCTCTGCATCAGCATGAGCCGTTAACCAGTAGAACCCATGACGAAAAGCTTTAGCTACCAATGACTTTGAACCGGCGTGATGACCACAATCTCCTTCGTGAATCTCTCGAAGAATATCACAGCCTTCCTCTGATGATATGCACCGCTGAAATGCCCCAGAAACACTGCGGTGATGAAGTTCTCCATTGACGATAGTCATAGACTTGGACCGCCGGATTATCTGCCGAGCCTCAACTTCGTCCTCTGGCAACTCACCTCGGCTCAGGTATGCCAAGTAAGGGAGTGTCCAATCCGGAATAACGTGAAGAGCTGGAACTAGCTGTGCTTCCGGATCAGGAACAGCTAAATCCTCCTCTGAAGGTATCTGTACTGACGGACTATGCAGTTCATCTAAGAAGGTATTTGGTGGAACCGGTTTACGTTGAGAGCCCAACCGGCTTAATGCATCGGTTGCTTCATTCTTCCGCCGGTCTATGTGGTCCACCTGATATCCTTTGAAGTACCCTGCGACTGCTTCAACTTCTCGCCGATAAGCCGCCATGAGAGGATCTTTAGAGTCCCACTTACCAGACACCTGTTGTGCCACTAGATCTGAGTCACCAAAGCACTTGACCCGGCTCAAGTTCATCTCCTTGGCCATCCGTAAACCGTGAAGGAGAGCTTCATACTCAGCAGCATTGTTAGTGCAAGGAAACATTAATCGAAGGACATAACAGAACTTGTCACCTCGTGGGGAAGTTAACACGACTCCAGCCCCCGAGCCCTCCAATTGCCTTGAACCGTCAAAGTGAATAGTCCAGTATGTATGATCCGGCTTCTCCTCAGGTGCTTGCAACTCTGTCCAGTCATTGATAAAATCCACCAGTGCTTGGGATTTTATAGCAGTACGAGGTACATACTTCAATCCGTGTGGGCTAAGCTCAATGGCCCACTTCGCCACTCTTCCAGTGGCTTCTCTATTCTGGATTATATCTCCCAGTGAAGCTGAGCTGACAACAGTGACTAGGTGGCCCTGGAAATAATGCTTCAACTTCCGGTTTGCCATGAATACGCCGTATACCAACTTCTGCCAGTGTGGATACCTTTGCTTTGACTCAATAAGGACCTCACTGATGTAGTAAACCGGGCACTGAACCAGATATTCCTTGCCTGCTTCCTCGCGTTCCACCACAATTGCCACGCTAACTGCACAGGCATTGGCGGCCACGTATAACAGCAGCGGCTCTTTGTCAACAGGGGCAGCAAGAACTGGCGGTTCTGCTAATTGCCGCTTCAAATCCTCGAGCGCAGCGTTTGCAGCATCGCTCCATACAAACCGGTCCGTCTTTTTCAGCATCTGATAAAGAGGGATCGCCTTCTCTCCCAAACGGCTGATGAACTGGCTCAACGCTGCAATACGGCCTGCTACGTGCTGGACATCATTGATACATGCCGGTTTAGCCAAGGATGTGATCGCCTTGATCTTCTCCGGATTAGCCTCAATCCCTCTGTTTGATACTAAGAATCCACGGAGCTTGCCTGCTGGAACACCAAAAACACACTTCTCCAGATTAAGCATCATCTTGTAAACCCGGAGGTTGTCAAAGGTTTCTTTCAAGTCTTCTATCAGTGTCTCCTCCTTCCTGGATTTCACCACAATGTCATCAACATAAGCATGGACATTTTTTCCAATCTGCCCCTTGAAGCAGTTTTTCACACAACGTTGATAAGTTGCTTGGGCACTCTTGATCCCAAAAGGCATGGATACATAGCAGAAGGCTCCAAAAGGAGTTATGAAAGCGGTCTTCTCCTGGTCCTTAACTGCCATCTTGATCTGATGATAACCTGAATATGCATCCAAAAAACTTAGCTGCTCACATCCTGCTGTAGCATCAATAATCTGATCAATACGGGGGAGAGCAAAAGGATCAGTTCGGCAAGCCTTGTTCAAGTCTTTGTAATCAACACACATCCTCCAGGTTCCATTTTTCTTTAGCACCAGCACCGGATTAGCCAACCACTCTGGATGAATCACCTCAACTATGAATCCTGCAGCCAAAAGCCTGGCCACTTCTTCACCTATAGCCTTGCGCCTCTCCTCATTGAAGCGGCGCAAATACTGCTTGACCGGTTTAAACTTCGGATCAATATTAAGACTGTGCTCAGCGAGTTCCCTCGGTATACCTGGCATGTCAGAAGGCTTCCATGCAAAGATATCCCGATTCTCACGGATGAACTCGATGAGCGTGCTTTCCTATTTGGGGTCTAGGTTAGCGCTGATAGTGAACTGCTTGGACGAATCACCCGGAACAAAGTCAACCTGCTTGGTTTCCTCCGCCGACTTAAATTTTAACACCGGATCATGCTCTGTAGTTGGCTTCTTCAACGGGGACATATCCGCCGGATCAACATTGTCTTTGTAGAATTTCAGCTCCTCCGTAGCACAAACTGCCTCAGCGTATCATGCGTCTCCTTCCTCGCATTCCAAAGCCATCTTGCGGCTTCCGTGAACCGTGATGGTTCCCTTGTGACCCGGCATCTTAAGCTGCAGATAAACATAACACGGTCTAGCCATGAACTTGGCGTAAACCGGTCTCCCAAACAGAGCATGATATGGGCTCCTGATCTTTACGACCTCAAAGGTCACTGTCTCTGATCTAGAATCCTGCTCATCCCCAAAGGTAACTTCCAGATCAATTTTCCCAACTGGGTAAGCCGATTTACCTGGCACCACTCCATGGAATACTGTGTTGGACTGCCAGAGCTTCTTATCTGTCAACCCCATACGTCGGAAAGTTTCATAGTATAGGATGTTGATGTTGCTGCCGCCGTCCATAAGTACCTTTGTAAACTTGTAGCCACCCACCTGCGGTGCCAGCACAAAGGCCAACTGGCCCGGATTATCAACCCGTGGCGGGTGATCCTCTCTGCTCCACACAATTGGTTGCTCAGACCAACGTAAAAAACATGGTATCGCCAGTTCAACTGCGTGAACTGCCCGCTTCAGAACCTTTTGATCTCGTTTGCACAAACTTGTGGTGAAAACATGATACTGCCCACTGCTTAGCTCCTTCGGATTATTCTGATATCCGGATTGCTACTGCTGCTGACGCTGCTGATTGCCTTGGTTGTTGTAACCACCCTGACCATGCTGCTGGTTATGTTGATGCTGACTGTTGTCGTTGTGGTTATTGTTACTGTCGTGATATCCTGATCCGGATCCGTTACCTTGGTAACCCGGACCCTGAAAGCCGGAACTTGATCCGCCGCCGGGGGGTCTATGGTTATACCTGGCCTGTTTTATTACCTCCTACATGATACGGCAGTCCTTCCAGAGATGCGCAGTCGGGTTTTCCTCTGCACCGTGTCTCGGGAAAGGCACACTTAGCTGGCGATCTAGATTGAAGGGCGGCCTCTCGTTGCGCGGGGGCGGTTTACCCTTGCGGCGCTGCCCGTTGCCCTGAACGTTGGTATTGGCCACAAAGTCTGAGCCGCCCTCCGCTTTTCGCTTTCCATTGTAACCTGTACCTGTCGGATTGGCTTGCGCCGGTTTACCAGGTTTGTTCGCCTTCCCAGACTTGTCTCCGTCTGCATCTGGGTACTTGGTGTTATCAGAGTCCCCGTACTTCACCAAAGCGCTCATGAGCGTTCCCATGTCATTGCAATCGTGCTTGAGCCGTCCTAACTTCAGCCTCAAAGGCTCGAACCGGCAATTGCTCTCCAAGGTCACTATCGCCGTACTGGGGTTGATGCTATTGGAAGAGTGCAGGATTTCTGATACTCGCCGCACCCAACTGCTTGTGGTCTCCTGCTCCCCTTGAACACATGCTGCTAAGTCCACCACACACATCGGCTATTTGCACGTGTCTTTGAAATTATTGATAAACCAGCGACGCAGCTCACCCCATGATCCGATGGAGTTAGGTGGCAGACCCTTTAACCATGTCCGGGATGTACCTTCAAGCATCATTGTGAAGTATTTGGCACACGCCGCTTCGTCCACATCAAGCATCTCCATAGCCATCTCATAACTTTCAACCCATGCCTCTGGAGCCAGATCCGCCATGTAGTTGGGTACCTTGCGCGGGCCTTTGAAGTCTTTGGGTAATTTCACGTTTCGTAAAGCAGGGATGAGACACTGTACCCCAAAGGAACTGGCCATGACTCCCGTTTCTGCGGTGGTGGGGTGAACCGGCGTCGCTTGACGGGTGTCCTCGCGGGCAGTATGTCTGGCCTGGTTTACCGCCTCCTGGGCGTGTGCTTCTGCCCCTGCCGGATTATCCTGCCTGTGACGGTGCCGTCTCCGCTCGCTGCTAGATACAGCCGGTTCATCCCAGTGCCTTGTGTAACTACGGCTCGGACGGGGGGTTGAATGAATCCTCTCCCGGCTATAAGAATATGCCTACTGCTGTGTCAGCGCCGTGTCCAGCAACTCCTTCGCTCGTCATGCCTCCATTGCTATGGGGGATGTCCCCTCAATGGGTAAAGCGGCCAGTCGTGAAGCGGCGGCGACAATGTTGTCCAATGGGTTAGAATAATGGCCGGGAGGGGTGGGAACGTGTGGTGTTGGTACAACTTGGTGGTTCCGCTCTGTGGCCGCCGGCTGAACCGACGCGCCAGTCCACGGAGCTCCTCCCCGGTTTACCTCTGGGCGGTTACTGGCTCCCGCTCCTGGTGTGCCAAAGAGATTCCTTGCCTCATAAACCGGCGGTAGACGAGTTTTTTGCCTTCTGTACATTGTCTCCTGGGGAGCGTTCTGATCCAGCCTGAGCCGGAAGGCTTGGGAATCTAGCTCTGCCTGTCTTGTAGCCATCCTGGCTTTCTCCGCATCCAGATCCAGTTTAGCTTGCTCAATCCGACTCTTCAGCTGAATGATCTCCGCATCATGTTGCGCCTTGTCGGTAGGGGCTACTTCTGCTGTTGCGAGCGCCATCAAATTGTCGACCAAGATGGATAGGACGTCAGAGGGCGACGGGGTTTGGTTGCCTGCCCCGGCTCCCGCTGCCTCTGCGGTGAACGCCCCGGTCACCGAGGGCTGCTGCGTAGACTGTGATCCGGCCATGAAAACAGCCACCCGGTTTGGCGGATCAAAGGTGTCCAAAATACTATCGCCATCAGACACACCCTCAAACCGGGCACCCTGCAACACATACAAAGATTCGGTCTCTCCAGACGAAGAGTCATCGTCGAAATAGACAACTGTCTCGCCACCAGAATCCGATCCGTCCTCGGCTTGTACTCCATGCACGGCTCCAACAAAAACACGCTTCACGGCGGGCTGAATCTGGGCCAATCTCGCACGCTGAGACGGCTCGACGATGCTAGGGAAGATGTCCGACTCAGGTCCCGGTTCGCCGATCTTGCCGATGAAGACGTGGATGCCGCCGAAGGGGACCCGGTACCCGTATTCGATTGAATCGGCCTCGGGGCCCCAGCCTGCATCATCGATGTAGATCCGGCCACGACGACTCTTGGTCATCCGGCCAACCACGTAACCCTTGAGTCCTTCAAAGCTGCCCTTCAAGAACTCGAAACCATCATGCGATAGCCCCATGGTGGGCGCCAACTGTCGTGGAATTAGCACGGCAGATGTCTGGGTTAGCGGACTTAGGTGCGAGGCCATCGTACGGGTTAGCTTGAAGGGGTTAAAGAGGACGAAGGACACTGGGAGTTTATACTAGTTCGGCCCCTTCGATGAAGGTAAAAGCCTACGTCTAGTTTGGTGTGGTATTGCTTGGGCATCGATGACCAGGGAGCGGATCTGCTTGCCTGTGTCTCAAGCTGTTGTTTCTTGTCCCTGAACCATCGTCGGATCGTCCCTTTATATAGGAGGCGACACCCGGTCCGATTTACAGAGTCCCGAGGCCGGCTCATAAACGTGTCCGCCTCGGTCTCTACTCTTTCTACCTTACATCCCAAGTTAAATGGTACGACGGTTTACAGATCGTGGGCCTTATACATGGGCCCTAAGCCTCTACGGGCCATGACCTCTTTACATATTCTACTTGGCTTGTAATAATACAACCTTGTCAGTATAATACAAACTTCCTGGCCGGTTTATACCTGCCAGTAATATCCCTGACACGTGGCATCCACTATAACGACACGCCGTTAACCCTATGGTGTCCGGTGTAGCGACCAGACCTCAAACAGTCTGATCTCTGTGCATCCGTGTCATCCCTGGATCAGTAATGCTGACACGCACAGTACTTGAAGGATTTATAACAGAGTAGCAATCACACACTTATTACATCGATAGTTCCAACGATGAACTTATTACAATAAAAATGGCTTAAGGCCATCTAACACGATAACAGCGGAAGGCTTGGAAGATAAGTGAGTCCATCAACTCCAACGGCATCACTGAGTATAGAACCACGACCTAAAAGGCACCTTACCCGTCGTCTGAAAAGTCTGCAACATGAAACGTTGCAGCCCGAAAACGGGTCAGCACATGGAATATTCTGGCAAAGTAACACAAGAGAGAAAAATGAAAGTAAAGCTATACTATATGCAATATGGCTGGTGGAAAGCTCTATGGTTACAGTTTTTGCGTAAAGCCAATTTTTCCCTACTTCAAAGGAATAAATTTTAGTTTAACTATCATGGTAGTTGAAACATCGTTGAGAAGATAGACATCCTCTCAACCCCAATTAAAGTTCATCATTAAACCCAACAATATTAAATTAAAGTAACATGATGAGATTCACATGATATCCAAGTACTAGATACTCAAGACGTCCGTAACCGGGGACACGGCTAATCATGATCAGTTTGTACACTCTGCAGAGGTTTGTGCACTTTTCCCCACAAGACTCGATCGCCTCCGTTTGGTTTCTCGCACTGCATGATGTTTGAGAAACAGATGACCGAGACACAGTCTTTCAGAAGCGCTGGCCCTTACGCCCGGGTGGACCGTACCAACCTACATCCCCTACATATGCTAGTCCACCACTGTAAGAGTTCACACGACTTACTCATACTATGCTAGAGCCCATAATAGCATTGTGGCTGCACACGGAAGTTTCTAGTATGAATAATCTCATGATCCCTTTGAGCCTGGGTGGTGGTCCGAAGAAAAACAGGCAATCCCTGGAATACCCAGATGCCTCAATCCACCCAGATGTGTATTAATGTTGCCACCTTAAGTTGAACCATTAATTAACAACTCACATCTGTCATGGATACACTCACCCAATCCACGTCTACGAGCATAGCATGGCCTAACAACAAACGTAGAAGTAACTCCCAAAGGTTTGAATGTAATGCAGGTAATAAGTACTACCTCAATCTACTTCCCAATCCCACAAGTTATGTCAGGACCCCGATCCTAAGTCACACAGGTCTAGCCTGTAACACATCATATCACTTTGCGGCCTCACGCACGGTATCCCCACGGGTGCCACCTTACCTGGCCCGGGACCGTTTGCGCATTTTGGCACACGTATATGATAGTGTCGCTAGCATCCGTATGACAGAGAACCCGGGCCGACATGACTAGTTATAAACCAAAAGTGGCACTAAATTACAGAGACAGGCATACATGACCCAACAACGAACGTGTCGGTCATCAACGTATGAACCCAAGTCGTAGCAAGCTACAAGGACTTAAAGGAACAACGCGTGACATTTCCCCTAAGGGACAAACACAGGAACGAAGAAGGACACATGCCGGCCAGCCTAAGTGTTCCGGAGCAGTAGCAAGCTACCAAGGCTCAGTGGAAGCACTAGGAGACATTTCCCTGTAAGATAGGCTACCAAGGGTAAACAACTAGGTGTCGGATCCCACACATAACAATACACATTACACGTACGCATAACATGCAAGTATGTGATGTACAACATGGCATCACAACATAACTCAACAACTCATATAGATAAAGGCCCAGAAGAGCCATCATATCATTATTACAAACAGAGGTCACATGACCCAACATACAAAGCATACAGGCAACGGAAGCATAACATGTCTGAGTACAGACAACTACAAATGAAAAAGGCTGAGAAGCCTGACTATCTACCAGATCCTACAAGGGTACAAGATCGTAGCTGAGGTAACAAGCTAAACGTCGAAGTCCACGCAGAACCACTAGCGAGACTGAAGTCTCTCTGCAAAAACATAATTAAGAAAACGTGAGTACAAAGGTACTCAGCAAGACTTACATCAGAACTAGCTACATATGCACCAGTATCAACTGAGGGGTGGTGGAGTTTGACTGCAGCAAGCCAACTTTAACTCGGTGGCTATCCTGATCTACGACTGCAAGTAACTCTTTTGAGGTGGCGCACACGAGTCCACATATTCACCAATCAATACACCACTATGGATCCGCTCCCGTCTCCCTACAAGAAGGCCATCCATAGCACTCACGCTTATCTTGCGCGTTTTAGAGTATCCACTTTCACTTGTCTATGAACTGTTATAGGCAACCCAGAAGTCCATTTCCGCGGACACGGCTATTCGAATAGATTATATATATAACCCTGCAGGGGTGTACTTCTTCACACACGCTCTCACCACTTACCGCCGTTTACACGACATGTACTCGGCAACCTTCAAGCGGAGGCCCAGCGAGGGTGTCGGCCACGACCTGATTAACCACACAAGTCTCTCGTCCAGGTTTATCGCCTATTTGGGTTCCATCCGTGGGGAGATCCGGCCGGGGTGTCGCTCACGGCCCCAAATGATGTGTACAGGGTTCCCGCATCACCAAACGGGCAATCGGTACACCGTGCCACGTACCTGCCGTGTCACAACCAACCCCGAGGGTCAGCGCTGCGCATGACCTCCAGTAAACTACAAACACCAGAAACTAGTTGCAACTCCTGGACAGAGATCATGTTGATTAATAAGTCGAGAGAGTCAATTAAGGATCCCAATGTGTGGTAGTAGCTGTTTCATGGACCAACCAACACAGAACTCAGTTCCTGAGGACGGCTGCAATGAGACAACCCACCATGTACTCCTACATAGCCTCTCATCGGTACCTTTACCAAATCGTGTTCACACACTTAGCTCTCAACAGTAGGACATGTTCACCACATTCCAATTCATCCCCGATGAATCAGACCTAACACAACTCTAAGCAATAGCAGGCATAACCAGAAAGCATGAATGAGTAGGCACAACATGTCTCAAAGAACTCCTACTCATACTAGTGGGTTTCAACTATTTACTATGGCAATGACGGGTCATGAAGTGGAAAGGGGGTTCAACTACCGCATCAGGTAACAGTTGAAGCGTTGTTGTCCTAATGCAGTAAGAGAGAGCAAGAGCGAGAGAGTGGGATTGTATCGGAATGCTCAATGGGGTTTTGCTTGCCTGGCACTTCTGAAGATAACATTGGGTCTTCATCGGTGTCATCGAACTCATCGTCGGAACACGTCTACTGAAAGGGAACAACACCGGCAACAGAGAAAGAAACACAATCAATGCAATGCAACAATATGATGCATGATCATGACATGGCAATATGCTGTTGATTGAGCTAATGCAACTAGCAACCATATTAAATGAAGTTGGTTTGAACCAAAGGTTCAAATTCAAGCTCCATATGTGATTATTCAAATGCCATTTAATTTATTTGACCTGATCAGCAGGTTTAACTTGTTCAAACATGCATGAAAATGCCATAAACAGATTCCTTGGATTTTTCTGATCATTTTTCATATATAAATTATTTTCATCTGAGCTACGGTTGATTTTATATGATTTTTAGAAGTTTTGGCTATTTTCTGAAATAAATAAATCATTTCTAATTTATTTTAAATTACAGAAAATAGTTACTGCGTCAGCATTAGGTCATGCTGACATCAGCAGGTCAACTGGCGGATCCAGGTCAAACCTGACCAGTGGGGCCCACTGGTCAGTGACACTACTAGCTAACCCTATTAATTAGTGCTAAAATAAACCTAACTAAAGTGTCAGGAGGGGGTGGCCCACATGTCAGTCTCTCACGCCTAATTAAGTTTAGTTTTTAAACTAAACTAATTTAACAGGAGCTGGCCCCACCTGTCATTGAGTTAGTGCTTAACTAAGGGCGTGGGGCCCATATGTCAGTGACTCGGGGGGGGGGGGTCAACCCACCGGTCAAAGAGTCAAAAGCGCCGGCGGCTCGTCGCCGGCGGAGGGCGTCGAAAAACACCCACAAGCGACCAAAATGGCCGCGGAGAGTATCTACGTGAAGCCCGCGTTCCCGCGCATCCGTTGCGGCAAGCGGCAGTTGTTGGGGCGGCCGGAGTTCGTCGGAAACAAGCTCGCGGCGGCGGCCGGCGATCGGGCATCGACGGAGTCGATGCTGTGGTGCACGAGGGGACGAACGACTGAGTGCTACAGCCTCCTGGTGATGTGCTGAGCACGGTGACGTGCTCAAAAATGGGCAGAGGCGGCTGTGGCCACGGCGGCGACAAGTTCAACGGCGGCCGGCGTTCTGCCGCAGCAGAGCTATGGCCTAGAGGTCATGCGCGGCTAGGGGAAAAGGGGGAAACGGCTCGGGGGCTCACGATGGGTGCAGAGGCGTCGACGTGGGCTCGGGGGAGGCTCGGAGCAGAGTAGGGCATCGAGGGGGATCTCCGGTGGCCGGAGCTTCAAGACGAGGTCGGGGAAGACGCTAAGAGGCTCCCGAGCTCGCGTGCGTGGGCGTGTAGATTCACGGGTCCGTGGCGGAGCTCGTAGACACGTCGAGGGGACGAGGGGGAGGCGGTGGCTGCGGCTACGGCCGTCGGTGCGCTCACGGGCGCGTCGGCCATGGCCCTGGAGAAACGAGGGAGGGAGGAAGGGGGCGAGTGAGAGGTCAGGGGGGTTCCAGGCGCCTGCGGCATGTCCTTGGCGGCGTCGCGCTAGCGAGGGGAGGGCCAGGCAGGCAGCTGCGTGGAGGCACGGCCGTGCGCGCGCGCCGGCCACACGCCCTCGTGCCTTCTGGCACGAGGTTGAAGGAGGCGGTGCTGGGCTGGGCCAACAGTGCTGGGCTGCACAGGTAAGTTAGCCCAGGTGAGTCTCTCTCTCTCTCTTTCTAAAACTGTTTCTGTTTTCTAATTTTTGCATTTGTTTTGGCTTTATCTAAAATACTTAAACAAGCTCAAAATTCATGAAACTGCTTGAGAATACTATTTGGATTATTTCCAACAGTAAAAATTTTAGTTCATGAATATTTGAACATTTAAAATAATTAGTAGCATTTAAATGCCCAAAGCAAATACTTTAAGATTTAATTCAAAAATCCAGAATGGTCCTAGAAATATGTGCAACATTTTTGGCACAGGTTTTTAATCAATCCATAAATGATGAACTTTTCCAAAGGGCATTTTGGGTTTATTGAAAAAGATTTTAATTTGACCCTAGTTGAATTCATTTAGTGCTAGGGTTTGTCATCCCCATTTCAATTTTCTGTGAAAGTAAACATGATGCACCTAAGGACCAAGCAAGGCAGGCAAGGGCTGGTCTAGGGTTGTGACAACTCACCCCCACTAAACAAGAATCTCATCCCGAGATACAAGCGTATGGTAAGAAATTGGAGGGGACACTAACTAACACAATCTTCATGATCCAAGTGCCCTTCATATGAATGTTGATTGCTAGCATCATGTTGATCCCGGCATCCTTGCTTTCGAGAGCTTTGTCCAAACGGTGACGATGATAGAAACTCTACAAAATTGATCTTCTGAAAGATCGAGCAACTCAAGATCAACTCATGGAGTGAGACGTTGAAACATCTCTTGAGAGGAGACACGGGGTACACCTCCAGGGGGATGGAGTGAAATAAATGATGAAGGTTCACCTAGTGGCAATAATTCCACACCTAAGAAGATGGTGACCGATACCACCAGACGGGGCACCTTAGAGAAGGTGACTCGTAGAGTTATTCCCCTAAGTGGCAAAAAGAATTACTTTTGATATAGAGATCATTGAAACTCTCTATACTAGCCGGAGGCAAATCACAATCGATCATTTGACGGAGTCCGAAAGAATGACATTCTCGGGTCAGAATGGATGATGTGGACTACCTTGTTGAAGACAACACAAGGGATGATTTGCTTATCATCGGAAATGGATGGGACCCATGGCAAATCCATTGCTGAAGATAATCCTGAATAGCAGATGCTGGGAATGGCAACCCATGGAAAATTGGCACATTGGCGGTGCAAGCTGGGAACAAAATGAAAATGCTGGGAATGATTCTGGTAACTGGGGTGAATCCCAACAGTAGAGAGTAAATCTACTCTTGAGAGGTTATAGCATAACCAAGAACACTGGGAGCAATCCCGGTTAGTGTCGAGGATAACACCTAGTGCTTGTGCGTGCTCTCAAGAACTTGAGCATTCCCATATTCATCAAGGTTTTACCAATATCCGTGTCAAGGATCCTGGCAACATCACATACTACCATGATGAATAATGATGGATGATGCAGATGCAAAGGAAGATAACACCTTCTCGGATTTCACCTTGGCGAGGCCAAGGGGACGAAATCTGGATGATCAACCGAGAGACATTTAGCACTCCGCTTCTAATGTTCTCCTTGATGTGCTAGAGCAACCCATTTATTGAAATGGTTTGGTACCTAGAACGTCAAGTAAAAGGTCGGACTTCAGGAGCACAAAAATCCATAAGGAACAACTAGGGAGTAAATCCTACGAAGTCCTTATGGGGAGGTGGCCAACTTCTTCAATCAAGATTCTACAACAACAGATCTTCCGGCTGGGTGTGTTGGTCACGACATCCACTTTACCGGTTATCGAGAGACCAATATTATAGTTCTTGGGAAATGCACCAACCATCATATCTGCCTGAGATTCAGTTCTGGTTGGTGTCAGGATATTCCAGACTTATCGAGTCTAGAAAGAATGAATGTTTGCAACACAATTCGACGAGACGGCGTTGCGAGATTCTCGGGAATGAACTACGATAGCAGCTCCAAAACATGAGCTAGTTCTGCTACGTACTGGTGAACACGTTGTCCCAGACAAACGTGACCACATGGTAGTCTTATAATAAGATGCTACCGAGTTCAGATTGAGAACCATCATTGAAGATAGCGAAGTCATGTGCATGACCTAGGATTAGCACAACAGACTTCATTTTCTCGAACAAATCAATCAGTGGCTTGGTGTGCTAGGGATACGTATAGAGTGAAGATTGCAAGTCTCCAAACCACAGAATACTTCGCACGTATGCATGACTGACTTGGGATGATTCCACAGGAAGCAAAACAACTTTCTCAAACTCACGGTGGCAACTTACATCAATTACACATGAATTAGGGAAAGTCTCTTCTCTCATCCAACATATACCTCATGAACGGGACACGAAGGCAATGCTTTCAAAGTTTCCAACACTAGCTTAATGTCCTACAAAATCATGGAGGAGATAACAGTGTTGCTGATGGGCTCAACAACAATTCATCCAGGTTTCCATGGAGATGGAATTCCATAATTATGTGAACAAGTGATAGTATTGGTCAGACCAAGGGGATATAATGGGGTATGCTCGAGGAATCATCCCCGAGTAAGACAACATTATGAACATCATTGGTTCTGATTTGATTTGATGATAGCCCATACTCAAATCAAAGTTTTGGACAAGACAATAGATCCAGCAGTTGATCACAAGGATCAACCGATCAAGATATCATCTTTCTTCAACACACACACACAAAAGATATCCCTTAGAAGGAACTAAGTCAGGCAAGCTCTTATCTTCCAACTCTCCAAGTTGTTGTTTAGCTTAACCAACTAATTCAGGGTATCCAACACAGATTCTTGGAGAAAGGGTGGTTTAGAGAGAAACCAGCTTGATCACGAACTCAACATAGCGGTCAGGTGACAACCTGGTAATACTTCCGAGAAGATATTCGGAAAATCATGAACCACCGATATGTTACTAAACTCGAGAACAATCTTGCTTTTCAAGGCAAGACGATATGATCAAATGAGCAAGGACTTAACAAAATCCTAACTCATCAATCAAGGAGTGCACCAGGAAAGTGGACTAGGTAGCACGATCAATCTTAGGATGGTGATTTGGTAACCAACACACTAAGAATGGGATTATCGTCCATTTGCTACCAAGCAACGAAGTTGCTTGGAGTATTGATTTCACACATCACATTTCACTTGTCAGTATTCCGGTTACAACAACACGGAGACCGAGGAATGGACGATGATGGTGAGAAGTATTACTGTATCAAGAGTTCATAGGATGATGTGCAATTCCCATGACATTCTTGACCTAAAGATGGTAATATTCCAAGATGGAACATATTAGAAGCTGGATTAACATTCTTCATCTCCGAAATACAACTTCTTTGACCCAATCCTGGATATGGATAAGGTACTGGAGTTTGTTTCCCTAGTCATTCCGGAATAGAATGGCTTGACGGACCACAAGAGTAAAAGGCATCGATGAACACAGGTGCACGACTACTCCTGACTTTCAATTGATAGACGAGGATCGGAATATAACTAAAGGGGGACAACTCGGGGAACATATAACTTCTGAGTTGTGGATGCATAGATTAACATGTCGAACGAGTTCAACATATTTCTTCCGGATAACCCATGCAGAAAGTAGAATTGGCAGAGTCACAATATAAATGGAGTACTATTCAAGAGCACTCGGGTTGTGATCTTTTGGTTCAGAAGAACTTCTGCCATGATGGTTCATGGTATTTGGAAGAAGGATATACCACGGACCTCGAGGACTATCACAAGGTTACTAATATCCTAAAGGGACGAGCAAATACTACCAACATGAAGTAGGTAGAAAGAATCTTGGGTTCAAGAACCCAGGAGTAGAATGCTTACTAACTAAATGGCATCACGGGATGCTTTCGAGAATAATGGCCAGATTCATCACACTAAGAATATAAGGCATAGCTAGATTACTGGTGATCTTCTAAGACACCTAGGGTCATAATAATAAGTCCAACATATATGTCGAGGTAACAGAGTGCCTCAACACACCGACTAGTGTGGTTAATCTGGCCTAAAAGGACATTAAGAACATATAGGAATGATTTGCAAATGCATCAGACTATTTAGAAACCTGGGATGACTCGGACAGAATAACGGTTGTAAATGCTCGAAAATACTTTTGAGATCCAAGAAAAAGGGTAGCATATCCACTTAACATCATAATGTCAAGGTTCTGAGATCAACAATTGAACACACAGAAGTAGAATAAACTGAACTGAGAGTTGAATCCACAATTAACGTGATCCTGATAGACATAAGAGAAAGCCTAGTTCTTAATCCCCGTAGAAAGAAGAAGGTGACTCAGATCAGAAGGTCATGGGGTAAAGGAGTAAAAAGAGCCTTACGTTCCCTTCCACAATCAATTCCCTTATATAACTAAAGAGTTTCTAGACACAACTTCGACCAGTTTGGCTTACTAATCCTACACGCAGTCAGGCTCTGATACCAAAGCTGTCAGGACCCCGATCCTAAGTCACACAGGTCTAGCCTGTAACACATCATGTCACTTTGCGGCCTCACGCACGGTATCCCCACGGGTGCCACCTTACCTGGCCCGGGACTGTTTGCGCATTTTGGCACACGTATATGATAGTGTCGCTGGCATCCGTATGACAGAGAACCCGGGCCGACATGACTAGTTATAAACCAAAAGTGGCACTAAATTACAGAGACAGGCATACATGACCCAGCAACGAACGTGTCGGTCATCAACGTATGAACCCAAGTCGTAGCAAGCTACTAGGACTTAAAGGAACAACGCGTGACATTTCCCCTAAGGGACAGACACATGAACGAAGAAGGACACATGCCGGCCAGCCTAAGTGTTCCGGAGCAGTAGCAAGCTACCAAGGCTCAGTGGAAGCACTAGGAGACATTTCCCTGTAAGATAGGCTACAAAGGGTAAACAACTAGGTGTCGGATCCCACACATAACAATACACATTACACGTACGCATAACATGCAAGTATGTGATGTACAACATGGCATCACAACATAACTCAACAACTCATATAGATAAAGGCCCAGAAGAGCCATCATAGCATTATTACAAACAAAGGTCACATGACCCAACATACAGAGCATACAGGCAACGGAAGCATAACATGTCTGAGTACAGACAACTACAAATGAAAAAGGCTGAGAAGCCTGACTATCTACCAGATCCTACAAGGGTACAAGATCGTAGCTGAGGTAACAAGCTAAACGTCGAAGTCCACGCGGAACCACTAGCGAGACTGAAGTCTCTCTGCAAAAACATAATTAAGCAAACGTGAGTACAAAGGTACTCAGCAAGACTTACATCAGAACTAGCTACATATGCACCAGTATCAACAGAGGGGTGGTGGAGTTTGACTGCAGCAAGCCAACTTTAACTCGGTGGCTATCCTGATCTACGACTGCAAGTAACTCTTTTGAGGTGGCGCACACGAGTCCACATATTCACCAATCAATACACCACTATGGATCCGCTCCCGTCTCCCTACGAGAAGGCCATCCATAGCACTCACGCTTATCTTGCGCGTTTTAGAGTATCCACTTTCACTTGTCTATGAACTGTTATAGGCAACCCAGAAGTCCATTTCCGCGGACACGGCTATTCGAATAGATTATATATATAACCCTGCAGGGGTGTACTTCTTCACGCACGCTCTCACCACTTACCGCCGTTTACATGACATGTACTCGGCAACCTTCAAGCGGAGGCCCAGCGAGGGTGTCGGCCACGACCTGACTAACCACACAAGTCTCTCGTCCAGGTTTATCGCCTTTTTGGGTTCCATCCGTGGGGAGATCCGGCCAGGGTGTCGCTCACGGCCCCAAACGATGTGTACAGGGTTCCCGCATCACCAAACGGGCAATCGGTACACCGTGCCACGTACCTGCCGTGTCACAGCCCACCTCGAGGGTCAGCGCTGCGCACGACCTCCAGTAAACTACAAACACCAGAAACTAGTTGCAACTCCTGGACAGAGATCATGTTGATTAATAAGTCGAGAGAGTCAATTAAGGATCCCAATGTGTGGTAGTAGCTGTTTCATGGACCAACCAACACAGAACTCAGTTCCTGAGGACGGCTGCAATGAGACAACCCACCATGTACTCCTACATGGCCTCTCATCGCTACCTTTACCAAATCGTGTTCACACACTTAGCTCTTAACAGTAGGACATGTTCACCACATTCCAATTCATCCCCGATGAATCAGACCTGACACAACTCTAAGCAATAGCAGGCATAACTAGAAAGCATGAATGAGTAGGCACAACATGGCTCAAACAACTCCTACTCATACAAGTGGGTTTCAACTATTTACTGTGGCATTGACGGGTCATGCAGTGGAAAGGGGGTTCAACTACCGCAGCAGGTAATAGTTGAAGTGTTGTTGTCCTAATGCAGTAAGAGAGAGCAAGAGCGAGAGAGTGGGATTGTATCGGAATGCTCAATGGGGTTTTGCTTGCCTGGCACTTCTGAAGATAACATTGGGTCTTCATCGGTGTCATCAAACTCATCGTCGGAACACGTCTACTGAAAGGGAACAACACGGGCAACAGACAAAGAAACACAATCAATGCAATGCGACAATATGATGCATGATCATGACATGGCAATATGCTGTTGATTGAGCTAATGCAACTAGCAACCATATTAAATGAAGTTGGTTTGAACCAAAGGTTCAAATTCAAGCTCCATATGTGATTATTCAAATGCCATTTAATTGATTTGACCTGATCAGCAGGTTTAACTTGTTCAAACATGCATGAAAATGCCATAAACAGATTCCTTGGATTTTTCTGATCATTTTTTATATATAAATTATTTTCATCTGAGCTACGGTTGATTTTATATGATTTTTAGAAGTTTTGGCTATTTTCTGAAATAAATAAATCATTTCTGATTTATTTTAAATTACAGAAAATAGTTACTGCGTCAGCATTAGGTCATGCTGACATCAGCAGGTCAACTGGCGGATCCAGGTCAAACCTGACCAGTGGGGCCCACTGGTCAGTGACACTACTAGCTAACCCTATTAATTAGTGCTAAAATAAACCTAACTAAAGTGTTAGGGGGGGGGGGTGGCCCACATGTCAGTCTCTCACGCCTAATTAAGTTTAGTTTTTAAACTAAACTAATTTAACAGGAGCTGGCCCCACCT
>LR738715.1:93976884-93991947 GCA_902687465.1 Secale cereale
CGGCGGCTCGTCGCCGGCGGAGCCAGAGACGGCGGAGGGCGTCGGAAAACGCCCACAGGCGACCAAAATGGCCGCGGAGAGTATCTACGTGAAGCCAGCGTTCCCGCACATCCGTTGCGGCAAGCGGCAGTTGCTGGGGCGGCCGGAGTTCGTCGGAAACAAGCTCGCGGCGGCGGCCGGCGATCGGGCATCGACGGAGTCGATGCTGTGGTGCACGAGGGGACGAACGGCTGAGTGCTACAGCCTCCTGGTGATGTGCTGAGCACGGTGACGCGCTCAAAAATGGGCAGAGGCGGCTGTGGCCACGGCGACGACAAGTTCAACGGCGGCCGGCGTTCTGCCGCGGCGGAGCTATGGCCTAGAGGTCATGCGCGGCTACGGGAGAAGGGGGAAACGGCTCGGCGGCTCACGGTGGGTGCAGAGGCGTCGACGTGGGCTCGGGGGAGGCTCGGAGCAGAGCAGGGCGTCGAGGGGGATCTCCGGCGGCCGGAGCTCCAAGACGAGGTCGGGGAAGACGCTAAGAGGCTCTCGAGCTCGCGTGCGTGGGCGTGTAGATTCACGGGTCCGTGGCGGAGCTCGTAGACACGTCGAGGGGACGAGGGGGAGGCGGTGGCTACGGCTACGGCCATCGGTGCGCTCACGGGCGCGTCGGCCATGGCCCTGGAGAAACGAGGGAGGGAGGAAGGGGGCGAGTGAGAGGTCAGGGGGGTTCCAGGCGCCTGCGGCGTGTCCTTGGCGGCGTCGCGCTGGCGAGGGGAGGGCCAGGCAGGCAGCTGCGTGGAGGCACGGCCGTGCGCGCGCACCGGCCACACGCCCTCGTGCCTTCTGGCATGAGGTTGAAGGAGGCGGTGCTGGGCTAGGCCTCTACAGAAGTGGCTGGGCCAACAGTGCTGGGCTGCACAGGTAAGTTAGCCCAGGTGAGTCTCTCTCTCTCTTTCTAGAACTGTTTCTGTTTTCTAATTTTTGCATTTGTTTTGGCTTTATCTAAAATACTTAAACAAGCTCAAAATTCATGAAACTGCTTGAGGATACTATTTGGATTATTTCCAACAGTAAACATTTTAGTTCATGAATATTTGAACATTTAAAATAATTAGTAGCATTTAAATGCCCAAAGCAAATACTTTAAGATTTAATTCAAAAATCCAGAATGGTCATAGAAATATGTGCAACATTTTTGGCAGAGGTTTTTAATCAATCCATAAATGATGAACTTTTCCAAAGGGCATTTTGGGTTTATTGAAAAAGATTTTAATTTGACCCTAGTTGAATTCATTTAGTGCTAGGGTTTGTCATCCCCATTTCAATTTTCTGTGAAAGTAAACATGATGCACCTAAGGACCAAGCAAGGCAGGCAAGGGCTGGTCTAGGGCTGTGACAAGTTAATTGATCCTACTCATGCAAGGTGTGAGGGGTTGACTAATGCAATGAAAACTGGGTAGTTGGAAGTATGATCAAAGTGTTACTTGCCTTGCTGATGATCCGCAAAACCTAGAGATTCAAAGTAGCAAGCGGCGCACTCCGGGTACTCTATCGCAAACAAACAAGCACACAATAAGTACTTAACTAATGCGCAGGTAAAACTCGAATAAGAGATCTAACCAGAAAGTTCAACTTAAGAACTCCGGTTTGCAAAAGAAACAACAAAATAAGAAACAACGAAAGACAAACGGCGAAAGAGAAACAACTACCGAACCAATCTGGATCTAAGTCCAAATTTAGTAGAGGCAAACGCTTGAGTGACTAGGCTAAACGGAAAGAGAATTTCGAGATGAAACTCCAGGCGCTTGAATCACCTGATTCCGATAAACGAGCGAAAAGATAAACTAAAACGAAGATCGGATCAGAGATCGCGATCAGAAAATAACTGCGAAAAAGAAAACTAAAATAGCTTAACGAACGGACGTTCGTCAGCTGAGACTAAACGACGAATTCGTTCGTTAGAACGAACGAACGAGTGAACGTTTACTACTTAACTAAACCAAAAAATAAAAATAGAAAACCGATCTAATAAAACCGATTCTAAAAAAACGACTAGGGTTCTTAAAAAAACCAACGGTTTTCTAAAAGAAAACCGGGCGGCGGCTACCTCGTCAGAACAACCGGCGGCAACGGCTTCCGACGACGGCGGGCGGCGGCAGGCTGCGGGGTGGTGGCGGCGAGGGGCGGCAGCGGCGGCGGCGTGCGGTGCGCGGCGGCGGGGCTGGCGTCGCGGCGGCGGTGGCTTGCGGCGAGGGGCGGGGTGCGGCGGCGGTGGTTGGAGGGGGTGGCTAGCTTTATATAGGAGGGGGGGTGCTAGCTTGGGGAGGGGGCAAGGCCATGGCGGCGGCGGTGGCAGAGTCCGACGCGGCCACGGGCGACGGCGCGGTGGAAGGCGGCGCGGCGGCGATGGGCCTGCTCGGCTGGGCTTCGGCCCAGTCGGGTCGGTCCCCCTATTTTTTTTATATATACGCCGGCGCTAAAAATAACTCTAGAAAATAAAATAAAATCAAGAAATTGCCAAAACAAATTTTCACCGTCTAAATAAAATATTTAGAACAAGATGAAAATTTTCTTGGCACTAAAATGCATTTTTGAAAACATGCATTTTTTTTCTAATTCAAATAAAATCCAAATAAACTCCAAATAAAACTTGTTTGATTTTTCTTATTAAATCTTCCGTATTTCTTATTTCTGGGAGAGTCATTTTACTCCCTCTCTCATATATTTATGATAGAAATACTTGAAGAAAAAATAAATAAAATCAAACGATCCTATTTTCAAAATTTGAGAAACCTCAAATATGAAAATTTAGAAATCCCCAACTCTCTCCGAGGGTCCTTGAGTTGCTTAGGATTTTCTCAGATCACCAAAAGCAAGAAAATATGATATGCATGATGATCTAATGTATAACATTCCAAATTGAAAATTTGGGATGTTACATCCGGTTTTGGATCCGATGACCCGTTAACAGCCCCAACCAATGTCGATTTTCCACGTGTAAAATTCTCATTGGTCGAAGGAACCACGTGTTAGCTCCGCGTTGGCACAGATGTCACTCATCCAATGGGCGAGATGCGCCTATGATATGTTGACACGCGGACTGGCCCAAAAGTGGCCCATAATTATTAAATGGGCCGGTCCAGCTAAAGGCCCATAGTATTTACTCAGGTACTATTGGGCCCTCCCACTAAAAGTCTGCTTAAACATGACCCAATTACGGCCCAAAGCCAGATCTGGCCCGTTAATGTTTTGCCGAGTATCTGGGCCCGATTATGGCCTAGTGACATTTCGACCTGTTAGAGGCCCGATGAAGACATGGGCCTATTTCAGCCCGGTGTGACTTTCAGCCTGGGAATGGCACGTGCTTCCCATGGGCCATATATGGTCCTACGCGACATCCAGCCCACTAACGGCCTGTGATCAAGGTGGCAACAGTTCAGCCCAACGTGACTTTGGGCCCGTTAAAGGCATGCCGTAAAATTCGGCTAGTTGATGCCTCTACTAAGCTTTCGACCTCTTAAAGGCCCATGATATTAGTGGGCCAACTAAGGCCACATATATGTTTGGCCTGGTAATGGCCCGTCATATAACTGGGCCAATAGTGGCCCGATCTACATTTTAGCCTGCTAAAGGCCCCTGGACGACTTTTGGGCCCAAGATGCATTTTGGCCCGCTAAAGGCTCATGGTATCTTCTGGGCCTCAACATGCGAGCAGAATATTCAGCCTATTTACGGCGCAAAGCAACATGGGCCCAACTAAGCGCTGGGTCCACAAAAGGCCGAACTAAACACTGGGCCGAATGTAGGCCCGTGTAAGTTGTGGGCCTGGTGCAAAGTGTGAAGGGCCCCAATGGACTTTCAGGCCCAAGAAAGTAGCGTACACGCCCAATTGCGGCCCGCTAAAAGGCAGGCCCATTAGAGGCGGAAGTTTCGGCCCGATCGACTACGTCACATTTTCGATGTTTTTTTTCACATAGCGAATGATGGCACATAGGATAACTAGTAGGGATTAAGAACAAAACTACTCGGCATTGTAACTTAGAACAAACCTACACTATACAATATTGCATCCATTGGGCATCGAAGTTCGCCACGAGTGATCATAAAGCGCCACGAAGAAGCAGATTACAAAAACTGGGTGCCATTGCACATAACAAAATAATACTGAACCAAGACCACTTCCAAGACAGTTCAAGAAAGGTTAGCCTTGCATGGGAGCTGCTGTGCAAGCTGCTGAGCAAGGCTGTGTTACTAGCCTAGCATGTCGGTCATAGCTTCTAGGTGTACTTGTTTAGTAATGAGGCTCTCATTGGTATTCTCTGCGATCTTCCTTGGAGATTGGACTTCAAGTCGAAGTTGAGTTGCAGAGTGCCCTTCTGCTTGAACTTGAGACCGAAGAAGGCGAACTGATTCAGACAACGAATTCTGTGAGCTTGTCTGACTGCTAGTCTCAAATAACTTGAACACTGCATCAAGACATGACTTTGGGGTTGTTTCGCTATCTTCAAGATGTTTTGCCTTCTTTGCTACAATATATGTTGGGTTTGTCTCACAGCCTTCAGCAGACTTGTGCATGCCATCAGGCATATCACCCTGAAACAAGTAGAGAGATGACATGTTTTACATGTGTATGAACAAAGATGGTAACTATGTTTTCAACTCAATCCAATTTCAAATTAGAATAAAGAGTCGGTTCAAAATATCAATAGCATAGTTTGACATTGTTCATAACCATGTCAACGAAACAAGCATAGATGAAGGGCAAAGACAATCATTGTATCTATTTTGGTTAATGTGCTTGGCATGTTGTTCATATCATCAGCCACATCCGTAAGATAAAACAAGAGATGACAAGGTGCAAATGCAGGCTGCTTCACCACACACTGGATTATAGATCCAGAAAAACAAACATATATATAGGGAGTATTGAGTGATGTGCATCGTACGAATAAGGAATTTGGTTTTACAACTAAAACTTGGAACTTACAGTTGTTGCGAACATGCATTTGGATAGAAACATCAAACTAAACAGAAGTTGACGAAAGGGAGTATGAGCAAATTAAACAGCAGTTGAGGATAAAGGCTTTAGAAGGACTGATTTACATTAACAGTTAACACCGGTTTTATAATGCCCTTCTCCATGTCAAGGGAAGGATAACTCAAGAATTTCAACATAGAATGTTCTTCATAAGCATTGCCTGTACTCTACATTTTGTAGAGAGTAATTATAGATATGATAATACTGGAAGGGATAGAGGATAATGAAGATAAGATGCAATGCTACAAAATCAAATACCAATCCCTGTAACTAAAAGCGTTATAGGACAAAATGTACTGGCAAGAGCAATGGGCTACACTTATGCACTGACATTGTATGTCTATTCAACTTTTTGGTAAGATTAAATATAGATCTGATATTTTTTAGTAAATGGTGGGCGAGGGAGATAAGATGCAGAATGCTACACAATGAACCAATCCCTCTTTCCCATAATATAAGAGTGTTTGGTACAATGGTGTATAGTACAAAACGCTCTTATATTGGAGGGAGTAGTTGTTAATGTAAGTACAGTGATAGATGACGTTCCTCCTTACAAGAGGGCTGCAGAGCTAAACCTCTTCAAAAGCATTGGGTTGATTCTAAATTTATGTAAGAGTCGATACCGATCTTATAATGTCCACCAAATGGAGGATAACGAGGCTACCATGTGCAGTTATGCTACATAATAAGCTATGAAAGTAAGTATGGTCATACAGGGCAAGAGGTACTCACAAGAGCAATGCAGTGTGCTGTATAGTTGCGAGATTCTGTGGTTCCTTGAGAATGGATGTTCTTCTGCAAACAGTTTTCGTACAGGTGAGATGGTAAGGTACATGCAGAAAAGTAGTTCTAATTATGATATGATATCATAGACAGTACCTTACGCTGCAGACGAGACCAATGTGTAACAAGATTATTCCACAGACTGTCTAATAAATGTAGCACCAGAGACTTTATGAAAAATTTGTTTAGAGGCTTGCCATTGAAGTGCGCTTGCCTCAGGTACGAACAATACTTTATCAACGAGTGCTTGAAAAGTGCAAGCAAGCGTTGCTCGTCTTGACTATCCAGTTTGGTCCTCGCCTATTTAAAAGAATGAAATCTTGTGTCTTCTTTCAGCAGAAACATATGCAGTAATTACCATGAACAAGATTAGTACATTACTTACGCGTAAGTTGCGGAGGAATGTTGGAAATTGTTCTGTGTCTCTGGTATAATCTTTCCATGAAGGAAAGATGTGCACAAAGTTCCTGATGACAATATAAGCTTGGTCTTCTAAACTGGGAATAAATGGAATAGGGGTCCTATTTGCTGCAATTGGGGCTCTGTCTCATTCGAAAAGGGATTTGGCAACTGGATTTGGTGTACTCTTTGCTCGAATGAGGGTTTTGCATCGTAGAGCTGGTGCTATGTCAACTGTCATCATCATACTGTTTGCTGCAGTTGGGGTCTGCTGAGTTGGGGCATCAGAGATGACCACTCTAGTAGGGCTAGAGTCTGCTAGAGTTGTGGCCGTGTTTTCTGGGTCTGGTGATATTACAACTACATCAATTGGGATATTTGATTTATCAGGCGTCCCTACCTTTTCCAAATACTTTGTTTGTGCTCCTCCACTATCAGCAATCGCCCTCTTCCTTTTGAATGTGTGATACACAAGAACATCATTTGAATGGATAAATATGGTATGATGAGAGATGGATTATGTACTGAAAATGGATAGGCAGGGCGTATTCACATACACGATGTGTAAACTAAGCTAATGGCAGTGTAACAAAGTAGAAGCAATGCAAAGCATCAGTTGCAAGATACCAATATAACTTGGAAAGTTAGAGCAAGCACCTTGATGGGTGAATAAGATAGGGCATCTGCCTATGACTCCTCCACTAGGGAGCTACATTGACTTAGGTCTCCCTCTAGCTCATAATCATCGTTAGGATCATATTCTGAGCACGAATCCGTAGGCGGAGAGCGTTTGCATTGCATTGCATCTAGACTTGATTTCAGTCCCTTAATGACAAGTTTGACAGCCATGGCATTATTCTGCTTTATTCTTTTCATGCGTGCAAGCTCATAAACATTATGATGCTGTTCAGTATCTATGATTCATGAAAACATAAAAACTAGTCAGATTATTATGGAATGCATTGGGGATTCAACTTGAAGAGTGTCTCCCTACAAACCCCTGCGTATACAAAGTTAATCCCCCAACCGTGCTGACCAGACCACACACAGAAGTACAAACCTCTTATGTCTCTATAACAGGCAGGCACACATTTCAAAACTGAAGTAGGAACATTAGAATCATATCAAATTCGTTTTTGAAAAAATAAACTACGGAATTATGAGTGGCATAATGTTTAGCTTCAAGGGTGGAGTGCTGGTAGTGTGACACAAAGCAAGTAGGCAGATTGCATTCCATGTTAAAGATCATAGTCTATGTAAATGGTGGATATGACACTTTCTTTCTATACAGTGCAGTGTTCGTTTCCCACACATGATGAAAGAGATCACACAGAGAAATACTAATTGTTTGCAACTAATCGACGTGAATAATTGGATACCATATCGGGTGAGTAAGAAAGACAAGTAAAATTGTCAACAAACTTGGCCTGTAGTAGTAATCTGGGTCAATGTCACTATGTCAAACAATCCAACATGAATAGTGTATGTTCCTAGGGCTGGAATTTTGAAACCCTATGAACTTTACAGGTACTAAAGATTACTGAAATATCTGAACCATTAAGTGTAGGTAGCACTCGGTACACACCAAACCCTAATGACAGTCCTGAATAATGAGTAATGAATCGATTAGAAAATGGGTGATGGGGAGTAGCTGCTGAGGGTTGAGGACGTATCTCAGGATAAATCGGGTTGGCTTAGTGGGTGCTGGATGTCTGAGCCCTGAACGGACTAGGAAGGTAGGCACGGCGGCGCACCCGGGCAGTGGTGACGCTGTTGGGCGAGCGGCTCCTGACCTCCTGTTAGTCCGGCGTTTCCTCCTAGAGTCATGCTGTCCGGGGACGGAAAGTCGCCGGCGAGGCAGGCGGCTGGGGGCGAGTAGAGATCGGAAGCGCAACAGAACTGAGGGTTATCGGGGTCTGGGCCGACCCAACATCCTAGGATGGACCGCGGCCCACCGTGGGCACCCTGTAGATCCACACCCCAGCGGCGTACATGCATATTTGAAACTAAATTAGGAACATTTAGCTGGCCAATTAAACAACTTTGTTTTAATAATATCTGGTTCATATTTGAACAACTAAGCTTGTTTAGCTTGATGGGTGGAGCAGTGCTATTATGACACAAAGCACGTAGGCTGATCGTATAGTGATCATAAAAGGGGGGAAACCCTAAGCACGATCAATTAAACCCTATTGTGACTGGCCTTGGCAGATTTGAAGCTGCAAACTATAGAAATGCCACTTAGCAACCATTGTTTGCTTCGAATTAAGAACTAAATTCTAAGATCTGAAAAGATAATACAATAACCAAGTTGCAATCTATTTTCTGGTTGAGATCAAAAAGTTGAGCAGATATGAAGTAGTACCACCTCTTTTGCGGCGTCGTGTAGGCATTAGGGGTGCGATGGTTGTCGGTTGCGTTGAAGGAGATCTACGATGGTAGACGGGTCCATCGGGGGATAAGTCCCGTTGTGGTGGACGAGAAGGTCGTCGGAGCTGCCCCGACAAGGAGGACGACAGCGCCGATGATGGGAGAGGATGGGATGCAAGGCTCCTGGTCCGTGGGCGTGGATGAGAAACGCCCATCTCTAGCAGGGGAGGACGCGGTCTGCGCTCCGACATGGTGGAGGACGGCGGCGACGGATGGGGTGGCGAACGAAGAAGGCTGGTGTGGGGATGGTGTTCTAGCGCAGACGGTGTATGAATGGGAAAATGGAGGCAGAGGTATGGGGAACCATGTTTTTGGGACGCGCCAGTCTGAAATATGGCAAAGTTATGAACTTAGCCCCCATTTAAAATTTGGACCTGTCGTCGGTTGGGGATAGGACGGTAATCTCGCATCTCCCCGATGTTTGCCCAGAGCGATTTCGGGCGAGGAGAGGGTGTTTTGGCGCCCACGGTTGGCGCCCATGGTGTATGAACGGGGATGACAGGTAGGGCGGTTGCGTCACGTCTGAATTAAGTTACAAACCTGCTCCTATTAAAAATATGTGCGTACATCAATTTTGGCCGAATCAAGTTTGTTTTGCCGCCCATCGTGTATGAATGGGGAAATGAAGGGAGAGACAGAGGTCTTTCGGACGAGCTTGAATCAAATGTGTTTTGCCGCCCACGTTTGGCACCCACTGTGTCCGAATGGCCTCAGTGGCGGTCGTGTCACGTCTAGTTGAAGTTACTAACCTACCCCTATTGAGAACAGTGGAAATTGGGCCGATGGATTGTCCATGTAAGGGGTAGACAGTAATTTCCATCTCACAAACACTGGCTTCGGGCAGTCGACATGGGAGTAGATATGTTGCCGCTTCTTTCGAATTTTGGGACAATAAGCATTCACGTTTACCCTGGCAACTAAATTTGAATCCATTATGTATTCTTATACGAATCTTTATAAATCATTCTATATATCTTGAAAACCACAACAAAGAGGTATTTCACTATCATATATGAATATGATTTACAAATGCCAATACTCGAATTCAGATGGTGGAAACCAGTTTAAGGTGAATTCGAATATTTGAAACCACTTTGTGTCCAACTCAAGTGTAACTTGTATGACACATGCAGCATATAGTGTACTCCCATTTAGATATGTACACAAGTGATGTCTCAAGATTCAAAATATAGTGTCAATCAACCAATAATGTACTAAACTAACATACATATAAACACTTACAGAGTATATGGGTCAATAATATCAACTAACATACATAAGCCAGGCCGATGTACTTTCTTTGCTAGAAGAGCAACATTTTTTTAGCAAACCTTGTACAACATCTTGGCCATTTCGGATGCGTGCAACTTAAGGACCATCTATACTAGTACTATTATTGTTGAATGCACATTCAGCCCCATTGGCATATTTGTAGGTCTGGCATAGCAATAAAAATGAAATGTCTTAGAGTCTTGTCAATTAATACAGACTCGTGCTAAAAAAAGATACAAACCAAAAAAAAATACATGATCTCTAAAACAAATGGGTTGATCGATTACATGAACGAACAACACAAAGGTTATTCGATGATGGAAAAAACATTTCATCTATGATTTACTTAGTGGGAATTTAATTTCCTTTTCTCCTCCAGGACCTTAACAATGCGGTCAGTCTCAGCTTGCTTCGTTTTGAAATCCACCAAGTATTGAATGGTTGTCTTGAGTACTGCTTGTGATTGTGTTGTTTGCTTCCTCGACATGTCAACTTCATCTCTAAGTACAGAAGCAGAATCTCTTTCTACCAACAGCTTAGCCTCTAGAGCATCAGGAGTTGGCAATTCATAATGCACGATTGGACCGGTGCCACTGCTGTGAGATGATACAACGTCCATGGGGACCTCACTCTTTGATCTTGGGCTAACCTGTTTTGCCATTAAAGTTCCGATTGGATTCCGAAAAGTTGAAGTTAGCAAAACATGTCAACTGGGAGTCAGAGCAGCGAACCAGTTAAACAAACAAGGACTTAAAGAGTTTCGATCGGATGATGAAAAGTTGTTATTAACATCATTGTAACCGGTTGCAACAGCAAAGTAATTAAACAAACAAGTTTTGCAAAAGGTACCTGTTGTGGCATTGGAGTTTCTCTTGGATCCTGAAAAGTTGAGTAGCCAGTAATGTGATTAGAGAAACCGGTTGCAGCAGCAAAGCAGTTAAACAAACAAGTTTTGCAAAAGGAACCTGTTGTGGCATTGTAGTTTCTCTTGGATGCTGAAAAGTTGAGTAGTTAGTAACTTAATTAGAGCAACAAGTTACAACAGCAAACCTATTACACCAATATGTTTTTGAAAATGCACCTGATGTGCAATTGGACTTCCAATTGGATCCTGAAAACTTGAAGTTGGTAAGATGATTATAGCAACAAGTTACATCAACAAACCAGGTAAAAAATGAAGTTTTTTAAAACATACCTGTTGTGCCAATGGAGTTTCAGTTGGATCCTGCAAACTTGAATGTTAGCAATCATAAATAATGTGTTGCAAGAGCCATAAGAAACTAACATCAAACTAGTAAAACTAACCAGTTTTGGCAATGTATTTAATTACACATGAACTAGTAAAACTAACAAGTTCTTGTCAAAGTATTACAGTAACAAGTTGGTACCATTTACCATCAACACAGACATCTGTAAATTTCTTTGATGTAAGCAAAATGATTCTGACACATATATATGTTAAAAAGACGTTGTCCCTCATATAAACCTGACAGTTGTCTGTCTATGAACATGCAAACATTACTAGTGCTACAAGTGATAACAGCCAACCATTTAAACAAATATGGTATCATAACGTAACTTACACATGAATTTTGCTGCACCCTAGAAGTACATATGACCAGCTATCTACGTGCTTAAGTAGCTATTTAAGTTCAGGCAAACAAGTAATTCTTAACAGTAAGTATCAAACACATAGATAGGCCTAGTCTATAATAGGATTAACAAGCTATGGCATTACGCAATCAGTAGGAAATTAAATTAAGCCAAGCAACGAAATTGAACAATTTTGCAATCAGTGGCTAACTAAAATCTGAGAAGCGGGTAACTGAACTTATGCTAGCTCTTTGTACAGGCACACTGCAACTTCTTTTTCTCTTAGAAGGTTCTACGAAGGAGTCCATGGCATCAATTGCTTGGATACGCAGTCCCAATACTTCTTTCTTCCCACACTGCATTGGTAAGTCAAATGGTTAATCTGATAAGATGGTCCGTCCTTGATATGTTATATGATGACGGGCTGTCAGACTAGTTGTAGCAACACACATCACACTGGCTTTTACTGTATATTTCATGCGATTACATTTGGCATATCGAGATCTAAGCAATCTTCAATAGGATGAAAAGATTGGCATCCTTCACATTATTGGTGAACTCAGTTCATAGAAATAAGCAATTCAACCATTCTGTGGGTAAATCAAAAGCGCCACCGAAATATTTTTCACTACCCCAATCATACACGCAAAATGGGGCGACGTCGCCGTAGTGGCTAGTATGGGCGGCCGCCTCAGGTGGCTGGAAAGTGCGAACCTACTTTGAGTCGTCCAGGTTGGCCCAGGCTAGTTTTGTTCGTCCCAGCGCACGAGCAGGCAATGTAAAAATGAAGAAAAACTTTTCAATTTGGATGAGCCAATAACGTAAGTGCAAGGCAGGACCAATAGCAGGCTCGCAGGCCAAACGATTGCCTCCCATATCGGTCGACAGCAGGAAAAATCCACAATTTGTTCGCTCCAGCCTCCAGTCTGGTTTGCTCCTAACCTAGCCTCCACTGGACAAATCGACACAACACTTCCACACACCCTTGTTGGACGCCGTTCACCGGGCTTCAAGCAATGGAAGGACAAGAAGATGAAGATCCAAAGTTGGGTGTAGCCTGCGTGGGAGGCAGCGGCGACAACACGGGCATGGCATCGAGCTTGCGCAAACGAACAGTCACAGCTTGCAAGAACAGCATGGGCAACGAGCAGGTACATCACATCCCTTAGTATATCTAATTCAACTGTTCAATTTCTGGCCAATAGTTAAACCTAACGGTGTTGTAAAACTGCTTGTATGTAGGGAATCTATAAGAAAATGAAACCAAATTCTGCTTATATTATAACTCCCCCAATCAACACTGAAATGACTGAACCTGATGTGTCTAATCAAGTTTCTGGTGCAAACATACAAGCTCATGTTGTTCTTGAGCGTGAAGTGTCTAATGAACAGACCGCTAATGAAGGATTTGATGCAAACATTTTACATGCTCCTGGTGATGAACATATAGTGTCTAATGAGGGATCTAATGCAAGCATTTTGCAAGCTTCCATTGGAGGATTTTTAGTGTCTAATGATGATCTACTATGTTGAGAGAGAAATAGAAATTTGCAGGAATTGATGACAAGCAAATTATAGTACATTTTCATGGCTTGAGGAAACATCGAGGCCATCTACCAGAAAGTCCCCGTATCATGACAACCTAGCATAAAAACTTTTCTAATCTATTGTTTGAAACTATTGGCATACTTGTGCAGGATAGATCTATTGATATGCAGTTTGCACACTAGTTATAGGTGCAATTACACTTGGATATTTTCGGCCATAGAACGAATAATTCAAGCAGGTACAGTCCATGTTTGTAGTCCTTGTACACCATGTTGCATTTTGTGTTTTTTGTTGCTTACATCATTTAGTGTTTTATAATCTGGAACAACATTGGATCATTAGCTGGTTTTCAAAGTGCATGTAGCTTCACATTTCTCAAGTTATGTTGATTTCCGGAGTGCAAGTGCCTTAGTATTATTTAAGTTAAATTCTCGCCCTGCTAACTTGAATTCGTGGATCCGCCACTGCACACAAATCATACACGCAGGCCAGTACAAATTTAATGAAATGCAGGGACTTGCACTAGCTCGTTGTACAGGCTCACTTCAGCTCTGCTTGCCCTTGGGATGTTCCATGTACAAGTCCATGTTACCACTTGCTTGGATGTGTAGGACTTGTGCTCCTTGCATCCCCCTCTGCATTTTTGACACGGCGAATGGTTGATCAAATGAGAGGAATCGACCTTGCTGTTGTACCAGAGGACAGGTACTTACAAGGTTATACTGGCGTGCAGGATGTGTATCAGATCCCGTAGCGCCGTCATGCTTCGCTAAATAATGGTTTTGCTTGTCAAATTATATCTCGAGAAGAAATAAGAGATAAAGTCAGAGTTGCATAGGCGTGTAAGCTAAGAGAGCAATAAAAGGATATCCAAACATCATTGCAACAGTGCACAAGGGAGTGATATGTGGATACCTAGTTCGGGCCGGCGTTTGGGCATGGTTGCCTAGCTAGAGTGCAGATCACTTCAGAGCCGTTGTGGGTGATGCGCTGGCGTTGGCTGGCCACGTACGGATGCATATCTCGAGCGGCATCGGAGCGCTACGATGCGGTGGACGAGGCCGTTAGTGAAGCACCAACGGTGTCGGGGGGTGGAGGTGCGTCTCGGTGACGTAGCATTGATGCGGTGGAAGTCGGTGTCTGTGAGGCACGTCGGCTATGGCGGCCGACGTTGTGGGTGGACCACCCGATGCGGCGGACGAGGGCGTAGATGAGGTAGCTCCGGTGCAGTGGTGAAGCGCGACCGTCGTCTTCATCGTCATCGTTTGGCACAGAGGTGGGGAAAGAGACGAGATGAAGGGCAATTTAAATTTTGCTTGGGTTGGCGGCGAATTAGGGATCTCAGAGCTCTGGGCGCGGAAGGGAATGGGGGAGAAGGGAGATTTTCCAGGGCTGGAATTGGAGCCGCCAGATATATTTCAATCCAAAATGTGGAAGCGCGAACCTTTTTTGTCGTCGTTCTTTTTTTATGGGTGGGGGTGGGGGTGGAGGGGGTGGGTGCTACTACTTGCTAGCATCCGTACGACACACGCGACCACTACGACACAACCCTGGTCTGCCTGGTGCGCCTACATTTAAGAATGCAAACGGATCTTCTTTCATTGGCAAACGAATATTGTACTCCTTGCAAATATTTAGTGCTTCGAAACTAGTACTATGAATTAATTAATGAGGATTTCTTTGAATTAGAGTGTGTTTGTCACATAATGATCTCCAATTTTAACGTGGATTTCGCATTTTATGGTATCCATGCTACTTATTTAATACAAATTCATATATGTATAAGATGAACATCATGGTGGTGAGAAAACTTTGGATGGATTCAAGCATATGACCACACACATACAAAATACCACAACAATCGAGTTAATATCAACCTTTCCAAACCTAGCATGGCACGAATTTGAAATATTCATGGAAGCCATATGCATGGTCCTCAATTCAAATCCTACAATGTACACTAAATTGAAACGTCAATATTAAGTCTAGTACTATCTACATTCAAAAGTTGTTTTTAG
>LR738715.1:93992809-94010193 GCA_902687465.1 Secale cereale
CTCTCTCTCTATGCATGTATCGATTAACCTCGCTCTTTCTCACACATAAATGATATATCTCCATGTTTGGGCCTAATTCGACATATTCATAATGTACACTCTCTCACGCACATTGCCTATCTAGGTCACTCTCGCCAACATGTCTCACTCTTTCGATCGCATGACGACCCACGCTCGCTCAATATCCCTCTCTCTTTATCTATGTATCGATTGACCTTGCTTCCTCCCACGCACAAATGATATATGTACCTGTCTGTGACTGGATCATCTGCATGCTCTCTCTTACAACCCTCACCCTGTTCAATCGGACAATATCTATCCACAACATATATATCTCCTCAACGAATGTCGTGGCACACTCACTTTGTCTCTCTATCTGTGTCTCGATTGACCTCGCTTTCTCACGCTATCTCTGCCACACATCAAAGCTACCTCTCCAATCCTCGTAGAGTCGGAGCTATTTACATTGAGAGGGGGACTCCAACCTTCAATTAATTTGTGAAGGCATTTATTCTGGTGGGTTTAGATTATATTTTTGTAGCATTCGCCCCACAACTACTCCAAACACTATTTCAAGCCCCGCCCCTCCTCCAATTGCTTTACCTTTGGCTTAGTCACCGCTCTCTCGCATGCCCTTTCTAACCTTCCATGTTGCACCATGGTATTTTTGCAAAACACAATAACTTATCCTTAGTTCTAGAATCTTCCGTATCATAATTGCCCTTTTTTTCTAAATGAATTGCCATTATTTGTTTTTCACTTTATGCTCTACAATGCACAATTCCACGAATCTTAAAAGCAATTAACTTTTTTATAAAACGTATTGATTTTGAACAAGATGAACTATAAGAATTAAATGAACATCTACTTCATGCATATATGAATCAAAGCTTACATGCTATGGTGTGATGTTTATTCATAATTCGGTTGCCAAATCTTCAGTGCGTGTGTACCTTACTAGTATCAATTAAAAATGAAAAAGGACGAGGATCGAACATGCGACCAGGGCCTTCAAGCCGCACATCAATAGGAAACATACGGACGCAACATAGTAGCAATGTTTGTTGTACTCCCCTTTATTGATATAATGTCTTTATATCACCACAACCTATTTAATGGATAACATGTTTTTATATTAACCTTAGTACATTATAGTGGGACCGGCTTGTGAGCACGTACTATTCCACTTCACTTACTAGTGGGTTCCATGTCTGCCCTCTCTCTCTCCTCCCCTTCTACGTTTAGATGCACGGCCAAACACGAAGAACGCGCAGTGGTGTTGGCGTTGACCGTATCTGGACGCGTTCACAAGTTACAACACTAGTTTCACGTCATACTAGTACTAGTATTATATAACAAGTTTAGGAACAAAAGTTTAGGAACAAAAGTGACCGTGACAAGTTAGGCTACTAACAATTACTACTCCTACATGAGTGGATAAATAGATGTCTCGCCTAGTGCACCAACAAGGTGGGCGGCGGAGCCTGGTCAAAGGGCTTGCCTCCCGGTCAGCTTGCGTAGCGGCCTGCTTGCACGCCTCCCGATCAGCCGGCGCAGCAGTCTGCTCACACGCTTGCTCGGACGGCACTTGCCGATGAGAAGCGGTACTCATGGCGGCACGTATGTCTAACACCCATGGTTTGAATAGTGAAATCGTTCGCGTTAACGTGACATGTCTTAGTTCCAAAATACACTGGCTCTTCTTTTGTGCATCTTTTCATAGGCAGCTTCTCTCAAATTGAACAAAAAAATACGACAACCTTTTTGTCCCATATCACGTGACCATGCTCAGTTTCATGAATTTCAGGTCACTTTTGGATTTTCTAGAATTTAAAATCCAGGATTCAAAACAATATCATAACCTGCATCATGAAATACATTTCCAAGCCATACATCTTTACTGTTGTAGATGTTAATATTTCTTAAGAAAGGATTTTGTCAAACATTTTGCTTAGTTAGACTTCAGACAAGTTATATATGCAGAGTAAAAAGATAATCTCTCCGTACCAGTGCATTTCCTGATATAATAACTCTAGTAGGCACGAACAAAATCAACAAACAGAGCTCCATTCTATGCTCATCCTGGTGTAGTACTATTAGTACAAGCAATGGAGTTGACGGGTGACCTTGGGTAGCGGCAAGAAAGAGAATTGAATCGCGCTCGGCACGGTAGGTAATGTGGGCTAGTTACTAAAGCATCCCTCCATTGTTCATCGTTCTCATCATGGACCGGGGACATGAAGGGAATTTCCTAGGGCTGGCCGCGAGATATTTCGACTCAAAACATGGAGGCTCTAGTGGAGGCGCGAAGTTTAAAATAATATAGCGGTTCTTTTGGTTGGGCTTGTTTAATGTGCGTACCACGAACGCCACCAGCATGACACGAGCCCGGGTCTGGCTGGTACGCCGTCGGGTGCTACCATTCAAGAATGCGAAAGGAATCTTTTTTTAAATTGCCAAACGAATCTATATGTATTACTAGTATTACAAGTCTACAATGCCCGTATTTTCCTTGCAAGTAACTGGTCATTCCAAAAGGCACGGTAATTGATTTATGACGAGTTCTTGAATTAGAGTGAGTTTGTGATATAGTGATCTCAACGTGGATGTATGACACAAATTAAAACACAAAATGTAAGCCATGCATGGTTCTCAATTTAATATTTAAAATGCACAATAAATTGAAACATGAATATTAAGTCTAGTACTATGCACATGCACATGTTGTGTTTAGGTCTCCATCGACAACCCACCCCCCCATACTTCATGTATGGATCGATATTCATTTCTTTGTCAATAGAGCTATTGGTATCCGACACACGCGCGCTCATTATTTCTCTTCACATTTTGATCTCCATTTATGCCGCACCCGCCCTCACACTCTCTACAAATGTATTTCTCACACACAACCTCGCCGTGCCCTCCATGACAAACCCTCCCTCTATCTCTCAAGACACGTATGTTGCCTTTGTAAAACACCTTCACCGTGCGCGCACACACAAAGTCTATTTAGGCCACACTCTCTCGGTAACTATCTCCCTCCAGCCCTCACTGCAGCTTCATCGCACGATATCTCGGTGTACCGTCTTTAACATTTGAGTGTACGCTAGGTCACACTCACTCGATCTCTCCCTCTATAAATGACTCGATTGACCCCACTTTTTCTCGCGTCGTCTCTCTCACACCGAGGCGCTCCCACTACACCTCTTGCATAGGCGGAGCTATGTAGATTGTCGGGGGATAACCCCTCGACCTTAGACCGACTGGTTGGGTCCCGAGGTCGAACCGTAGGTGGCTAGTGGGGTGTTTTCGACCAACTGGTTGGGTCCCGAGGTCGAAGCATAGGTAGTTTGACACAATTTATTTTTACACACACATTTTTCCTCCGTGCCGGGACGTGGCACACCCTACCGTGCAGTTTCTGGTCCTCCCGGGTGGTGCACGCATATTTTCTTCCTTGACGGTACGTGGGACGCCCTATCGCGCGTTTTCTGGGTCCTCCTCGGTCGAAGGAAGTAAATGAGCCATCAAATCACAAAAGCCCACCTTTCCCGCTGAGTACGTCAGTGAAGCACAGTGGCTAGCTAGTTGGGCTAGTGCGACTGATTAGCTAGGCCGCTGCCACATTTGTTGTTTTCACCCCTTTTTTCTCTCCTTGCGGGTTGGTAAATTTAAATATCCACCGCTGCGTTGCACTGGTCTATGGGTATGGCAGGTGTGGCAGGATTTTTATTTTTTTGATTGACGGGAGCAGGCGCGGCAGCAATTAGTCACGATGACTCCGCCTGTAAAACCCACTACTCCCCGAAGTGAAAAGTCGTCGATTGGGATGGCTCCCTCTGCCCTCCCATAGATTGCATTGGCTTTTAGCCGTTTCGCCCCCTTTGCTTCCTTTCCCCATTGCTTCTACCTGGTTCCATGGTGGCGTACCAGATCACGGACTCTGAGGTGAGGTGCCTGACACAGGAGCTCCATGCCAAGGATGCGGAGCTCAGGGCCAAGGACGTGGAGCTCCATGAGCTCAAGGAGGAGAGGAGTGCCATGCTCCTTTCTTTTATGCGGGAGTTCACGAAGCTTCAAAAGCGGCAGGCGTCCACCACAAAGATGCTCGAGGTGTTGGCGGTGTTGCTGCAGAAAGCGGGAGATACGATAGGTGGTCAGGCAAGCCGGCTGGAGCGCGAGCGGGCTGATCGTGACAAGGTCCAGGATCTCCTCAACAACTTGTTGGACCATGTTGCCACGCAAGTGTTGCGGCTGCGCGATGCCTACCGTCGTGCCAGCGCGACCATGCCGGCCGTCAGGCTAAAAACGTTCGACTACCCGATCGACTTCAATGAGCTGTGGCTTCCTGACCTGGTCTCCTTCTTCACCTATATCGCCGAGGAGCAGAGCCATCTCCGCGCGGTGGTGGGGGCGGAGCTAGACAAGGATGGGTTGTGGGAGGCCGTCGCCGTGGCCGGGCGAATCCTCTAAGGGCTTTGTCACCGGAATCCATTCGTGCCATTGGACGCCGTCTTTGACGAGCTGGCTCCCGTCGACAAGGAGCGGGCTCTGCGGGCGGTGGCACCCTGCATCACCACCGTCGTGCACCTCGAGAAGCAAAGGGACTTCGTTGGTGTTTAGGCGTGCATGCTCATCTTTTTTTGCAAAATTGTGCATGCTCATCTCAGCACCCCTCTTCATGCATGCTCTGCATGCTCCTAGTGTATTTGTGTTAACCTAGTGTGGGCTCATGCACCGTTCACGCTGTGTAGCACCATACTATCTGTGTGATGTAGTCCTAGTTGTGTTAACATTGATCTCACCGTTCATTCTTCTCGACCGGACAATCAACCGTACTCTCCGTGCGTTGTAGTCCTAGTTGTGTTAACATTGATCTCACCGTTCATTCTTCTCGATCGGACAGTTAAAAAAGGGGCTATTACATAACTGTTCATATAGTTGATCTGCGCACATCTTTTTTATTGTCATATCTTCCTATGCTAGCTACAAGATTATAGTACGGACGTATGAACCACTGCACATGCCTAGTAGTAGGAGTATTGCTTAAGTTCAAGTGGCTGCCCTGTTTCGCACTCCTCCGTCGTAAGAGTCGAAACGATTGATGTAATCATTTTTTTTCTTCAGAAACAGTGGGCACGCTCTACCGTGCGGATCCTCCTCGACGGTCGTCGGGAACCTTACCACTCACTTGCACCGACGTGTGGGACAGCCAGCATCGAGGTCCACTTGCCATGCACTAAGTTACTCCATACTAGAGTGCACAACTGCACGGTAGACTACACCGGTCGAAGCGCCGCAGTAATGCTCAATGAGGCGTCAAATCAATAAACCATGACGTTTCTAGCAGTAAGTTGGACGGACGATGCAACCATCATTTCACTCTTCTCCCTCATCTTCCTCTCTTGAAGAAAACCCCAACTCGCTTCTCCCTCATCTTATCCCTCATTTCTTGAAGAAAACCCCGACGTGCTTCGGCCATTGTTCTTCTCTCCCAAAGAATGAAAGGTGAGCGCATAAATGGTGTTGCTTCTGGCCAAGGCCCGGTCTTGCAACCACGCGACCAATCCTGACTCCCTCTCTGTTCTTCTTTTGTGTTTGTGATTATGGTTTCTATACTTTTATTTCTATTTGACAGTTTCTTGATGGATGCTGGAGCACCGACCGAAGTGATGTCGGTTCTGTCCAAGCCGGTCCAGGTAATATCTCTTCTTGACGATCTTCTTGGCGATCTTGATCGTATTTTTTCATCTAACACGTAGTACTATTACTAGTAGTACAACATCCTGGGGCATCTTGCATGTGATTTTTGTGTGCCAAATCACGGTTCTAAACTGCTCTTTTGACCGAAACATGCGAGAGGTTGACATACATATGATTTTTGCACATAACACTAATTTTTTATAGATTACTTTCAACTACTTTATGAACGTCAATGCTAGCTGTAGGAAATGCAAGATTTTAGCTCTCATGCCTATGAGGAGAGTATAGTAGCCTCACTAACTTGTGTTATGAATATTGCAAGTAATCTCTCTGCTCTCATGCCTTTGAAGACATGTTCTAGTGTATTTGTTCACTCATTTATGTGCTTATATGTAGTCTTATATTGAGTCAAATATCAAAAATCATCTTGTATATCTGAACGGAGGTAGTATTAAAATATTTGGTTTCTTCAGAGTATGAAGAAGTGCAAGAACCCTGCCGAGACTACCACAGACAAGCTCAAGGCCATCGCCCTGTCCAAGCCCTCCTCTCTAGGATTCTACGTTAAGCCGGTCCAGGTAATATCTCTTCTTGACGATCTTTTTGGCGATCTTGATCATGTTTTTTCATCTAACACACAGTACTATTACTAGTAGTACAACTTCCTGGGTGATCTTGCATGTGATTTTTGTGTGCCAAATGACACTTCTAAACTGCTATTTTGACCAAAACATGCGAGAGGTTGACATACATATGATTTTTGCACATAACACTGATTTCTTATAGATTCCTGTCAACTACTTTATGAACATCAATGCTAGCTATAGGAAATGCAAGATTTTAGCTCTCATGCCTTTGAGGAGAGTATAGTAACCTTAGTAACTTGTGTTATGAATATTGCAAGTAATCCCTCTACTCTCATGTCTTTGAAGACATGTTCTAGTGTCTTTGTTCTCTCATTTATGTGTGTATATGTAGTCTTATATGGAGTCAAATATCGAAAATCATCTTATATTTCTGAACAGAGGTAGTAATAAAATATTTGGTTCCTGTTTGAATTAGAATCAGGACCGCGATGGAGATGAAGTTCTCACAGTCATGCCGTGTGAACTGGAAGACCTGAGGATGAGTTCTACTACTAAACTATCCAGCTGATGTGTCCTTGTCGCCATGTGTGGCAAACAAGCGTTTTCATGTAGCATTGTTGTAAGGCATGTTCTTGAGGGTGTACTTCACCACAACAATTTCCTAGCGGTGCCTTCGATTACGAAGGGTGTGGTTCTTGTAAAGCTTCCCGGCAAATCTAATGCGGACTGTCTTCATGGTCATGTTTATGAGTGGAAAGACCACTATGTTAGGTTCTGTAAGGTTGACAAGATGGCGATGATGCCGGTAGACATCTCTCACGAAGTCTATGGCCTAGTCAGTTATGTGGGGTACACCCTGTAGGTCGGTGGCAACAAATAGTCTACAGAGTTTAATTATCGCAACTTTGCTTGTCTGTAGTAAGTACTCCCTCCGTTCACTTTTGTAAGTCGTTTCACACATAAAAAAATGGACTGTTTTACACACTATCTGAAATGTCTTCAAGGACTTATAAAAGTGAACAGAGGTAGTACTATTGTTAAGTGCTTGATCTGTGTGTGTGAACCCTGTAATGTATAGTACTGCCGCTTTTATTGTGTGGTGAGTCCTAAGAACAGTCTATGTTAATGTTTGTCCACTCAATTCGGTCTGTATATTTTGAAGTATCCAGATCATCTTTTTTGTGAGGACGGTCTATCAATTATGGTTACCCTACAATATTTGTATGCATTGCAGGGTTTATCGCACCCACCAGGATTTCCAATCCCATGGATGTTCTCTCCAAATGAGTTGCCATGACATTTGGACTATCCTGCTTGCGGGAGTAAGTGGGGGCCCTGCATGCCACCCGTAATTGGACAATCAACCTTATATTTAGCACTTGAACATAGTGATATCCTGGTAAGGATTCACTCTTGTCACATCAAGTAAATCTTATTGATTTACTGTCATGTTTTCTTACTTTTGCTGCAATTTTACGCTGTGGGTTTTGCCATGTCACATTCGTTACAGAATAGACCGTTTGGTTTGCTCTATGATGGTTATTTTAGCAGGTTTCACTTCTTATGACGTGTCAGTAACGCAGGCACTGTCCATTTTTTTATATTACTGGACACAATTGCATCAGTCTGTTGTCTGAGTAAATTCCGAAGCCCTGTGATGAACTACAGTTTGTTTTAACAAACACGCCACAATTGTTCCTTCTCACGATTAAAAGAAGTGAAGAAAAAGACTGGATCCAGGTCACGGAGCCTAGCGAAGTTAGAAAGCTGTTGTCTCGCACATCGGTACCACCTTCTGCATCCGATCAAGCACCGGCACCTGCTCCGACGGCACTGGCTCTAGCACTAATAGCGACAACAGCTCAGTCTGATCCACCAGAGGATTGGGCACCGACCGCATCAGCGGATCAAGCTGATCTACCGGAGGATCATGCACCGACACGGGCACCTGCTCCAACACCGGCACTAGCTCCACAAGGAGCACCATCTCCGGCAGCAGCAACGGCACTACCAATCGCACCGGCACAGGTAGCAGCAACGATTCCGGCACCTGCACCAACACTTGAAGTTGCACTTGCATCTGCTCTGGCCCATGCAGCGGCAACGGAACCAACACTGGCAATAGACTGGGCTGCGGTTCGCACTGCATATACCAAAGTCCTTACAAAAACCGACATCTCCACCTTCTTGGTAAGCATTTGCAGCCCAAGTGGTTCGTTCTTTTTTCTTTCCATGTTGTTTCACATGATTCACTTTGTTGATCTAACTGTTTGTGTATGTCTTCTTGTTTGCAAATAGAGAATTCCTAGAGCAATGAGGGAGTCATTCAATAATCCTGGGGACCATGGCCAAGTTTCTCTTACCATGGGCAACCTTGGTGTGAATGAACCTGCTCAATATACCATAAGTACAAAGGATGGTCGCATGATGATTGATGCTAAAGGATGGTCAAGGTTCAAAACTCTATCAATTCTTGCAGTTGGGGATGATGTCAAAATCGAACTTTCTCGCCAAGGAGAGCTGGTCCTAATCAACTTTGAAATTCTTCAGTAGCAGCACGCAACTGCCGAACTGATCTATCCTCCGAGAGCTTTTGATGTAATAATATGGCATGGCGAAACAAGTGTCCTGTGTGTATAAGTAGTACGATGGTATTATTTATCACGTAGGATATCGTGAAACAATTGCAACTCTAATTGCTGGTTAGGAACTATCGTTCGATTTCATTCTAACAGCTGCCGTGCTTTATTAGATTTTCTGTATTCACCTCGTGACAACATCTAAAACCAGCGGCGTACCGATCGCTTGCAATATTGAACGGACGAAATGCGCTGAGTTAGAACAAATGGGCCCTCAAACATGCAGTCCCACCAACCTGTGGCCCAAAGTCCAGAACAGCCTATCTGAGTATTTTATTCTCATCTGATCGCCCCTTTACTTATGTGTAACTAGTTACTCATGCCTTTCTACTTCCTTTTGTTGATATGTGGGGCATCCGGCAACGGGGTCCACGTGCCATGCACCAAATTAGAGTGCACAACTGCACGGTAGACTCACCTCGGTTGTAGCACCGTAGTAATGCCCAATGAGCCGTCAAATCACAAAACCCCCCACCTTTCCAGCAGCAGCAGTAAGCTAGACGGACGGAGCAACAATATTTCACTAGGCCTGAATCCCCTTCTCCCTCGTCTGCTTGTTCAGAGAAAACCTCCGCCCGGCGATTGCATAGGGTTTTCTCATGAAGAACCAGGTACGAATTCTTCATCCATCCCCGATAAATCCAAGTCCCTTGGTCGCTGGTAATCCTAGGATGGCAGCCGCCACCGTTGATGCATTTTTCTTCCTATCGAATCTAGTGTGTTTCATTTGTAGTGCCCAAAGTGCGAGGACCCTACATGTTTCTGCGCCTTCGGCGAGATAGCAGACTTGTTCCTTCTCATCCTAACACATGATTTTGAAACACGCACAGCATGTTCCTAGAATCCACTTTTCTATCCGGGAGGGTTGGGGTTTTTGAACATGTTGTCGACTAATTTACAAATTTGGATTGCTATATTTGAATAAAAGGTACTAGTACCATGGTCAACACTGACGTGAAAGAGAAAATTATTTCAAGATCTAGCAAATAAATTGTGTTCTCATATTTTTTTTTCCTGCAGTGCATTCCTTGCTCTGCCAGAACACATGTACTCAAGATGGTCGGCCTTGCCATAACTGAATACACCAGTTTAATGGTCACACTGAAGACATGCCATGGATATAAGTTCGCAGTTGGGTTCATGAACCAAGAAGATCGCTGTATTTTTATGGACGAACTTGGATAAACTTTCTCAAGTGTTACAAATTGAAAGTTGGCGCACGAATGTTGATGCAAATAGCATAATCGAGTCTCATCTTCACTGTGATCTTCTACCCCGAAGTCGTTCCAGTAGTTCATCCATGTTAGTTTTGTATCTGGTTCTTGCATGTTGCCTCGATTACTTCTTAATCCACCTATTCTGTCTAACTAATCACAATTTGACTTTAGAAGTAGCAACAATTTGTGATTCCCTTCTCTCACAAAGATGCCACTTCTAACTAATATTTCTTATAATTGGTGGCACGTGTAGATTATTACAAAGTTCATCACACTACTTGTTTGTTATTTTATAAGAACTCGATTGTTACTGATGGCACTCAAGTTGACCTGAACGACATCCACCAGTTCCTACACTTTATTGATCGTCTTGAGGTCCTTGTGGGGCGTTTCAATGGTGGAAGGCCATGTGGGATATGTGTGCCACTGGTGCACACGTTGAACAGGTCCAACCGTGTCAAGAAACTTATGGTACGAGCTGTTTTCTGTTATATATGTTGTTCATAAACTCTTGCTTATACACAGTTTTATAGCTGTGATCTTTTGAAACAGAAACTGCCCAGTTCTATTGTTCCTATACAGATGCCTGACCATGGTTGGGTCAGACTTGCGCTTGGTCAAAACATGATGTTTATGTCGACCTACTACATTTCCCTTGGAGGTGAAAAGATACGAATTCATCGGTGGTCTCAAATAATGAAGGCCCGTCCATCTTGGAGAATAGGAGAGAAGGTTATGCTCATGCTTTTCCATGGCTCTAAAGTGAATATCCTATTTATTGACCACATTGCGATGAAGCCACTTTCAAAAGATTGTGGATGAGCGGGGTGGCGCCTGGGCCTTGCCCTGGGGCTTGGTGGCCTCACCCTTGGTTAACTGTAGGCAAAGTAGCACTGTTCGAGGTGTGCTTTGTATGGTTGAACCTGTATAAGTACTCATACTGCTTTCAACTATTGTTGTTAAGTGCCTCTGCTGGTTTCAGTTTAGGTTGTTAAGTACTCCTGCTGCTTTTACAGTCTGTCGTGTTTCTTCAGTCTCGTCTTCCTCCAGCCGTCAAAACCAAACCAAGCGCCGGCGGGGCGCCTGCTTCCGCCTCCCATGGCTGGCTGCAGCTCAGCGTACGCATCGCCGCCCCATCATCTCATAAATCGTTAACGCCGACGTCCGAGGCCTGGCCCTCGTCCTCCGCACGCTTTGGTGCGCCCGCCGCGGCGCCGCCCTCTCGCGTTGTCAACATGGAGAGGATGACACTGGGGGCCCACCATGGAGAGAGGATGACACTAGGGGGCCACCATGTCCATGGCCGCACGCAAGCAAGTTCTTCATTTTTTTGTTACTCCATTGTCAGCATATAGAAAAAGAAAATGCTTACTCCTAGTGGTTTGCTGACATATGGGACCCACGACATTGTCAGTGTATAGTCAATAGACAAGAAAACAACACATGATTGGCTGACACCTGGGACGTAGCTGCTCGAGCAGTATTTTTTTCTGTTATTGTTCTGACGAAGCAGGGTTTCAACTGGGCTGTGGCCCGTCTAGCCCAGGCTTCTATTTTACGTTCACCACATGACCAGCCCAGCTATTTTTTCTTTGTGAAAATGAGCCCAATTTATTTTTTCTGAAGAATACCCAATCCAGGCCTACTTATTTTTACGCCCTGCTGGGCTGCAACTCTTTCAAGACGGCTGCAAATCTTGAAAGTAATATGAAATGGGCTGTAAATATAAAAAACAGACGACAAGTTGGCAATTACTTTCAAATTTCTGAATATTTTCACATTTTCGGATTCCAATTTCACTGGGCTTTAACCTAATTTCAATATATCTTCAAAGTACTTTACATATGGCTCGACATTTCTGTATTAAAAATAGTTTGGCCCCCACCAAAATATGTGAAATTTCCTTTAAATTTTTTACCCTGGCCAACAAAAAAACGGACTGCAATAAATTGCATAAGAAGTTGCAATGAGCTGTAAATTATTACAAATATAGGGAATGGTCTGACTCGTGGGCCTATTAAGTTGACGCGTATGCAAGATTTTTTACTTATTATATACGTGAACAAACAATTCTAGCAGACGTGACCATTGGATGTCAATCCAACGGCCGTCGTGCTTCTTCAATCTCTCATCTTCTTGCTCCAGCAGCCAAATCCAGCGCCGACGGGACTGCATGTTCCTGCATGCTCCTGCCTCCCATCGCCGGCTATGCTGCCGCGCAGAACTCATCGCCCCCTACTACTCCCACCGCTGGCTTGGCCATCTTTCTACTCGCACACACCCCCTGTTATTCTGCGGCGACGGCAGCCTCACACAGCAATCGAACCAGTCAACCCTCGTACTACCCTCCGCGTTTTCCCAGGCTCCGCGTCGTTCCCTGCCTCACCGTCGTCCACCGCCTGGTGCTGTCCGCGCGGCATGGTCAACGTCGTCAAGAAACGACTTCCATCGGAAGAAGATTGTGCATGGAGAGGCTGACAGCTGGGTCCACGGCTGCAGCAAGGAAGTGCCTCCTTATTACGCGTAAAATAATGATACCTCCACCTGACGGCGAGACCTACCAGAAGAGCCTCGAAAAAAACGTTTCCCCTCTGACAGCTGGGACTCACCAGCTACATCTTCGCACATAAGGAAGTGCGTCCATATTATGGGCAAAAAAATTGATTGTCCCCCCCGACTGCTGGGACCCACCATCAATAACTTCGCACGTAAGGAAGTGCCTCCTTATATACTCTAACAGTCGGGACCCACCTGGTCGAAGCATACGTAGCGTTGTCATTCTGGTCGCGAACGTGTACGTACATACTGGTCGATCGGTCTCTTTGCAACGATGAACCATGGCCGAGCAAGCACCGACACGTGTAGTAGTAGAGCCCCTGACGTAGCAGTTCAGGCACTCCCTTCAAAACTATGTACACGTAAGTACAACCACCAGGCAAAAAAACATGGCTACGTACGTACATACGGGCGGAGTCTCGAACGCGTACTCGCGCATACATACGGTAGGAACGACATCGTATTCATCGGCAGCCAACCGGCATGGTCGAAACGGAGAAACAACACGTGTTCATCGGCAGCCAACCGTCTTGGATGGACTAGCCGAAACCTGGTGTGGCGTACGACAAAGCGGAGGGAAATGGCCTTCTGTTGGAGCGCGTACGGTCGAAACGGTGTCCTGTTCATCGGGAAGGGTCTGGCGTACCGCAAAACGGAGGAAATGGCCTTTTGCTTGATCGACTACGGTCGAAACGGGATCCTGTTCACCGGGAGGGGTTTTGCGTACCGCAAAACGAAGGAAATAGACTTGTGTTGGAGCACTACGGTCGAAACGGGCGTGACGTACCGCAAAAACGGACTTCATGGGCTACTGTTCACCCACCGTCGACTTTCTCCAGCCTCCACATGCACTGTTCATCCAACGTGTCTTCCTCTGCCTCCACCGGCTACTGTTCAACCAGCCCTCCACCGGGTCCTGTTCATCCAGCCCTCCACCGAGTCCTGTTCATCCTACCAACCCTCGACCAACTATTGTTCTGCCAACCCTCCACGGGGTCCTGTTCATCCACCCCCAACGCCTCGGCTGTGGCGGCCTCGTCTCGGGGTCCTGTTCATCCAGCGGCAACCGCAACGTCCAACCCCCACGGAGTCCTGTTCATCCAACCCCCACGGGGTCCTGTTCATCCAACCCCCACCGGGAACTATTCATCCAACCCCCACCACATACGTCTCGACTCGTTCAACCAACCCCACGTTCATTGTTCATCAGGAGGCAGCAGGTTCGATCGGCTTCAGTAAGCAGCAGCAGCGGTCGATCGGGTTCAGTTAGTAGTGGTAGCGAAGGAATCACTCAGGTTCAGTTAGCAGCCAAGGGATCGATCGCTCGGGTTCAGTAACGTAGCTAGTGCAATCGCTCGGGTTCAGTTGGAGCCCAATGCCTCACACATACACGCGACGTGCACGATAGAAATGCGCAAACCTCCGTGAATCGCTCCGCCGTGACCACCCACCGTAGACGGGAACTGCTCAAAATTTTCCACGACCTCGCTTCTACCATGATTTTTTCCGTCATGGACGGCCCAAAGAAAGTCATGCAGCTGCGTCTCCGGCCCGCCCTGGACGAAAAGCCCATTGTCTGTCATGATTTTTTGTCATGGAAGTAGTAGCCCACCATATCTATTATGATACGTGTTTTTGTCACAATTATCGTCATAGAAGTGTCATAAGCATGACAGAAAACGGTTTCGTTCGGCCCAAAATGTCACGTATGTCTCTTTTTGTAGTGTTAGAAGCACTACAAACTAAAGTAGGTGGTTAAGTTACTAGTAGGCATATATATAGCTGGCATTCGAACCTGGTGGTTGGAGGTGTATATTTTGGTGATATGTTGTTAGAATTGGTAAGTTCTGCTATTCTGTTACCTGTAAGGCATATATATAGCTGGCATTCGAACCTGGTGGTTGGAGGTGTATATTTTGGTGATATGTTGTTAGAATTGGTAAGTTATGCTATTCTGTTACTTGTAAGGACCAACACGCTTTAGTTAAGATCTGCTACCTTAAGTTATGAACTGCCTGATCTCGGGTACATTTATGAACTGTATGCTACTGGACTTCTTATGCTACCACTATTGAACCACCTACTGCTATGTATGGGTTGGTGTGATCTTTCAATGCAATGTATGGGTTGTTGTGTGATTTGATGCATATAATTTGCTTTAGTGATTTTTTGATGGATGGTTTACTGATTTTGTAATGTTTTGATGTTTTGTAATGTTGTTAGAAAAATGCATGAATAATTGCTACAAAAACAACTAAACTAATGAAAAGCAAATGTAAGCTTAAATAACATATGAAGCGTATAGAATTGAAAATAATTGAGTTACAGTTAGCAGAATATCATTTCTAACAAAATGTGAAGGATGAACTCTAATGCAAAAAATAAGTTATGACTAACATGCATGAATTTATGATGTGGCAATATTGAATGCATAGAGTAATGCAAATAATAATAATTTATGACTTACATGCATGACTTGCTTATGTGACATCGTCGCATGTCTAGAAAATTTAGGTAGTGGGTTGTAGTTATTTATAAATATAAGATTACTATGTTGATAACTTTATAAAATTGAAAACAATTGAGTTACAGTTAGAAAAAATATCATTTCTAACAAAATGCGAAGGATGAACTCTACTGCAAAAAATAAGTTATGACTAACATGCACGAATTTAATTATGATGTGGCAATATTGAATGCATAGAGTGATGGAAATAATAATAATTTATGGGTTACATGCATGACTTGCTTATGTGTCATGGTTGCATGTCTAGAAAATTTAGGTAGTGGGTTGTAACTATTTATAAATATAAGATTACTATGGTGATAACTTTAGCACACGCAACCTGATAACTACTTAATCACTATGTTGGTAATTGCAACATGGGCAGTGTAGTCCTTTAACTAAAATACTTGACATCTTGATAATTGTAGCATATGCAACTACGTACTACATGACTGTCACAATAGTTAGGATACAACATCCGTTGCATTTGGCGAGAATCGCTGGCATCCACCTCAACCTCGAGGCATTGTGCAAAAATCGCACCAGGGCACTACGATGGCATGGTTGGTTTGTGCATCGAGATCGCCTGGCACTCTCTTTGTCACCGACACCCCTACCTTTCCAACTACATTTCCTATAAAAGCCCTTGTTGGCCCATCATCAACATTGTCCTCAATATTGTTCAAGTGTTTACATGTATACCAAATTATGTGAAAACCCCATGAAAAAGAACCAGCAGAAATAGCTTTTGTACGCTAGTATTGTGTTGTGTGTGAGTCCCTCTACTAGAAAGTTAGTTTCTCTTTTGTGAACATCAAAGGAGGTCAGGTTGGGTGGTTGTTGCCCTCGGCCTACGTTGCAAGGGCGCTCATGATGGGAGCCAATAGGGATCCTGACTCCCTCGGGTGCATGGGAGCCAATAGGATGATCGCGACCCTAGGATACCCATCAGACAAGTTTGAAGTTGTTCGGACCTCTTATAGATTTGGGTGCGTCGGCCAATTAACTTTTTTGATCTAAAAAACCTAGAAAACACTTTTTGAGTGCGCATGGAAAATCACCATCTCATTTTGATTTCAATGATATTTTTTTCATTATTTAGAATTCAAGAACTTACATAATTTTTCCCTAATGTCTACTATAATTTGTTAAACAATTTAATTTCTCTGCCCCTAGTTTCTATGGTTTCTCTTCCATTTTTTTCATTGATTGTGCTGGGACACGGTAATTGAGTTAGAGGGTGCTGGGGCCATGGCTGTCCCATGGTGAACTTCTTATAAAAAAACCCATATTTGTTAGCTAAAATGTTCAAAATTCTTATGTTTGCCCCCCTTCAATGTTTACATCTTTAATTTATTGGCCCCTTATACTGAAATTGTTGGACGTGTGTGGAATTGTTGTACCCATTAATTGCTTCGAATGTAGTTTTTTTACCGCAAATGCTTTCCACCCTGCTTTATATTTAAAGCAACATCCAAGCCATACAAGATACAACAGATCAAAAAAGAAAAAAACGGCAGAAGATACAAGATGCTAAATCACAGCTAACATGCTCCAAATGGACCAAGAACACTTGAGCATTGAGCCCTCAATGAATCAGAGGTCAAGTCATCGAAGAAACTAAGTCCACGGTGTCAGGGAGCTGCCACAAGCACGACCATGTCACACTGTGAAGTGAACCACCAACATTGCCATAGCCTCCGGCCAAGACCAATACAGATACCTTTAGCCGCAGAATAGGACTAGCACTAAAGATACACCGGCAGCCGACCACCTACACCAAAGCCTCGACCACCCAAAAAGTCCCATGGCAGCGTCTTCAGGAAGAAAAATGATGCGGTCGAAGCACGATCACTGTCCAATCCAATGGATTTAGAGATTTCACCCCGGATGTGGAGGAGGAAAGGGGTTGAACCTTGATATAATCTATGCAGTTTTGAGATGTGGTGATCAAGCTTAGTTGGTTTGATTGTTTTGGTACTGGAAGTAGATTCGATAAATAGATTATATATATAGTAAGGACTGTGATATTTGGTACACGTGTGCCACATAGCTAAAATTACCACACACACACACACACCTTATTCCTTCCCCTCTAAGTACAAAACGATCTCCCTCCCTTCGATCTCCCCTCCTCACGAACGTCCCCGTAGGCTCGCCCGAGAAACCTGCTTCT
>LR738715.1:94010261-94043417 GCA_902687465.1 Secale cereale
CCCCCCCCCCCCCCCCCCCCCGCGGGAAAACTGCCACTTCTTCACGTCTCCCACATAATAAAAAAAATTGCGCATGTTGGATTCGAACCCACAACTCCCTGGCACCAAAGCACACCACCACAACCAACTCACCCTCAGGGATTTGTTGCTGAACTAAAGAAAACGGTTCGTTTTGACCCTTTTTCACAATCATGTTATTAAAGAAAATTACCACGATTTCCCCTCGGGTCAAAGTTACCATGGTATTCGTACGTAAGTTATCAAGTCTATGTTACCTAAGTTACCGTGCTATTTACATAGAACTTACCAGGTACTATGTTTCAACAACTACACCCCCTTTTAACGTTACTACTGTGTTTTGTACACAAGTTATCAGGTCCTCCATGCGTAAAATACCGTGGTACTAACACATAAGTTATCAGGGTATGATTACATCAACCTCCCCCTGGTCAAAGTTACCATGGGGGATTGTACATGACTTACCGGTTCTACAGTTCGTATATTATCATGGTACTTGCACCTAAAAACCCGGGTGTGTTTCAGTAGCTTTTTCCATAGGTAAAAATTACCACAATATTTTTGTGTAACTTATCACGCCTATAGCGGGTCAAAGTGGACCTTTTTTTGCCAACCCACGAGCACATGTGCCCCTCATGATACTAAACATTATGTGACTTTCTCGTGACACGGCATGTGTTGTGTTCATCCAAGAGGCCTCGCAAGGTGAGTGTATGTTTTTAACAACTTTTTCCTTTGGTAAAAAAGTTACCATGATGTTTATATGTAAGTTATCGGTTATGGGTGCTTGTATTATCATGTTATTTACACAAAAATTTATTGGGGATGTTTTGAAAAACTTTTTCCCGGGTCAAAAACTTATCAAGGTGATTCTAGATAACCTATCAAGCCCGCCGTGCTTAAAATATCATGCTATTTCCCGGGTCAAAAACTTATCAAGGTGATTCTAGGTAACCTATCAAGCCCGCCATGCTTAAAATATCATGCTATTTACACAAAATTTATCAACCCCCCCCCCCACCCGTTCAACAAATTTCTTCCCAATGATCAAAGTTACCATGATGTTTTCAACAAAGTTATCATGCCTACAGTGCTTATATGACCATGCTACTTACACATAATGTAACGTGTGTGGTATACAAAAGTTATCATGCTGGTGGTGCGTTAGTTATCGTGGTGATGATAGAGAATTTACCACGGGAAAAGTTTATGTGCTAGGTTTGATAGGTGAAACAAAAATATTTTCTGTGCTAACATACTAAAGGCAAAACATGTCTAAAATCGTATTTTCATTAGCTCAACAATGAGTCGGTGGTCAGCTCCCTTTGTTTATTACTTGCTGACCAAAGATCAAATCCCAATGCAAGCATTATTTTTGCCCTGAAAATTGAGAAGGGCGCGTGGGGCCGTAACTGACGACTACGAAAATTAGGGAGGAACGCGGGAAAACTAAAGAAGGAAGGAAATCGGGAGGGCGGGGTGGGTGTGCGCGATCGGATGCGGGATGTGTGTGCCAGTTTTTGCAATCCGCCACATGGTTGCCGTATACATTAGTCGATAGTGTAAATACAAAATTATTTAAAAATGCGCATTTTCTTTAAAAAAAACCTTATTGTAAACCTAAAGTAGATTTCTTTAAATCTGGACTTCTGCGTCTGGGTGCTCTAGGCCGTCCATCTCCGTCCCCGCGTGCGCGTGTTAGAGATAAGATGTCCTCTTGCCAGTGACCCGGAACGGGGCTAGCTCTCGCCATGGAGCTGCCGCTCTGTGCGCCGCGCGCGCATGCCGCCGCCGCCTTCTCCTGCAGCCCCACCTCTATCTCCCGCCTTCAATGGGCAGCCACTTCCCACAGCCGCGCGCGCCCTCTGCACGCCCGCAGGAACAAGAACTCGAGGGGCGACGCCGCGGAGCCCAAAGTCATCACCATCGGCCGGCCCCGGAAGAAGAGCAAGCGGCGCGGCGACAAGAAGCAGGATCAGCAGCAGCTCCCCGCGGACCAAGAAGACGAAGAAGACGAGGATGAGGAGGAGGAGGAGGAGGACGAGAGGGACGTGGCGATCCCGGAGGTGGTGACGAACCGGATGATGCGGCGGGTGGGGGCGTCGGTGGGGCTCCCGCTGGGGCTGGGGCTGGCCTTCTTCCCGGCGTTCTACTACCTGAAGAAGGTGGCGAAGGTGGACGTGCCGAGCTTCATCCCCTACGGCCTGTCCTTCGTCTTCTTCGGGGCGGCGCTGGCCGGCGTGAGCTACGGCATCGTGTCCGCCAGCTGGGACCCCGCCAGGGAGGGCTCCCTGCTCGGCTGGAACGAGGCCCGCCGCAACTGGCCCGTCTTCTGGGAGTCCTTCCGGGGCACCCCTCCTCCTCCGAGCCCTCCTCGCCGGGGACGATGATGATAGGCTGTGGTGGTAACTCTGTTAAGCTTAATTAATTACTTGCTTCCCACAGTTTCTTCTTCTTGCTGTACGCCTGTACGTAGCTGTAGATGTTCTTGTGAGCGTGTGTGTGTGTAAAACAATGAGATTTTGTTCGCTAATCTCTCATCAGTAAGAGACGGAGCAGCACCCTGCACCTGAACAACACTGAATTTATTTTAGAAAACATCACTGAATTCATGTTCCGATATGGTACTCCTATCACTGAAAGTCTGCAAGAATCTCTCGATCGTTCCAGAAAACTACTGTTGGGTCGATGCTTCGAATAGGAAGTCGATCGGGAAATGAACACCAGACAAGGCCACGGGGCGTTTGCACCTGCGATTCAGGCGTCCAGGAGCAATGATACTCACCCTGCGAATGTGATGCTTGGACGCGATCCTAGCTAGCTCGTGCTCCTTGCGTTCCAAAATATATTTTGTTGGACATTCTGATGCGGTAATCATTTAGCATGCAACAAAAAATAGGACAATCAACAATATCATCATGGGCTGTGCGTAGCAGAAATTGCCATGCTTCCTCACCGACCTCGACCTCACCGACGTGGCAATTAAGCCCGCAATAATTAAGAAAACAAAGTACTATACCGTATGAGCTTGTGCCGTGAGTTTGGCATCCGGGCATGATTTCTTGGTAACCTCTAGCTTGATTCGGATAACTACTGAAAATAAATCTACCATTGATATGGTTTTGCGTGCTCGAGTTTGTAAAATCTAATACTACGTTTTTATTTATTTATTTTGACCATCATTCACACATCTATTTTTTTCGTTGTCTCTTGTACTTTTTCCCTTTTTCTTTTTTGGTTTCTTTTTAAAACCTTTTTTGTTTCATTTTTTTGTGAACAGTTTTCAAATTCATGGACATTTTTCCCAAATTCATGAACTATTTTCAATTTCTTTATTTTTTAGACCGTGAATTTTTTGAAAATGCATGAACTTTTAGCTTGTGATTTTTTATTGAATTCACATTTTTTCAAATTTTGTGAACTTTTCAAATTTCACAATTCTTTTTGCAATTTCGTGAACTCTTTTTCAAATTGATGAACCTATTTTCAAACTCACAAACTTTTTCAAATCTAACAACTCTTTTTAAATTCATGATATTTTACATTTGGTCACCATTTAAAATTTATGACCTTTTTAATTCGCAATATTTTCCTAATTTTCGAAATTTTTAGATCTATTTTTTTCTTTCTAAAAGTCAATCATCAAACCGGTCAATCAAAGAAACGAGCGAGGAGGACCCGAGTGTTATAAGGGAGAAAAGGGAGATTTGGTGGAATAGTTGTTGTATTGCTTGAGCCTCGTGGGCATATATATAGGAGTACAATGACCTATTTGGAGTACAAGACAAGCCAGAACAAATCCTAGTCTATCTCTTCTTTCCTAATAAACATTATACTCAACATCCCCCCGCAGTCACAACGGTATCGACGCAGACGGTGAGACTGGAGAAGAATTCGAAGGCAAGCCAACGGACACCCCCACCCCCCCCCCTCCCGCAGTCGTAACGGTCGATGCATCGCGGAGTCGTGGCTGGAGTGAAAACCGACGAGGTTGCTCAAGCAGGCGGTAGCCCTTTGTGCCGTTTGTCGATGTAGCCGAAAGGGCGACGCAATGGCCGGCGCAGGGCGACGGGCGGACGGCGGCTGGCCCGGACGGGCCGCCTCGGCGCACGTGGCCGCGGGTCTGAGGAGAGGCCGGCTGGTCGCGCGGGGTCGGAGTAGAGGCGCATAGGATCGACGGCGGCGGCGGGCGACGCAAACCGATCAAGATTAGATCGGAAAACCAAAAAGAAAAACGCCGATCAAAACGACCGGCGAGAGAGCGAAAAAACCCGGAGCAAGGGCTCGGGAAAAAGACTCTCTAGGGCAGCCGGCCAACATGGCCGACGAACGAACCCTAGGTACGGGCGGCACGGCCCCCGGCGGCGGTCATGGAGGCCGACCGCCCCGGGGCGGCGCGCGGGTGCGGAAGCGGTGGCGGCTAGGGTTTATGATCGACTTGCGATAGATACCATATTAGAAGGGAGAGAGAGGTTTGGTGGAATAATTGTTGTATTGCTTGAGCCTCGTGGGCATATATATATAGCAGTACAATGATCTACTTGGAGTACAAGACAAACCAGAACAAATCCTAGTCAATATCTTCTTTCCTAATAAACATTATACTCAACACCGAGCAAGCGTAGCTCCTGTTTGGTGGGCCGGCCCATGCGAGGAGTGGCTGTGCGCATAAGGCACTGACTGGGAGCTCTCGCCTAATCTAGGCACAACTTCTCTAAAAAAAAATAAGTCTAATCTAGGCAGAGGATCTGTACTGCTTAATCTCCCCCTAACAGTACAGGATACCGTAATAAAATAGCTCATGTATGCTGATTGTGGATGGAACTACTCAATGCATGGCAACAAATCTTGGCTGCACTCTCACATGATGCGGTACTGCCCAAGCACAAACTTAACAGTAACAGATCAAATCAGGCAGGCAGGCATAGCCACGCTCCCTTCCTAACATAGTACTGCAAAGCAAATTGTACCAAGCTTGCTCCGAATGTAGAACCATCGATCACGGCACCACATTCCCAAATCCAGGAAGCTGGATGCAAGGTGCCGTGAGAGTAACTGATGCAACAACCAAAGCAAGAGAACCCCATTCGTTGGCTATGAGAGAAACCATTAATTGGGAAAAAGTTTGCAAGCCAAAAAAGATGGGTGGATTGGGCATCCTAAACCTTAGGAAGTTTGCCGCGGCTCTCCGACTTTGTTGGCTATGGGCGGAATGGGAGGAGGAGCCCAAACCGTGGGTAGGACTTGGTAACCCTTGCAACTCAAATGATGTAGAATTGTTTGCGGCGGCCACCACGGTGGTGGTGGGAAATGGAGACAAAGCAAGTTTTTGGAGCTCCCCATGGTTAAATGGGATGAGGCCCCAAGATTTGGCGCCACTTATCTTTGACATCTCCAAAAAGAGAGCTTCTTCGGTCCGCAAGGGGTTGGAAAATGGATTTTGGATCTCGCAAATTAATATTTTAGAGGGCCTCACCGTCGAGCATATCTCCCAATTCGTCAACCTTTGGAGACTTCTCGAGGAGGTTCATCTTGACCCAACAACACCGGATAAAATCTCTTGGAAATTAACGAAGAATGGAAGATATTCATCCTCTTCGGCATATCACTTGCAATTCTTGGGGCAAACTAATTCCATGATGCCTGCTTTAGTGTGGAAGCCGTGGGCACCTCCCAAGTGCAAAATTTTCTCATGGTTGATGCTCCAAAACCGGATATGGACGGCGGATAGGCTCCAAAGGCGTGGATGGCCAAATGGGGGACAATGCAAGCTATGCAATCAAGAGCAAGAGACGTCCGTTCATCTTTTCGTCAAATGCCGTTTCTCCAAGAGGATTTGGTCTTCGTTGAGGTCTTGGCTTGGCTTAGATGGCCTCGACCCTATGGCTTGGGACGGGCTGGTTACCGTGGAGGAGTGGTGGAGATCCGTCATCCACAAGCGGGGGGAGCATCGGAAGGCTTTGGCTTCTCTTGCCATGCTCGTCTCATGGGAAATTTGGCTTGAACGGAACGCCCGTGTCTTCCAAAACAAGTCGATGACCGCACCAATGCTTATTCAAAAGATTAAAGAAGAGGCGGCCTTGTGGTGCTTTGCCGGTGCTAAAAAGTTGTGTGGTTTGATGCCGCGAGAGTAGGCTTTTTTTCGCCTTGCCTCTTTGAGGCAAGGCTTGGTCTGTAAACCATCTAAAAACTCCTTCTTAATTAATGAAAATGGCAAATCTTTTGCCTTGTTTCAAAAAAAAAAAAAAAGCAAGAGAACCTCAGCTCGCCATCACGACAGGATAGCCGACGATCGATTGCGCGGAGTTCAACTTCTGACAGGACAGCTATCAGATCATGAAGTCAAGGTAATGTGCGGTCTCCGAAACTCTATATGATGATGCTCCGAGAAACAAGAACACATTTTATTTTATTTTCTGCAGGAAAACAAGAACAGAAATTGACACGCCAATGCAAGTGCTTACCGTCTTCAGGCATAAGAAAGATTCAAGCAGGACCCCGCATGTGTTACCGATAAAAGAAAATACTAGCGCCTGTTGCTACCTGATATATATAATTCTTGGCTATCACAATTACTTGTTCCAAGTTTTCAAGGAACCATTCCTTTCAGTCTTTTGCTGCAAATCAGACCACCACTAGTTTTTGTACAACGCCTTGCTGTGAGCTATACATATTTTTCAAGCTAAGTTGTCTTTCTTCCCCTTAATCGTATATTTGCATGCCTAACAGTAATATATCAACAAGCCAATGCTTTGAGGTGCTCAAAGTATCCACAAGATATAGCAAGTAGAAACCATTCATTACTGCATAATCCAGAGCATATAATTACTGTCAAAACAACTCTAGTCAAAAAGAAGAAACATCCACTGATATTGCTGTTGCATATCATTTCTCACGGGACGCACCAAACGAGGCTTGGAACAGCAAAGGCGGTCCTGTACCGCAAAGGGTTGTGCATAAGATCAGGAGGCTTATACAATCCAACAGCGTCTTGTTTCCCCGGTGTCTACGTCTAGGTGTGAGCCATCATCATTAGTGCCAAAATGGTTACTATTCCTCCGTCCGAAAATACTTGTCATCAAAATGGACAAAACTGGATATATCTAGAACTAAAATACATCTACACTAGTAGAAAACGGAGCAATGGTCCAGCCCATTAGTCCCGGTTCAATCCAGAACCGGGACCAATGGGGGCATTGGACCCGGTTCGTGAGCCCAGGGGGCCGGCCGGGCCACGTGGGCCATTGCTCCCAGTTCGTCTGGACCTTTTGGTCCCGGTTGGTGTCACGAACCGGGACCAATGAGTCTTGCTCCTGGCCCACAACCATTGGTCCCGGTTGGTGACTTGAAGCGGGACCAAAGGCTCCCCTTTAGTCCCGGTTCATGTCACCAACCGGGACCAATGAGGTGCCTATATATACCCCATCGCGCAAGAGTAGAGCACACTGGTTTGTTTTATCTGGCCGAGGGGGAGAGGGCTTGGTGGTGCTCTAGCTCACCTCCTCTGCACACAACGTGTTCGATGGAATGCCCGAGCCACACTAGTTAAGCTTTTCTCCTCTCGAAGCTCTATTTTCTCCGAGATTTGTCTAGGTTTAGCGGTCCGTCACGTCCCGTCCCCGTTTTCGCCGCCGTCGATCGCCCCCGCCGATCTCGTCACCGGCACCACCGTGGTGAGCCTCTTATTATGTCCATGCTTTTCTTACTTTTATTATTGCTTGTTATTATTGCTTTAGATAGATATTTGTCTAATTTTCTTACGTTTATTATTGCTTGTTATTATATAGTGTGATGGTTTTGATATCCGCCCACGTGGGCCCTCGTCCTGTCTACGATTCGGATGTGGTATATTATCTTTAATTTATAACTATTTGTTTTAGTGTTTATGACAATTATGCCAACCAACCTGACATGCATAGATGTTTTTATATGTCTAGGAGGTAGTTGAACCGGAAATTCCAACCGACCCTCTTATGGAGAGATTAAATTTAGTTGAAGAGGAAAACATTTCCTTGAAGAAAAAATTGGAAAAAAATGGAGGAGGAGAAGATGGAATTGGAGTTGCATGTTGCGGAAGTCGTCGATGATCACAAGATCAAGATGAACCCTATTGTCGAGAGGTTAAATTTAGTTGAAGAAGAAAACAATTTCTTGAAGGAAAAAATAAAAAAATTGAGGACGAGAAGATGATATTGGAGTTGCATGTTGCGGATGTCGTCGATGATCACAAGATCAAGATGGATGCAATGCTGTTGAAGATTAGAAAGATTAGAAAATATGCCATTCGTACCGAGGCTTGGTATCATTATGCCGTTGGATCAATTGTTACCTTGGTTGCGATTATGATCGCATTTGTTTTCGCATTGAAATGTTTTACATAGTTTCGATGTGTATGGTGAAAATTAATTAGATGCTCTGGAGAGCTATATGTTGTTAGATGAGAACTATGTATGTACTTTGGTTTTAATGTGATGATGAACTTCTATTAATTTGGTCACTTAATTATCTATTTATGATGTTCTGTAATGGTTTTTGACACACTTAATTATATGTAATGCACGTAGATGAACCGGCAATGGATGTACGGTGACAGACACACCTCCGAGTACATTAAGGGCGTGCATGAGTTTCTAAATGCGACTGAGTCAAACAAGCAGAATGGTTTTATGTGTTGTCCATGCACTAAATGTGGGAATACGATGTCTTACTCTAACCGGAAAATCCTTCACTCCCACCTGCTTTACAAGGGTTTCATGCCACACTATTATGTTTGGACGAGGCACGGAGAAATAGGGGCTATGATGGAAGACGACGAAGAAGAAGAGTACGATGACAACTATGTGCCCCCTGAATACGGTGATGCTGCAATGGGGGGAGCTGGTGAAGATCAAGAGGAACCAGACGATGTGCTGATGGCTTCTCGCCCCTCGTTGGTTACCCCAAGTGGAAGGTTGAGATGTAGCGTAGCAGCAAGTTTCCCTTGGCAAAGGTACCAAGGATCGAATCCCGTGAGACTCCGAGGGTCGACAAGAATGTGTCAACGGCGCCAGAAACTTAGCGGTTGACAGGACCTGCACACAGATACAAATAACTTTGCTCCCAACGAGTACAGAGAGGTTGTCAATCCCTCCGGCCTTGTCGTTTACAAAGGATCAAACACAAGAGATAATAATGATAGGTATGACTGCAACTAGGAAATAAGAACAGGAAGTAAATAGCGGGTGTGATCAGTGGTGGTAATATGGACCGGGGTCCCATGATGTTCACTAGTGATGTCTCTCTCCCAAAAGACGATAAAACAGCAAAGCTAGGTAAACAAATTACAGCTGGGCAATTGACAGGATTATGTGCGCAAACCAATGCTAACTATGCTGCAAGGAAAGGTAGAGGCTCAAAAGCATGGGCTGTACGCCAAGGCAAGTAGACCGAAATCCATCTGCATCTACTACTAATCATCCACCTTGAGATATCTATCCAGAACATCTCGCTGGTATTAAGTTGCGAATCCCACTCAAAGTGTAAACTCAAAGCAACAGACAACTGCATTAAAAGAACTTTGCGTAAAGTAAACAATCCTTGCACCTGCAAGTACAAGCACCATTGTTTTCCCCCTTGTGGCAACAGCACATCCCCTAGACTCATGTTTCTGTCACTCAAACTAGTCATCAAGGGGCATGAACCCACAATCAAGCATAACGTTCCCTCTTGGAGTTACTACCTACTAGTCGGCCAAAGCAATAAACAGCAACGAAGAACATGCAAGAATTACTCAAGAACATAAATATAAAAGAGGTGAATCAAATATATTACTCACACACAATCTGAACATAATCTCATAATCCATCGGATCCCAGCAAACTCAGCAGAGCAACAGCATAAAGATTACATATGTGCCTCGATCATGTAGGGCAGCTCACGAGGTCTAAACCATGAAGAACAAAGAGGGGAGGAGAACATCACATAGCTACTGGTCATGGACCCATGGTCCAAGGTGGACTACTCACGACTCATCCGGGAAGCGTCCATGGTGGTGGAGAAGCTCCCGGTGGTGGTTCTCCCCTCCGGCAGGGTGCTGGGAAGAGTTCTCCTGATGCTCCCGATCTTGGAAGCGCGGCGGCGGCGGAACAGAGGCGAGATCGTAAAAAAGGGTTCCGTCCTCGAGGGTTTCGGGACGCGAGGAATATATATGCGAAGGGGGGTCACCAGAGGCGGAGAGGGGGCCGCAGGCGCCCCCCTGGCGCGGCCAGGGGTGGGGCCGCGCCGGGTGGCCGCCTGGGCCACCCCTGGCTCCCCTCTGGCCCTGCTTTGGTGATTCTCGAAGCTTCCTGTACGCTGATTTTTCCTGTATTTTTCCCGGAATTTTTTGGGCATTTTTAATATGGGGGAAACCTGAAATAGAAAAACAGCAGAAAACAAAAACTGGCACTGTGGTGCACTGAGTTAATAGGTTAGTCCAAATAAGATCAAAAGTGTATGGAAGTGCATAACTATCATAGCAATATCACACAAAAGAGGCATGGAGCAAGCAGAAATTATAGATACGTTTTGGACGTATCAACATCCCCAAGCTTAATTCCTGCTCGTCCTCGAGTAGGTAAATGATAACAAGCATAGTTTCTATGGTGACATGCTATCAACCATATAAGAACTTTTAAGTAAAGCAATCAAGGCATGTAATTCAATTCAAGTCATAACAAGCAAGAGTCTATATTAGCATTGTAACAAGCAACATAAGAACATAAAGGTGCAAGAGCTCTCGCTGTCCGTGACTCGAATGTCTCCAAATGGTGTTTGCGTGCAAGAAAGGGGATAGGGATATACGAGAGAGTAAAATATAGTTTTTGTATAGTTGAGAACTTAATCTACTAAAGTTTCACACTTGGTCTTCTTTGGAATCTTATCTTGACTCATCCCCAGACCGTCAGCCAGGTACAAGTGAAAATGATCCACTCCCTTTCGATATTTTGAGCACTCATGCAATGGATGAGCGTAAGCAAGAAAGTCGACACTTAGGATGGCAAAGAGAGAAAAATGATGAAGGGGGAAGATAAAAAAAGGTGTGAAAGGCTCAAATCAATGAGGACAATCATAGGCGAGAGAAAGCCAAATGATAGATATGATGTGAGGAGTAGGGATTGCCATGCAACGGATGCACATATGAGCTAAGGTAAGCTCTCCAATGGAACTAGTGGGGGTGCATCCAACTTGCTTGCTCAAGAAGACCTAGAGCTCTTTTGAGGAGGCTCATCATTGGAATATACAAGCCAAGTTCTATAGTGTGAAGGTCCCCACATAGCTATATGCATGAATGATAACCTCTATGGAGTACAAGGTATAAGATGGAGTACGAGTGTGGACCTCTCAAAAGGAATAGTAGTGTGCCCCTTCTCTCTTTTTATTTCTTTTTCTCTTTTTTCTCTTTTTTTTATTTTTTTGTGGCCTCAATGGCTCTTTCTATTTAACTCTCATTTGTCCTCTTTGGGATCTTTTGATTTTGCCCTCTTTGGGATCTTTTGATTTTGTCCTCTTTGGGATCTTTTCCTCACTTTAGGGGCAACACTCTATTTATTACAAGAAGTATAGAAGATCTTTCACACTTTACAAAAGTACTCAACATAAAGAAAACGAAACTATCATGATGTATGCAAATGTATGCCTCTGCCAGTGTAGCAGGATATGCAATGATACTAGCGCGTCATGTAGCAATAATGAGGGCAATGCCCAACTAGCATGCGGCTCATCGATCAAGCAAAAAGCATGTATGACATGAAGATCAAGTCATGAGAAGATGGATGTTGCATGGCAATGTATCTCAGAAAGGCTATGGAAATGCCTTGATAGGTAGGTATGGTGGCTGTTTTGAGGAAGGATATAATGAGGTTTATGATGACAGAGCGTATCGTGCCAAGGATTTGGATGCACCGGCGAAGTATGCGCCAACTCTCGAGGTGAGAAAGGGCAATGCACGGTACCGAAGAGGCTAGAAAAATATGGCTAGGTGGAAGTGTCAACTTTCGAATACTCACATTAGTCCGAAGAACTCATGCACTTATTATCGGTAACTCTCAATCTAATTAGGAGGTTCACAAAGAGACAAGTACCCCGAGGAGGAGTGTATGGGGGTTTGGTTATCCTTGCGCATCCTCGGCTCATGGTACGTGAGTGTACTCTAATATTCGATCCCTCCAAAGATTAGTGATCCATTTAGTAGCTAAAGTTCTCAACTATTTGTAGGTTTTCGAAAATAAACACGGATTGCCCAAAATACGACATCTATCACTAATAGGCTAAAGCTCTTGACACCAAAGTTCAGACATTACTCATGGCAATACCTCAAAACTATTGCAAGTTACTACTAAAATTAAATAGCAACCTCAATTACCTACTTTAAGTTAAGACACACAACTCAGTGCAACAGGCAAACTCTCTTAACAAGATAAACATGAAAACTCAAGAGAGTTCAGCAACCAACTAAACAAAAGCTCTTTAAAAAGAAAAGCATGAAAACTAAGAGCTAAACATGACAGCAGCTATGGAAAGACAAAGAACACACACAGCAAAGATAAGCATGAAAATCCTATGTTGTGTTCTAGGTTGAAGTGGAGCGTGTTTCTCTCCCACACAAAGAAAGCTGGGTTCTAACTTGTTATGAACAGCAAGCAAAGCTAAACAAAACTAAAAAGTAAACTAAGAGCAAGACGCTCCAAGCATAGCAGATAACACATGAAGTGATAATTTTAGTGGAACGAAAGACAAACTGATAATTGTTGATGGAGAAGGGGATGCATGGGGGCATCCCCAAGCTTAGACGCTTGAGTCTTCTTGAATATTTCTTGGGGGTGCATGGGGGCATCCCCAAGCTTGAGCGTTTGACCCTTCTGAATCTTCTTTTATCATCTTCCCTCGCACACTTGAAAACTCCCTTCGTACATAACTCATCATAATCTGATTAGCGAGGTTAGTACCCACAATAAAATAACTTTTCCCTACTGGAAATAAAGATAATCTTGAAGAGCTATTGTTTCTCAAGATTGCCAAAAGGTTTTTGCAAAGAAAAAGCAAGCTCAAGGTTTGCAAAACGAAGAAAAGGCAAAACAGGACAGAATCTGTGAAAAACGGACCAGCAAGTAGTAAATAATTTTTTCGAGGCACTTCTGCAACTCAAATCAAAAAACTCAGAACAGATGCCCGAAAGCCAATTGTATAGAGCACGCTGTCAAAAAAATTCAGATCAAAAAGATGATCTGGTGATTTTATACAATTTTTTCTGTCCAAGGACAGAATCTGTTTTCTGGACTGCACGTCAAAACTTTTGAACTTTCTTGCAATCGGAGGCTAAACTTGACACGAAGCTGAAAAGAAAAGATACAATGATGATGCTACTGTAGTAACAAACATCAAGACACGACAAAAGCAAAATAAAACCTAATTCGTTGTGGGCTACCTCCCAAAAGCGCTTTCTTTTATGCCTTTAAGCTAGGCATGATGCAAAAAGGAGGAATCAAAAGTCATCATAATAATCGGAGTTATAAATTGCTTCAAATGGTTCCTCAACAAGTTCACCCTTGTTCCTTCTAGGAAAGGGGTACGTACCTTTTGCCTTCCCGCGTAGGCGGATTTGTCCCTTACCTATATCGATGAAGCCTTTTACGGCTCGGAGGAAGTCCCTTCCAAGCACTATATTTCCTTGGTTTGGCTTCATGATGAAGAAATCAACCATTGCAATCCCTTTAAGGAATGTAACTGGCACGTCTTTTATTCTTCCCTGGATCTCAGAAATATCTCCATTAGCATGTTCATGATAGGATGATAATCTGTCCATGTTAAATTTTAAAGAATCATGAACAACTTTTGGCATAGTAGAAACCATAGATCCAATATCACAATAAGTAAGGAAGTCTTGATTAGAGATGCTAATCCTAACAAAAGGCTCCCAATCATTGTCTATTTCCAAAATATCTCTCTTATTGGGTTTGGGTTTCTCTACCTTCATCAAGTCTAGAGCATCCATTCTCTTCTCAATAGTAGCAAGTCTATCTATGACAGTATCAAAACTATGATCATAAACAAAGTAACTAGATAGACCATGTATAATTTCAAGAGCTCTAGCTTCATCACACTCTAGGAAATCTCCTTCAGCTATAATATCAAGAGAGTGTTTACACCATTTAAAAAGACCATGGTAAAAATTTCTAAGCACAATTTTTATAGGTATCCAAGGCATAATTCTCCTATGTGCATCAGAAATTATGTCCCATGCCTTTTTCATATTTTCTCCATCCCTTTGATGGAAATCTAGAACTTCTGATTCCCTCAAAGAACCAAATCCTAACATGCTTGACTAAACAGAAAGGACTACTAACAGAAAAACAAATAATTTTTTTTGTGATTTTTGATAAAGGACACTAAAGCAAAAACTGAAAGGTAAACTAACAAGACTAAAAAGCAAAGATAAAAGATAGCGTGCAACTCCCCTATCTTGAAGAGTGGAGTCCCCGGCGACGGTGCCGGAAACTTTGCTTGATGGCTTCTCGCCCCTCGTTGGTTACCCCAAGTGGAAGGTTGAGATGTAGCGTAGCAGCAAGTTTCCCATGGCAAAGGTACCAAGGATCGAATCCCGTGAGACTCCGAGGGTCGACAAGAAGGTGTCAACGGCGCCAGAAACTTAGCAGTTGACAGGACCTGCACACAGATACAAATAACTTTGCTCCCAACGAGTACAGAGAGGTTGTCAATCCCTCCGGCCTTGTCGTTTACAAAGGATCAAACACAAGAGATAATAATGATAGGTATGACTGCAACTAGGAAATAAGAACATGAAGTAAATAGCGGGTGTGATCAGTGGTGGTAATATGGACCGGGGTCCCATGATGTTCACTAGTGATGTCTCTCTCCCAAAAGACGATAAAACAGCAAAGCGAGGTAAACAAATTACAACTGGGCAATTGACAGGATTATGTGCGCAAACCAATGCTAACTATGCTGCAAGGAAAGGTAGAGGCTCAAAAGCATGGGCGGTACGCCAAGGCAAGTAGACCGAAATCCATCTGCATCTACTACTAATCATCCACCTTGAGATATCTATGCAGAACATCTCGCTGGTATTAAGTTGCGAATCCCACCCAAAGTGTAAACTCAAAGCAACAGACAACTGCATTAAAAGAACTTTGCGTAAAGTAAACAATCCTTGCACCCGCAAGTACAAGCACCGTTGATTTCCCCCTTGTGGCAACAGCACATCCCCTAGACTCATGTTTCTGTCACTCAAACTAGTCATCAAGGGGCATGAACCCACAATCAAGCATAACATTCCCTCTTGGAGTTACTACCTACTACTCGGCCAAAGCAATAAACAGCAACGGAGAACATGCAAGAATTACTCAAGAACATAAATATAAAAGAGGTGAATCAAATATATTACTCACACACAATCTGAACATAATCTCATAATCCATCGGATCCCAGCAAACTCAGCAGAGCAACAACATAAAGATTACATATGTGCCTCGATCATGTAGGGCAGCTCACGAGGTCTAAACCATGAAGAACAGAGAGGGGAGGAGAACATCACATAGCTACTGGTCATGGATCCATGGTCCAAGGTGGACTACTCACGACTCATCCGGGAAGCGTCCATGGTGGTGGAGAAGCTCCCGGTGGTGGTTCTCCCCTCCGGCAGGGTGCCGGGAAGAGTTCTCCTGATGCTCCCGATCTTGGAAGCGCGACGGCGGCGGAACAGAGGCGAGATCATAAAAAAGGGTTCCGTCCTCGAGGGTTTCGGGACGCGAGGAATATATATGCGAAGGGGGGTCACCAGAGGCGGAGAGGGGGCCCCAGGCGCCCCCCTGGCGCGGCCAGGGGTGGGGCCGCGCCGGGTGGCCGCCTGGGCCACCCCTGGCTCCCCTATGGCCCTGCTTTGGTGATTCTCGAAGCTTCCTGTACGCTGATTTTTCCTGTATTTTTCCTGGAATTTTTTTGGCATTTTTAATATGGGGGAAACCTGAAATAGAAAAACAGTAGAAAACAGGAACTGGCACTGTGGTGCACTGAGTTAATAGGTTAGTCCAAATATGATCAAAAGTGTATGGAAGTGCATAAATATCATTGCAATATCACACAAAAGAGGCATGGATCAAGAGAAATTATAGATACGTTTTGGACGTATCATGTGCCCAATGATGCTGCAACGGGTGAAGCTGCTAAAGATCAAGAGGAACCAGATGATGATCTCCGCCGGGTCATTGTCGATGCAAGGACGCAATGCGAAAGTCAAAAGGAGAAGCTGAAGTTCGATCGCATGTTAGAGGATCACAAAAAGGGTTGTACCCCAATTGCGAAGATGGCAACACAAAGCTCGGTACCGTACTGGAATTGCTGTAGTGGAAGGCAGAGAATGCTGTGGCTGACAAAGGATTTGAGAAGCTACTGAAAATATTGAAGAAGAAGCTTTCGAAGGATAACGAATTGCCCGACAGTACATACGCATCAAAGAAGGTCGTATGCCCTCTAGGATTGGAGGTGCAGAAGATACATGCATGCCCTAATGACTGCATCCTCTACCGCGATGCATATAAGGATCTGAACGCATGCCCGGTATGCGGTGCATTGCGGTATAAGATGAGACGAGATGACCTTGGTGATGTTGACGACGAGCCCGCCAGGAAGAGGGTTCCTGCGAAGGTGATGTGGTATGCTCCTATAATACCACGGTTGAAACGTTTGTTCAGAAACGAAGAGCATGCCAAGTTGATGCGATGGCACAGTGAGGACCGTAAGAAAGACGGGAAGTTGAGAGCACCCGCTGATGGGTCGTAGTGGAGAAAAATCAAGAGAAAGTACTGGGAGGAGTTTGCAAAGGACCCAAGGAACGTATGGTTTGCTTTAAGCGCGGATGGCATTAATCCTTTCGGGGAGCAGAGCAGCAATCACAGCACCTGGCCCGTGACTCTATGTATGTATAACCTTCCTCCTTGGATGTGCATGAAGCGGAAGTTCATTATGATGCCAGTTCTCATCCAAGGCCCTAAGCAACCCGGCAACGACATTGATGTGTACCTAAGGCCATTAGTTGAAGAACTTTTACAGCTGTGGAATGGAAACGGTGTACGTGCGTGGGATGAGCACAGACAGGAGAAATTTGACCTAAAGGCGTTGCTGTTCGTGACCATCAACGATTGGCCCGCTCTCAATAACCTTTCAGGACAGACAAACAAAGGATACCACGCATGCACGCACTGTTTAGATGACACTGAAAGTATATACCTGGACAAATGCAGGAAGAATGTGTACCTGGGCCATCGTCGATTTCTTCCGACCAACCATCAATGTCGAAAGAAAGGCAAGCATTTCAAAAGCGAGACAGATCACCGGAAGAAGCCCGCCATGCGTACCGGTGATCACGTACTTGCTATGGTCAATGATTTACACGTAATCTTTGGAAAGGGCCCCGACGCACTAGCTGTTCCGAATGACGCTGAGGGACACGCACCCATGTGGAAGAAGAAATCTATATTTTGGGACCTACCCTACTGGAAAGACCTAGAGGTCCGCTCTTCAATCGACGTGATGCACATGCCAAAGAACCTTTGCGTGAACCTGGTAGGCTTCTTGGGCGTGTATGAAAAGACAAAAGATACAGCTGAGGCACGGGAGGACCTGCAACATTTGCACGAAAAATACGGCATGCCTCCGAAGCAGTATGAAGGTCCTGCCAGCTATGCTCTTACGATAGAAGAGAAAGAAATCTTCTTTGAATGCCTGCTCAGTATGAAGGTCCCGACTGGCTTCTGGTCGAATATAAAGGGAATAATAAATATGCCAGAGAAAAAGTTTCAGAACCTAAAGTCTCATGACTGCCACATGATTATGACGCAACTGCTTCCGGTTGCATTGAGGGGGCTTCTACCAGAAAACGTCCGATTAGCCATTGTGAAGCTATGTGCATTCCTCAATGCAATCTCTCAGAAGGTGATCGATCTAGAAATCGTACCAAGGCTAAGGAGTGATGTGGCGCAATGTCTTGTCAGTTTTGAGCTAGTGTTCCCACCATCCTTCTTCAATATCATGACACACGTCCTAGTTCATCTAGTCGACGAGATTGTCATTCTGGGGCCCGTATTTCTACACAATATGTTCCCCTTTGAGAGGTTCATGGGAGTCCTAATGAAATATGTCCGTAACCGCGCTAGGCCAGAAGGAAGCATCTCCATGGGCCATCAAACAGAGGATGTCATCGGGTTTTGTGTTGACTTCATTCCTGGCCTTAATAAGATAGGTCTCCCTAAATCGCGGTATGAGGGGAGACTGACTGGAAAAGGCACGCTTGGAAGAGACTCAATAATATGCAGGGACGGATATTCTTGGTCTCAAGCACACTACATAGTTCTACAGAACTCTACCTTGATGACCCCGTATGTCGATGAACACAAGAACAGTCTGCGCTCCAAACACCCGGAGCAGTGCGACGACTGGATTACATGTGAACACATCAGGACTTTCAGCAGTTGGTTGGAAACACGTCTCAGAGGTGACAACACTGTTTGTTATGAGTTGTACTTGTTGTCCAGGGGACCATCTTTGACTGTATTGATTTACAAAGGATACGAAATAAATGGGAATACATTTTACACGATTGTCCAAGATCAAAAGAGCACCAACCAAAATAGCGGTGTCCGCTTTGATCCAACAACCGAGAGGGGAAATGACACATATTATGGTTACATAGTGGACATATTGGAACTTGACTACGGACATGATTTTAGGGTCCCTTTGTTTAAGTGCAAATGGGTCAATCTGTCAGGAGGCGGGGTACAGGTAGACCCACAGTACGGAATGACAACAGTGGATCTGAAAAATCTTGGGTACACTGGCGAACCGTTCGTCCTAGCCAATGATGTGGCACAGGTTATCTATGTGAAGGACATGTCTACCAGACCGAGAAAAAGAAAAGATAAGGAAGCGAATACATCATACGATGAGCCAAAGCGCCACATAGTTCTTTCAGGAAAAAGGGACATCCTGGGAGTGGAGGACAAGACAGACATATCTGAAGATTATGAAAAGTTTCATGAAATTCCTCCCTTCAAAGTCAAGGCTGACCCAAGCATCCTGATAAACGATGAAGATTATCCATGGTTACGGCGCAATAAGCAAATGACACAAGCGAAGAAAAATTGAAGACTTTTTTCTGCAACTATTATGATGATACCATGCCAACTTTGTAACAGACGAGTATGATACCATTGTCCATTTTGTACATGCACATGCTATGCCAACTTTTTCAGAGTTCATTTGAAAACTATGAATTTAGGTCGAATTTTCTCTATAGGTGCATCTATGTTCATTTTTTTAGTAAAGTTAACCACAAACTTGTGATTCACACAAATTTCAAAGAATTCAAATTTTAATTATTCAAATTTGAAAACTAATGGCACTAACAGAAAGTTTATATTTTTTCTAAAACTAATGGCACTAACAGAAAGTTTATAATTTTGCTGACCTAAAAGCAAAAAGAATTAAAAAATAAAGCAAAAAACAAAAGAAAATAAATAATGCAGAAAACAAAACAAAAAAACTTGCAAAAAAATAAAAATAGCAACAATAAGTATTTTGTTGTAAGTAGAAACAAAATAAAATAAATAAAACAACAAAGAAAACAAATAATTTCAAATTTAAACTATTCAAATTTGAATACTACTGGCACTAACAGAAAGTTTGTAATTGGTTTTACCTAAAGCAATAATATTTACAAAGAAACTATAAATACAACAAAAAACAACTTAGAAATAAATAAAGCAGAAAAGGGAAAAAATACATTAAAAATGGGTAATTTTTCTAAAACTAATGGCACCAACAGAAAGTTTATAATTTTGCTGACCTAAAAGCAAAAAGAATTAAAAAATATAGCAAAAAACAAAAGAAAATAAATAATGCAGAAAACAAAACAAAAAAAAACTGGAAAAAAATTAAAATAGCAACAATAAGTATTTTGTTGTAAGTAGAAAAAAATTTGAATACTACTGGCACTAACAGAAAGTTTGTAATTGGTTTTACCTAAAGCAATAATATTCACAAAGAAACTCTAAATACAGCAAAAAACAATTTAGAAATAAATAAAGCAGAAAAGGAAAAAAATACATTAAAAAAAATGGGCGCTGCCCAGTGAGCCTGCAAGGCCTACGGCCTAGGATGCAGCTAGACTATAAGGCCCAGCAGACTCACAGGGCAGCGCGCAGAGTTAGACCCAGAAGCCTGCAATAGAGAGGAGTTCAATACAGCGCCCGCAGTGGGGCTTATAAACAACTCCGAGCCCCTGTCAACTAGCGAGGTGAGACTAAAGATTTTGGCCGCGGGGCAGCACAGGGCCTTTAGTCCCGGTTGGTGCCACCAACCGGGACCAAAGGTCTCTCCTTCCCGCCCTTTGGGCTGCTGAAAAGAGACCTTTGGTCCCGGTTAGTGGCACAAACCGGGACCAAAGGGGGCATTCGTCCTGATTTGTGCCAAGAACCGGAACCAATGCTCGATCTATATAAGTAGCACTTGTGAAATTTCATTTCAGTTTCTCTCTTCCCCACCCCGACGACGCCGCCAGGCTGCCCGAGCTCGCCATCGCCGTCGCCCCGTGCCCCTGCCCCGTGCTCGCCGTCGCCGTTGCCCCGCGCCGTCGCCCCGTCGCCCCGCGCCCCTGCCCCGTCGCCCCGCGCCTTCGTCTGCCGCCGCGCTCCTCGTCGCCGGCGCCCTCTCCGCTCCTCGTCGCCGGCGCCCTCGCCGTCGCCCCGCGCTGTGAGCCACCGCGCGCCCGGCTCTGTTCATATATATATATATATATATATATATATTGCTATATTTTTTTGTTCATATGTGATATGTATATATATATGTGTATGTTTATATAATTGCTTATGTGTATATGTATATGTGTATATAGTTGTTGTATGTGGCTATAATTTTTTTTATTTTTCTTAGGAATTTGGTAAATATATATGTTAAAAATGTTTTTTTGTTCATAGAAAGTTTTTTGTTCATATATAGAAAGTTACAATTGTAGAAAAGTTTTATATATGCAAAAGTTACAAATTTAAAAAAAGAAGGATAGGAAAGAAGAAAATAAGAAGAGGAAAGAAAGAAGAAGAGGAGAGGAAGAAGACGAGAAATAAATAAAAAGAAGAAAAAAGAAGAAGAAAAAGAAGAGGAGAAGAAGAAAGGAATAGATATTCCTTTCTTCTTCTCCTCTTTTTTTTTGTTTTTTTTTCTTTGATCTTCTCCTCTAGCTATTCCTTTCTTCTTCTCCTCTTTTTATTTCTTCTTCGTTTTCTTATGTTTTATTGGGTCTGTCGTCGTCGATATACCCCTCCCGATAACTTCAACACGAGGGGGGTGGTCGATATACCCCCTCCCCGATAATATTATTTTCCCATGTACGTATGTCGTGTCGATATAAACTCCCTATAACTTCAACACGTGGGGGGTCGATATACCCCCTCCCGATAACTTCAACACAGGGGGGTCGATATACCCCCTCCCGATAACTTCAACACGTGGGGGGGGGGGATCTGTCGTCGTCGATATACCCCCTCCCCGATAACATTATTTTCCCGTGTATGTATCTCGTCGTTGTCGATATTACCCCCTCCTTGAAGCGTTCTCAAGGCCACCCCTAAGACTTGAAGCGTTGTCGAGGCCACCCGAAACCCTAGAGAAGCAGCGTCGAGGCCACAAATTAATATATATGATTCCTTACTGTGATTATCTAGCTAGTTCTACGTTTGCCATTAATATATCCATCTGTCATGTTTGAATAATAATTGGCATGTTGTAAATATTTGTAGAAACTATGGACGACAACCCCCGAGACGAAGCACAAGAAGCGATGTTGCTGGACATAATCGTAGACGGACGTGATGCCGTCTTGTCGTTTCTCAACGACACCGATGAGCTGCTGGAAAGAGAGGAGGAAAAAGCAGGCTATGATTATGATGGCTCTGGTGACCCAATGCACATGCAAGAAGTAGACCGTGAGGACGGCTCCGGTGACCCAATGCCGGTGCAAGAAGGAGACCGTGATGATGGCTCCGGTGACCGAACCGAGTCCGGCCAGCAGGTATATATATTAGTTAAGCCTGTGCTGACTAGTTAATTGATGCGTTCATTATTTTGGTATATACACATATTAATTAATTAACTCTCGTCTTTCTTCTTTTTTCTAGCCCTCCGGATCGAGCACATCTTCGGTAAGGAGACGAGGCCCGAAGAAAAAGTTGAGCTCGGATGAAAAGTTTGAGATCACAGAAATCATGCGCACCGGCCAACCGATTGAACCCATCCGGACAAAGAACACATTTTTTAATCAGTGCGGGGTTCTGGTTAGGGACAAGATCCCGATCAGCATCCATCAATGCTTAAAGCCGGCTGCAGAAGATGCTCAGGTGTTTTATGTCACTGATATGCAGAAAGAAGATCTTTGGACTGAGCTGAAGTCAAATTTCACCCTACCGCCAGAGGCTGATCCGACGAAGCCAGTTACAGAGGAATTAATCAAGTCTTTTGCTCTTACGAAGATGGCAGAACTATTCAGGGGGTGGAAGAAACACTTGAATAAGTTTATCCGCAAAAAAGAGACTCCAAAATTCTAGGGCATATATGAGAAGATCAGAGATGACTGGCCCGCATTTGTGGCCTATAAGACATCGGAAAAGAGTAAGAAGATGTCGGCGACAAAACAGAAAAATGCTGCGAAGAAGATGCATCACCATCGCACGGGGTCAGGTGGCTACCTCAGAGCCCGGCCTAAGTGGGCCAAGGCTGAGAATGATCTGCTTCAGAAAGGGATCGAACCAGAGACAATGAACTGGCCAGACCGTTGCCGGACTTGGTTCTTCGGGGCTGGCGAAACCTTGGACCCTGTATCAGGGTGGTGCATTTGGACGGACAAACAATTGGAAATACCACTCAAGAAGATGCGGTACTATATCAAAGCAGCGCAGCAAGGGACGTTCTTTCCCGACAGAGAGAACGACGAGCTCACAATGGCCCTCGGGAATCCTGAGCACCCTGGACGGACACGAGGCACGCCAGGCTCCGTTCCGTGGAGTGCTGGGTTTCCGGACGTAGGCGGTTACAAATGCCACGAGAGGAGGAAGAAAGTGCAGCAGACCGAACTGTAGGCGCTGCACGCCAGAATACAAGCGATAGAGGAACGAGAAGCAAATCGGGACAAAAGAACTGCCGAAGCTTCCCCCGAAGCTACCCCGCCATCTCAGCGGAGAAGCAGCGTGGCTTCCACCGAGCTGCTTCAGCCGGAGCATGTCTTGACGGCTCCTGCCAGCTATCCCGTGGATGCTATCACGGAGTCTCAAAATTGCCACCTTATGACGCAATGGATAAATATGAAGGTCAACGCGGCTGCTGGCTCTATTTATCCTACTGGACCCGGCGCAACTTTTAACTGCCGACCGATTCCAGAAGGATATGCTAGGGTGATGGTGGATGAAATAACGGAGGGATTTGAGGACCTCCAGCTTGACCACCCTACCGGTAAACGGGAGACTCGGCTGGGTTCTTCACTGAAGACTCTATGCCTATGGCAGAAGGACCTCATCAACATTCTCAAGTGGACGCCTCCGCCTCCTCCTCCTCCTTCGGCGAGTCAGGGCACTCCGCCTCCTCCTTCGGCGAGTGACGATCAGGGCACTCCGGCTCCTTCTCCGGCGCGTTGCGGCACTCCGCCTCCTTCTTCGCCTGCGCCGACGCGCCCGAGCAGCCAGCCTCCTCCTTCTCCGCCTAGTCAGCAAGGGTGGAAGAGACCTGCCGCCGCTCCGGCTACTCCGGCGTGTAAACAAGGAAAGAAGACAGCCGCTTCGTCTGGTCTGCCGGCGTCTAGCAGTACAGCCAGATGCGGGAGGCAATACAGATTTGGTCCTTCTCTCATGCCTCTAGAGAAGTTACCATACGAGAGGTCCGACGAGGAAAACACGAAGATCGCTGAAGGCAAAGTGAAGGACTGGCTTGAAGGGTTGAAAGCACAGAGACATCCACCTCCGGAGGAGAAGATAGATCCGGTGAAAGCAAAGCGCACTCTTGCTGCCCTGAAGAAACCAGCGAAAAGTCAGCCGAAAAACAACTATGACCGCATTATTGAAAAGTCATTTCACGAAGCGAAGCGGTCGGGAAGTACTAAAAGTGAACAAAGGTTAGCAGAAGGACGAGCTGGGAAACAAATTGCCCAGCTCGGCGAACAAGCGGACCAATCGTGCCCCCTGCTCAAGATGTCTAGCGACATCGTCGCTAATGATCCGAGGATGGCGCCCGGTTATAGCAATCTTGGAGATTACCTGCCCGATGATGTACATTATGATTTCTTGGAGGTGCAGATACAAAGATACGAGTACGGGAAGCCTCTCGTCAAAGATGAAAGATCTCTATCAACGATGAGGTGAAGATTGCATGATTGTACTTGAAAATCTGCAGAGAGTCTGGGGGGAGGGATAGTTTGTATGTGAGAGTTAAACCGGAGCATGACCTCGTTGGAATTGAACTGTTGCCTATTCCATTTGAGGAGTTCTATCAGTTTTTCAATCAATTGGCCCTCGATAAAGCAATGGTCAACTGCTACTGTCTGTAAGTAGTGCTACTTCTGTCATTAAGTCTCTCTATATAGCTCAGCTCTTTCATTGCATGTATTTATAGTTATCCTCACTATATTATGCAGATTGAAGATCGTCGAATTGAAGAAAAGACAAGTCGGTGATATAGGGTTCATTAACACATATCTCATAGATGCAACTGAGGTTGAATTGCGTGCCACAGATACCGAGGCCAACTTGCTACGATCGTTGGTGGTAAATGAAAACAAAGATATAATACTCTTTCCTTACAACTTCAAGTTAGTGTTACTGTCTTGTCCATATTCGGTTTCCCTTATATATTAGTCAAGGTTATAGTAATGTAATTGATGAGTTCATGCATGCGTGCGCAACATCCACCACTACTATGAAAAGGCCTACTAATGGCGTACCTAATTTGGCCATTAATGGCGCATTAGTGGTGCGCCATTAGTGCCACGCCATTAGTATATTTTACTAATGGCGCACCTCTGGTGCGCCATTAGTATCTGGTATACTAATGGCGCACCACAGATGCGCCATTAGTATGCACAGTAGTGCGCAATTAGTATGCCTCCCAGGGGGCCATGTGTACCCAGGTGCTTTGGCATACTAATGGCGCACGTCAGCAAGATGCGCCATTAGTAATTTCGGCATAGTAATGGCGCACTGTCTGATGATGCGCCATTAGTATCCTTTGGCATACTAATGGCGCACTGTGATGTGATGCGCCATTAGTATGAATATTAGGTTTTATTATTATTATTTTTCTGTTTTTTTGCACAGATTACAAAATGTATAATTGGACAGAATATAGACAGCACACATCAACAACAAATTCATCGAATACAATAGAAGATTAGTCTCTGAATACAATTCATCATATTAGTCTCCGAATACAATTCATCATATTAGTCTCCGAATACAATTCATCATATTAGTCTCCGAATTGAAAAGACAGAACAAAGATAGAACAATATATTACAAGTCTCGAGACCGCGAGTAGCGAGTTTGTCTTCACATTACAAGTCGATATCGATCATCTAAACTACCATCACATAGAAGAGAGCTGCGGTCATCACGATGAGCATCATCACGATGAAACTCGTCTTCATCCGGTTCCTCCAACGCTCCCTCCCCTCTCCCGCTAGATAGCGGGCGTATCTAGATTCGGCCTCGGCCCTAGTGGTGTACCCTTTGTAACTGTTACCGCTGAATCGGTGAACCTGTCTCCGACACTCCTCCCAGTCGTCGTAGACTCCGGGAACCTTACCCTTGTACACGACATACTGCGTCATCGCTATGCACAAGCCAAACGAAATGTTAGTACCAATTCACAGACAATACATAAGCAATATATAAGTATGCAACAGAACGATCGAAAGAGAAAAGCAAGACATTAATAGCATCGATTACATCTAAGTTGAACGACTCTCGAAACCAAAGAGACATACTACAAGTTCATTAAAATTTAATTACAACATGAGCCAATCGATGTTTCAGAACTAGACACAGCATCACTGCTTTCGACTCGACTCAAGGGACCGGAGCGTGGATGAAGCCGCCGTCTATCGTGGGAGTCATGAAATCACGGGCGTTGTCAGCCTGCATTTGTAGCATTGTGCGATGTCACTATTCGATGGTTGATTTCTGAGGTAGAACTGCCCCGAGGTACGAAGGACATCTTGATGGATGATTTCCGCAAACTCCGGCTGGATGCGAAAGAATTCTTGTCTGATGTCCGCGTCCTGGATTGCCGACACGCTCGCGGCCCAATCTTTGAGTTTACTCGGTAGAAGAAGTTGATGATGGTCCTGTACGATCGCCCGCATGTGATGGATGGCGTAGTAGGCACCCTTCTGACCGCCAGGCGGCTGCTTGACGCAGCAGAACGTCGTATTGTGGGAGAACACGTGCTTGCCGGTCTTACGAATAGGCCTGGTGAAGGTGCCTCCAGATTTGGCGTAGCTCGGGAGAACATCATCAAGAACCTTCTTGACATTTGTGTAGTCTACGTTCGACTGACGGTCCGGGTCGAAATACGTGGCCATGGAATATTTGGGGCTTAGGAGGATGAGCGTGCAATGTGTGTCACTGCAGAAAACACGGAATGTTAAAAGAAGAACGATCGAAATCTAAGAATTCATATGTTACGGGGCGGTTGAGGGGAGGACTTACTCGGGAAAGTAAGGCACGAGGAAGTTATCCTTATCTCGGTTTGCCAGAATGACGCCTTCAAGGTAAGAACTCGCGACTTGCCGGTCCCCAGCGCTGCCCAAGATCTTGGCACGCATGTAGAAGGGGTCGACTATCACGATGTCCGGGGTCTTGTCGCGAATGATCCGCATCTCCATACTCAGCGAAAATAGCCGAACGAAGGTGTAGTGCAGCGGAAGAAGGTTCAACATAGCGTGGATGTCATCAAACCGCAGGACGATCGTACCCCCGATGGAGTTATCCACAAAGCCCTTGCCCTCTGGCACCTTGGCCGCGAAAACCGGGTATGCCACATCCTTCTCTCTGAGACGCCGCTTCTCCAAAGAAAGAACACTGTCATGCAGACTCCGCATAGCACCGGTTGCAGCATCGAGCATATTTCTCGGTAGCATCGTCCTACCCGCCACATGCACCCTCCTCATTACATCCTCAGGTGAAGGTGGCCCGTCCTGAGCACGGATCGTACTCGGTGCCGGCTAGCTCGCACCCTTGTTAGTTTTTCTTTTGCGTGGCTTCTTCTTCTCCTGAATTGGGACCGAGTTCTGCTCACAGACCGCCTTCTTGAGTGTGTTGGGGATGATCATATTTCGCACCTCGCCTATCTGAGGCTCGGTGAAGTCGGCAGCTGGAGGCGTCTCCTGAGAGCTGAACGGCAGACGACGCCTGTTGCAACTTGGCTTCTCCGCGGTACCAGCTAGATCGCGCACGTCTTTTGTTGGGTTGGGTTCTTGAGAAGGAGGCCCCATGAAGTCGCCACCGTACCCATGATCGGCAAAGTACTGATCGACGTTGCCAAATGTATCGTCGTCGTCATCGTTCTGATCCTGTGCCATATGCATGTTTGGATCCAGTGGCATAGGGATGTCCGGCACCGTTGCGGCGGTCTTGCCATGGGGACGACTTGGCGCCGGCACGACTGGCGGTGTTGTATTTGGGGTGGTGTCCCCCACCCGCAAACGAATCTGGCTCTTCGGCCAAAGCAGGGGCCAGCTCAGGCAGGCGCTGAGGGTCATCACGTCATCATCGTCGGCCCCGACGGGTCGAATCGGAGGTAACACCTCGTCACAGCCTGGCAGCACCCGAACCAGTTGAACCCTAAACAAGTTGGGTGGCATCTGGGTACCGTGGAACAAGGGGTTGCCCGGTTCAACGAATTTGCCCTTGGCGACATCGACCAACTCGTTGTTCACGAAGTGCAGGAGAGTGCACGGAACGTCGGCGGCGCCCAGCGAAAACATGTAGGGCGTCAGGGATGCCCAGTCAAAGGCAAGAAGATGAAGTCCTTGGCTGAGAGAGGCTTAATTAGTTACCGTGATGATGGCGTCGAGCTCGGCTAATGTCGAGGCACCGCCAACGGCGGGCGTGCAGTTGACGGAGGGGCCGGTTGCTGCAGAGGTTCCGGCCGGCGTACACCCGGGTGCATTAAGCTCCCGTGCCGGCGTCGGAGACACCAATGCCGCCTCCGCCGGAGACACCAATGACCCCACCATCGCGTTCTGCGAGTTGCTGGCCGTGAAGCTAGGAATCGGGGGCGGCCCCTGTTGGCCGCCCGCAATCCACGCACTCAACCCCTCGATCAAGGTAGGCACAATGGCGGTGATCGTCGCTCCGAGCTGTTGTTGCACTTGCTCTTGGACAATCTCCGGAATCCACGCCACCTGTGCCTTGAGTTCTTGAACCTCGCGCGCCTGGCTTTCCGAGCTGGTCTTTTTCTCCTTTCAACCACCAGCGTTATAGTATGACGACCATTTTGTCGACAAGCCTTTGCCGGCCACACGACCAGCTGACGTCGGCTTACTGAGCTTATCCTTGTTCTTCATTACATTCAACGCCCTATTTAGAGTCGTGTCCCAAGGGTTGCTCTTAGTCGACCCCGCGCTACTGCTTTCAGTCGCCTGCGGAAGGAATGTGAATCATTTAAAAATTTGGCTTCATTAATTAGAATGCAACCATATGGAGCTAATTACGCGGAGGTGTATTCCTTACCAGAACAAGCTCAAGCGCCCTGGTCTTCGGATCAGTGGTAAGCTCCTTTGTTTTCGGGTCCTTCTTGTACCGGGCCCTGACAAAGTTCCTGGTCTGCTTGTCACCGTATTTATCGAAGAGGGGCGGTAGGCCTTGCTCGGCACGGTCCGCCTCCTCCTTGTCCCATATAGGCTCCGCCACTCTGTAACCGTCGGGACCGAGTGTGTGTTCCCCTAAGTTCAGCTCCCGCATTTTTTCCCCCACTGACTTGATTCGGAGGTTGCGGTGCTCGAGCACTTGATCTTGAAGTCGTTGTAGACATCTTCGGTGATCGAAGGATTTTTCTCCTTGATCTTCTCATAACTCTCACCTTTCTCGATCATTCTCTTCACCGTGCTTTTTCAAGTAGACAGGGCCGTGCTCATCTTCGTGAGGGCAGCATTGTTCACTTTATTCCCTTTGAGGCTTGTGTTTTCAAATTCAGCGGGGAACTTGTATCGTTCGTGCAGCTTCGTGAAGAGGAGGTTGCGCAAATTCCCTCGGTCAGGATGCCTCAGGTTCTCGGCGTTGATCGAGATGGTGCTCCGGAGAATGCACCCGAGCTGAAGCGAGTACCCCTTGACTATTCGTTCGGGCGCCGTTGGATTCCCGTCGGAGTCCACTTCAGTAACTTCCTCCTTGAGGGTGCGGAGCACGATCGGGCGCCGGTCCTTTCGTTGCCTCTTCGGTTGGCTGCCATCTGTGCGTGCGCCGCCATCATCAGTGGTGGCATCCTCGGCGGCACCATCAGTGGTGGCATCAGTGGGGTCATCCTCGGCGGTACCATCAGTGGTGTCAGGATCGGTGGGGAAGGCGGCGTCCTCATACAAGTGAGGTTGTTCCTCCATCTCCTGGGACAGCTCCCAGAATGCCTTGCCGCCCGAACCCCCGGCCTCATCGTTGTTGGCCATGTTTCTCTCTAAATAGGAACAAAGTTTGGTCAAAAAGTTGGTTATTGTCAAGGAACAAGATCATGGTCTCATCATTTAGGGTTTGTCGACACCGAGGCATCCTAAAAGCTAAGCTTTTATAATTGAGTGTTTTTCGACGCCGAGGCACCCTAAAAGCCTAAGCTTTCATCATTTCGGTTTTTATCGACACCGAGGCACCCTAAAAGCCAAGGTTTTATAATTTATGGTTTGTCGACACCGAGGCATCCTAAAAGCTAAGCTAGGAAGGAGAATTCTAAGTTGGGCCTAATCACTTGGCTCTATTGCCGCCTATGGTTAATGCAGCTAGAATAAAGGGGCACTTGATCCTACTTAATTAACTACTAAGATACCCCGGCCCATGCATTAGTCACAAGTACCCCATATGTCCTATTTTTTTAGCAAAGTCATGCTAAAATTCAGGGAAAATTTCAGCATGACCTTTGCTGAAAATAGGACATATGGAGTACCCGAATTCGCCGGAACGGAAGTTAATCGACATTCCAGCAAACTCAAGGGCCTCTCGGGGTACCTGCAAAACTATCACGACACGATGGTCGGAGACAAAACCCAGCAGTGCAAAGTGGGGAAATCTGCCATGTCTAAACATGGATATTTCCAGTAGCTGATTGGACCAATTAAGCTATAAGATGTTACAGTACAAACAAATTAAAGCAGCAGCAATAAGACAAGCACATGTATAGCTTGCAAAAGCATATATTTCCAGTTTGCTTTCGCAGTTACATCATGAAACAATCCGATATCATTGGACAGAATATCATTAAGACAAAGGAGATGCTCTCACTCCATTCTAAATATCCATCATCCTCCCACTCCATTCTAAATAATGTTACTTCTAACTGGTTTTATTATTTTCTTCTTCTTTATTATTTTCAAAATTCAAATAACATGGCACTTTTATTTACTAGTGTTGTCTCTGCTGGTTTTATTATTTTCTTCTTCTTTCATGCGTTCTACAAATTGAAATGTGTATCTAGTCTAGATAATAAGAAGTAGAAAACATGTAGCATGTAGTGGTACTTCTGCTTGTAGACTTGTAGTGATATGCTGTATCTTACCTCAGGTTGTCATGGTAGGAAATGCTTAAGTATTGCATCAAAGATTTAGTCAGTAATATGCGGTGGTCACTACTTGATCAAGTAGCAATCTAAATAAACAGAGGCTGGCGGAAGACCTTTAGTTGCCAATGCAAAATTACGGATGTAAGTTTGAACATGTTTATTATTCATTTTGTTAATTTGCTTAATATTTTTTCTTCTGATACAGGGACTACAATACAATACCTCCTACATGGCTAGATCATATTGCCTAAAACTTTTGACTTTATTGTCTCACTTATCTAACAAAATAGGTGGCGATTCATCTAGTTAAAAATAGAACTGGCAGAAAAGTATCTTAAATAGATGGAGTCAAACTAGGGAATTAAGGAACCCTCTGTCACATAGCTAGATTTGATACACATTTTTCCTAAGAAATAATAAAACCAGCAGAGACAGCACTAGTAAACTAGGGATGCACAAGTTTGGGCGCGCCAAGACGATCAAGGACTCGGCCACCAAGATTCGTCGTAGACAGCAGTAGTACAAAGAAAATTCCTACGACTCACTGCTCGTACAAAAAAAATAAAAAATAGGCAGCAGATTGTATGCTAAAACTAGGATGGCCTTGCGATGACAATTGCAGCTTCTGCAACCAAGTGCTAGCTGCGACAAAAAACATCGAGATATTGCTTATGCAAAAAACATTCATATGAAGAAGGTACTGCCTGCTACATTACTTGATATATAGATACTGTTGAATTAACCACTATGTAAGAGGCCTGTCCACCACGGACTAGTGGTAGGACTGTCCACCACTATGTAAGCTCGCTAAAATTAACGAGCAGAAAACAACATGGTCCATATATCTGTGCGTCCCATTTTGTTCAGAGATTGCCGGCGTGCGTGAGGCTAGCTGTAATTAACAAACACTGCTTTCTTTTTGGCCGGGAAAGTAAATGATGGCCTCTGACAGAATGCGTATCTATACGTGAGAAACATGCACGATATTCAGACTTCTCCTCTATGCAGTCTGTATATGTTAGCATATGTTTCTTTCATACTATCAACTTTTGTTTACTAAACATTTCTATTTAGTCTGGGCGGTCTACTTTTATTTAACGTAAAAATGAATAAGATGCCATGTTGTTCCTTTATAATGCCTTGTTAGATTCGAAATACTTAAATGAGTAAATTCCAACCAAAATCACAATGTTACTTACTCAACACATGGTGGGTGCAAAAAATCACAATGTAAGATTACGGTGGGCACAAGAGCATGGGTACAACGACGCTTTCAATTTTTAAATTGCCACACCAGCTTCTGATGGTCTAAAACCATATTTTGTACAGAAAAAGATATTCAACATCATCCTTTTACTCCTATACTAGGGTATCGCCTGGAAAGAAATCGAGCATTGCTAGTAAACGAGGCAAGAAATCGAGCACTAGTAAACGAGGAGCATCATGGATGAACTAACCGAGAAGAGGCAGAGGGAGACGGCGACTTGGGGAGGCGGGGATAGACGGCGGCTCCAAGTCTCCGGCGGCGGCTCCGAGGACGTGGGGCGGCTCCGAGGCTCCAAGTCTCCGGCGGCGGGGGCGCGTGGGGCGGCGTCGAGCGCTAGGGCTAGGGCTCGGGGACGCGGGGGGCAGCGGCGTCGTCAAGCGCTAGGGCTAGGGCTCGGGGGCGCGGGGGTCGGCGTCGGCGCGGGCGTCGGCGAGCGCTAGGGCTTGGGCCGGGGCGCGGGGGGCGGCGGCGTCGGGGGCACGGGGGCGGCGGCGGAGGAGAGGGGAAGGGGACCGAGGGCGAGGCGAGGGAGAGAGAGGGGGGAGGTGTAGTGGGCCGGGGGCATCAATATGTATGGGTCACAATACTAATGGCGCACCGCGCCCTGGTGCGCCATAAGTACGTCCATACTAATGGCGCACCTCCCCCTGATGCGCCATTAGTATTATTTTTATTTCTGCGCGAGCCAACAGTTTATCTCCCACCATACCTCATACACATCAAGTCCCCTAGCTAGCTCGACTGGTCAGCCCCCAGTTCTCCAACCAGGAGGTCCTGGGTTCGATTTCCAGGCTCCACAATTTTTTTATGCATTTAAAATGTTGTTTGATACTTATTTGTGTTTAAATATGTTCAAACTTGTTTAAATCATAACAGTAATATTTTTTTATAAGATAGAAATAATTTTTTTAAAAATATCATCAAATTTGCTATTTGAATATATTTATGAATCATGTGAGTTCATGGGTCGGCGGCGGCGGCCGGTGGAGCGGGGGAGGGTGCGGGGGGTCGGCGGCGGCGGTTGAGTAGGGGAGGGGTGC
>LR738715.1:94043427-94060343 GCA_902687465.1 Secale cereale
GAGGGGTACGGGGGGTCGGCGGCGGCGGTTGAGTAGGGGAGGGTGCGGGGGGTCGGCGGCGGCGGCCGGTGGACCGGGGGGGTGCTCGGCGACGAGGGGGATCGAGATCGAGTGTCCATGAAATTTAAAAATATTCATTATAGTTCAAAAAGTGCCCATGAAATACAATCGAGAAATGAAGGCTACGATTTAAATACAAACGATCTTAGCTAGCTATATGTTCACAATCTTCTTGCCCTTCTTTTTCGCAAATGGAGTTCTTCTGTGGAACGGACGTCCTTTAGGTAGGGTGCTCCTGCTTCTTCTTGTGGTGTATGCTGCTACTTCATCATCGTCGTCATGTTCGATCCTCGGGTCGCCGTACTTGTCGAAGTCTTGCTCATTGGCTACTCCATCCATTCCGATGATCTTCCTTTTGCCTCTCCTCACGACAACACGACTGGGCTTTGACGGGTCGGTAATGAAGAAGCATTGGTCAACTTGGGAAGCCAGTACCCATGGCTCATTTTTCGCGGTGACGTTTGCGCCCGCGGTCTTGGATTTGGCTTCGGGTATAACCATGGTGGTGAAATACCGGTCTTCTTTTAGGACGCTCTTGGCCCATCTGACACGGAACATCGGACCTTCTCTCCAGCGTAGCTCAGCTCCCAGATCTCCTCGATCCTTCCGTAGTATCTGTCCTTGTCATTACCGATGTAGGATTCCATCGTTACCCCAGAGTTCTGATAACCATCGCTCTTCATGTCCTTGGCCTCGGTGTAGAATGTGTAGCCGTTGATATCGTACGCCTCATAGGTCATCAGGTTGTGCTCGGCGCCCTGTGATAAGGCGAATATGAGTTGTTCTTCCGCGGAAGAATCCTCATGTAAAGGGTACGACAGAAGCTTCTGCTTGAACCAACGCGTGAAACATGAGTTGTGCTCTTTGATTATATCTCCGTCCGTCCTCTGTTGGCCTCGGTCATTGTACGTCTTCTCAATAAAGGTTTTGTGCTCTACCACCCAAGGATCGACCACATCTATGTGTTGTAGCGCGACTAGGTTTGCTCTTTCAAAGTCGGCGAATCGACCCTCGAAGTCGACATGCATTTCGCGGCGACCCTCACGGTGACCCCATCCAGCGAGCCTGCCGAGGTGCCTGTTGACGGGCAGACCAACGGGGTTCTCGATGCCTAGATAATTCGTGCAGTAGGAGATGCTCTCTTCGGTCAGAAAGCCCCTGGCTATGCTTCCCTCTGGATGTGACATGTTGCGAACGTATCCTTTGATGACACCATTCATCCTTTCAAACGGCATCATGCTGTGCAGGAACGTCGGCCCGAGTTGGATGATATCGTCCACGATATGGACCAGCAAATGCACCATAACGTCGAAGAATGCGGGCGGGAAGTACATCTCAAGCTCGCATAGTATCACCACGATCTCTTCCTGTAGCCTTCTGAGTTGCCTCACGCCAACAGACTTCCGAGAGATGACGTCGAAAAAGTTGCATAGGCCAAATAGGGTTTCACGGACGTGCGCCTCCATGATCCCACGGATTGCAACTGGAAGTATCTGCGTCATCAGCACGTGACAGTCGTGAGACTTCATCCCGCTGAACTTCAGCTTCGCCCGGTCTAGGTATGTGCTTATCTTCCCCGCATAACCGTAAGGAAGTTGTACTCCTACGAGGCAGGTGAAAAACTGCTCGATCTCCTCCTGACTTAGAGTGAAGCACGCGGGAGGGTAGTCATTTCCGGTCTTCTTGGCCTTTTTGCCTTTGCGACGACTTTCCGTGTCCTGCTTCGCCTCATCATCATCATCATCATCATCATGATCATCATATATAGCGTGAAGCTCCTGCCTGATACCCATTGATTTCATGTCTGCCCTTGCTTTCGGCCCATCTTTGGTCCTCTCTGGCATGTTGAGCAGGGTACCAAGCAGACTCTCGCACACGTTCTTCGTGATATGCATTACATCAAGGCTGTGAGGCACACGGTGGATCTTCCAGTACGGCAAGTCCCAGAAAACAGACCTCGTTTTCCATACCTTCAGCAGCGGCTCTGGCGCCTTTCGCTTCTTTCCCGGCTCTGGCGCCTTTTGCTTCTTTCCCGGCAGTGGGCAATCTTTCCAATTTTTCAACAGCTCGTCTATTTCCTCGCCGCTCCTCGTACGCGGGCGTCCTCGGGGTTCGGTTTCACCATCGAACAGATCCTTGCATTTTCTCCACAGGTCATCGTCGCGAAGCCACCTGCGATGTCCCATGAACACGATTTTCGAAGACCCGGGATCTCTATCTAGCTGGCGATACGTTGTGTCATCCATGCACCTGACGCATCCAGAAAATCCGTGGACCACCTGCCCCGCGACATATCCGTAACCGAGATAGTCGTGCACCGTCGTGAGCAGCGCGGCTCTCATAGGGAAATATTCTTTCTTTGCGGCGTCCCACGTATTGGCTGGCGTTTTCCACATCGTGTCTAGCTCCTCTTTCAGCAGCCCCAGATACAGATTGATGTCGTTCCCTGGTTGTTTCGGTCCTTCAATTAGCATACTCATGTGAATGTACTTCCTCTTCATGCACAACCAGGGGGGAAGGTTGTACATCCACACAAACACAGGCCAGGTGCTATGTGTGCTTCTCTGGCTGCCAAACGGATTGACTCCATCGGTGCTCGCGCCCAGCACGATGTTCCTTGGATCGTTCCCAAATTCTAGGTCTTCGAAGTTCAACGCTTGCCACTGGCTCGCATCCTTAGGGTGACTCAGCATCTTGTCTTTTTTATCTATCTCCGGGTCATTTGCGTCATCTTCTCGCTTCTTCTCCTCCCTATCCGCGTGCCAACTCAGGAGCTTTGCTACCTTAGGGTCCGCGAAATACCGCTGCAGACGAGGAGTGATCGGAAAGTTCCAGACCACTTTTCGAGGAGCTTTCTTCCTCTTCTTGTATCGAGTGACGCCGCACACCGGACATATGGTAGACTCCGCGTGCTCGTCCCGATAAATGATGCAATTGTTCATGCACACATGGTATTTCACGTGCGGTAAATCCAGAGGACACACGATTTTCTTCGCCTCCTCCAAACTGGTGGGGCACTTGTTCCCCTTGGGAAGACGTTCGTGCCAGAATGAAATGTTCTCGTCGAAGCATGCGTCGGTCATTTTGTGTTTTACCTTCATCTCCAGAGCCATGAGCGTTACTTTCAGGCGTGTATCCTCGGGCCTGCATCCTTCATACAATGGAGTAACCGCGTCTAACTCAAGTTGATCCATCTTGGCTTTCTCTCGGGCGGCAGCTCTTGCGTTATCGGTCTGCTTGAGAAGCAACTCTTGAATATGAGGGTCCTGCACCCAGCCCATCGATGGTCCAGCGTCGTCTGCTCCGCCGGCATCATCATCTTCATGATCATGCCCGTCGTCTGCTCCGGCATCTTCCTCATCATCATGTCCTGCATCTTCTACATGATGACTGTGTACAGCATCACCGTCATGATCATCTCCTGGGGATTCTTCGTCTTCTCGCCCGCCCGAGCCGCGGTGGTTGTCTTGCTGTCCTTCCTCATTTCTTGCCCGGCCCCCATGGATGACTTCGTAGTCATCTTCATCACCTTGCCACCGATAGCCATCCATGAAACCACGCAAGAGCAATTGGTCCCGCACCTGCCCGGAATCCGGGTCCGCAATAAGGCTCTTCAGCTTGCATCTTCAACACGGACATATTATCTCCGTCTCGTTCTTTTGAAGCATCTTGGCCTTTGCGGACCTCAAAAACCTATTCACGATGCCTTCGGTCATCGTGCGCACCATGGTCGCCTGCGGGGTAGAGCAAAACGATATTTTAGAACCAAGAAATTTTTTGCCATGACTTTCCCTAAAAATAGGACAAAAAAGAATGCTTAATGCCAAAATTCTCACCGAAACGGAAATGAATCAACATTCCGAGAAAATATTGGCAACTATCGCATTTCAAATACCGGTACACCTCCAAACACAAACACATACACAACAAACATATGCAACACCACGAACATACATAGATCTAGCTAGGCCATAAAAAGTGCATGTGCACATTGTTGTATGGAGAACAACATAAATATAGCTTCCCCCTTACTTACCTATCAAAACAAGGTAATTTAACCACTTAATTTGAATGAATCTATGGTGGAAATGAGGTGAAAAAGAGGAGGGACCCGAGAGGAGGAGGAGGTGGAGAGAATGAAGTGGGGGAGAAAGTGAGTGTGGGTAGAAGAGGCTGTCCAAAATATCTTGTTGCTGCCCACTTACTAATGGCGCACCCACTATAAATGCGCCATTAGTAATCAAGGTTACTAATGGCGCATTTATAGTGGGTGCGCCATTACTAGTTTTGGAAAAAAAAAATACTAATGGCGCACTGTCGCACAGTGCGCCATTACTAGTTTAAACTAGTAATGGCGCACTATGGGACAGTGCGCCATTAGTAGTTTTGTAAAAAAAAGAATAAAAAATATCATAAAAAAAGAACATTAATGGCGCACTTTACTGCTGGTGCGCCATTACTAGTTACAACTAGTAATGGCGCACTTCGTCTGGATGCGCCATTAGTATGTTTGGACAGGCGCACTAGTTCAAAAAAAAAACTTTTTGATACTAATGGCGCACGCTGGGCCTGGTGCGCCATTAGTAGTTTGAACTCTAATGGCGTATCTGAGGTTTGTGCGCCATTAGTATATACTAATGGCGCACTGCTTGTCTGGTGCGCCATTAGTATCAATTCCATCTATAGCCCTTTTCCTAGTAGTGCACTATATTCTCCTAGAGATTAAGCTTGAGCAGGGAATAGTAACTGTCTTGGACTCTAAACGAAAAGATCCCAAGGAGTATGCGGACATGACTCAAATGCTCGAGAAGTAAGTTAAATCGATCATTATCCATCATGCATATCAGCAACTTTGTTCATTTCTGATATCAAGTAATTGTTTTCTTTGTCTGGTAGGGTTTGGAAAAAATTCACCAAAAAAGCTTCGGGACTGTCGAAGAAGCTGCAATTTAGACACCCGAAAGTAATTACTATATAATAGCATGTTCCGCGCATCTCCTATTGATTCAAGCGCTAGTTTCATCAATACCATTTGGCATTCTTGCTTATCAGTTTGATTGACCTCTATTTCTTGTAAAGTGGTTGTGGCAGGAACAAAGGAATGATTTCTGTGGATACTACATTTGCGAGTCCATCCCCCACACGATCTGTGAGCGGGGCTACTCTGACGCACAATTTAAAGTGCGTAAGCAATTAATAATATTCACAATTTTATTTCATTACCATCATTTGTGTTGAGTTTCATTTATTCAAGAACCGGGGCAAAAGGCCCTTACCAACCGGGGCAGATGGCCCGTTCTCTATTAGTGCTAGATACATCTCATTTTATTCATTTTGATGACAAGTATTTACGGACGGAGGGAGTAGTAAATAGTAATGCTGATGCTGCAGTACTTCATTGATGATGAAATGATGAGCGTGGGGGTGTGATGTCCTGGCTCGCTTTCTCCAGACTCTTGAAGGGGTCATCATCCAAGAACTGGCTGAAGCAATAGCGGCTTTGACCAAGGGTATGCATTTTGCTGTCGGAAGGCTACCGGCGACTGATGATTCTAGCTTTGGATTGTCTCATGGTGGTGAGCAAGCTACAGGCCAAAGCTAGTTGCTGATTTCGACTTCCATTGCTCTTCATATTCAGAGTTGTTTCATTTCTCATGTTAAATGTATCTACGCTGAGATTGTACAAGAATCTGCTAGTTCTTTAATTTTCATAAGAGCTGAATTCACGATCTCATTGTCCAAGTGAGTAGCTTAGCATTTTAACCTTGCATACCTTGCTGCAACGAACCAGCCCTTAAAATGTTTCCGGCTGGTAGTGTTTGCCACCCCGAGTTGATTATTACAGATACATTTTCCTGCTCTAAGTTTGTTCATGTGTGAAATACAATCGGTTTAAAATGAAATGAAACAAAAACAGAAATAGAAATCAAGAGGAACTAAGAAATGCATGGAGAAACAAACGAACAAGCGAAAGGACAAGCGATGACGGAGGCGACCAGGGCGGTCGGCGCTTCGGGTGCACGGCAGGCCGGAGGGCGCTTCTGGGCCCTGGCTGCTATCGACGGAGAGGAGGACGATGAAGACGACGTCGGACTGGCGGAACCCTCGTCGCCGACGGCGTCCGATATCATTTGCGAGGCGCTAGAGGCGGGATACGAGGAGAAGGAGTTGGCTTCGCTGGTGGACGCGGTGGTGCCTTGCGAGGATCCGGCGAGGGTCGGGGTTGCTAACGAGGAGGTGGTGGAGATCGTCCGACGAGTCGTGCACCAGCGGACGGCGGCGACGGCGATCCGGCCATGGCGTGGTCCTCTTCCAAAGGTGCGTCTTCCAAATCTCTTGTTATTCGATCTCATGCCATTACATACTTGGAAACGAGTTAGGAAGAAGGGTGGTTCGAGGTCGGTGGCGGCGGCGGCACCGGCGACGCCGGCGGCCAGCCAGCCATCCGAGATCCGAGCGGCGAGGAGGTCTCGCTTGAACTCCCTCCTGGGCCTAGTTGGGCCAGACAGGGGGAGGGGCTCGGGGGTGCGGCCCACTGGCGCTGGTGACCAGGCTGGTGGGTCTGGGAGCGTCCTATGTGCGGTTGGAGTCCCGGCCCGCATAGCTGGCGATCGATCTGATCGGTTTCTGGGAGGCTTCGATCGTATTGCAGTCGCATGCACAAGCCCTCCAGAGTCTTCGTCGCCGCATGCTAGGGCTCGACCACTGCGTCCTCTCCCTGGGTTTCCTCATTGCTGGCCGCGCCGTTTACCTGCGATGGCTGGCCGGGGAGGTGCTGGTCCCCCGCCTGTGAAGCCTCCCGTTCCCAATGCCGCTACAGCGGGCGTGGCCCGTGGCGCGATGCCACAGCCGGCTACAAATTCCCAGCTGGGTGGGGGCGGGGGAGTCGCACGGACTGGCGGCCAGAGGCCTCTTGGTCGAGGTGCGGCGGCTGCACCTGCCGCGGCGGAGGCGGTCCGGGGGCGCCATGCCCAGGATGATGGAGGCGGTTTCTACAACCGCAACCCCCCGAGGAGACGTTGGGGCGATGATGGTTATGATGCATACGACGAGGGCCAGCATCGGGGCTCTTCTTCAACCGGCGGTTGCCGGGGTTATGCGTGGCAAGGTGATGGTGGTGTTGGTCGCGGCAACGGACAGCAAGGAGGCTTCTACGGACCACCTGGTGGCTTTGTTGAGGGTGCTTCGGGTCCAAACCACCGCTTCCGGGGGAGGTACCGCGGAGGTAGGGGAGGGGGCAGACGGCATCCTCCTCCTCCGCCGCGGCAAGTTATAGATACACCTGTCGTGCCTTCCGGGGAGACTTCGGGGGCGGCCCCTCCGGTGCTTAATAATGCTGCGGTAGAGGTGGTTCGGGCTCTTGCTTCAGTCGAAGTTCCGGACCAGGATGCTGGGTTGTCTGACAAGGCTGTCGACAAGCCGGTAGTTGATCGTTTATCCAAATGGCTACGCAAGAAGGAGAAGATGATTTGTCGCCGGTGTGGGGTGGCGGGGCACTTCGCGGCTGAGTGCACCACGGTGATGTGTGACACATGTCAGAAGCCCATGCATGATTCAGGGGAGTGCCCTGAACTCCAGGGGCCCATGCCGACGGTTGCTGTATACGGAGTTTGTTCTGCGGATCTTATTTTTTCGAGTCTCCTTCTGATGAGTCTGAGGCAACTGTGACGGAGGCTTCGCTTACAGGGGTTGTCAAAGTCACGCACGGGACACTGCCTGAGGCCCAGATTGTGCATAGGCTCAGTGAGTTGATGCCAGGCAACTTTCAGTGGAAGCTGGTCAAGCTTGAGGGGCAATCATATAAGGTTGATTTCCCATCCTTGGACGATCTGAATCATGCGCTTAAGTATGGTTTGTGTCGGGTGGCGAGCACTAACTGTATCATCGAGTTTGCTCCGTGGAAGAAACCGGAGCCTCAAGGGAAGGCCCTCCCGCAGATTTGGGTTCATTTTCTAGGGGTGCCCCCAAAGGCCCTTCAGAGCGCTCGGACTACGTGGAGTCTAGGCTCGCTTATTGGTAAAACAGAGAAGGTGGATATGCCTTTCACGCGAGCTAATGGTATTGCACGCTTGCTGGTGAGTGTCCTGGATATCGAGTTGGTACCCTTTTTTGTGAGATGGTTCTATGCTGGTCTGATGTATGAATTGGAGATTGAGATTGAGCTTGAGAGTTCAGTACTTGCTCAGTCCGCCGATGGGAATGCGGACACTGATATGACTGATGGTGATGACGCACGTGGTTTGAGTGAGTCGGCCACGGGTGCGCAGGCCATGTCTGGACATACACCGACGCTGGGTCAACCTCAGCAGTCTTCCGGAGGTACTGGGGGGAAGGGGGAAGCACCTCCTGCCACATCTTTGTCTTCTCTCCGGTTTGGGTCCTTTGGGGCGGCTTCGGCCCCCAGTCGGTTGTGGGGCCACAGGGCTGAGTTGGACGATCCGGTGGAACTGGAACTTCCACCGTTAACACCGCTGCTTCTGGATGTTGCTCTCCCTGGGGAGGAGGGTGCGAGGGGGGAGTCCCCTATTGTCACGCCACCTTCTGCCGTTCATCTTCGCGAGGGCGCCCTGGAGTTATGTGTTGAGCGGGGAGCTTCTCCAGGGTCTGGATGCCCGTTATCGGTTGTTCTGTCACCAGCTCACGACGTGTTCTCTGGAGGCGTAGCGACCAGTCCGAGTGCGGCTGTGTCTGGAGACCTTGCATCTCGAGGGGCGTACTCTCTGGTGGCGCCAGGGTCTGCTACCGGGGTGCCTGTGGTAGGCGGCTCAGGTACTCGTGGTCAGGTGGGTGGGGGTGTACTTGGGTCTACGGCAGGAGGCCCTACCCCGAGTGGACCCTCCACCGCCGATGTCGTCGCTTTCGGAGGGATAGCTGATCCCATGACTGGCGGCAGACGCCTCAGCAGTCGCCTGCAGGACCAGCCGGATGTGGATGATCTGCAGATGGGTCGTGCCATGCGGCAGGCCAAGTTGCGGGACATTGAGGACTTGACAGGTATATCAGTCAGTATTTCCAATTCGATTTTGCATTTTTCTGCAGATGATGTTATAAATAATGCAAATCAATTGGGTGTATCGTTGGGCAGGAACGGGAAAGAGGTTGCTCAATCTGTTAACGACTTGTTTGATCGTGAGGCAGAGCGGGCGATCGAGGTTATTACCAACTCAGCAGCCGTTAAGCCGTTAAATAACTCAGAAATTGATGCTTTAGGGGTGAGGGTTCTGGATAGTCTTTGCGAGGACCTTGATCCATCTCTCGCTCAGTCGGAGGATGAGGGTAATGGAGAGGTCGGGGAGGAGTTCCTCCAGGATGATACTGAGAATGCTCAAGCACCAGAACCTGGTTGTACGGACCGGGCCGGGGAGCATATTGAACACAAGCGTAAATGGAACCGCAAAATTTATCCAGTGTCGGCTGTACGCAGGAGTGTTCGGATTCGGACTGCCAAGAAATTCCATGATGAAAAATGAGAGGAATTTTCTGGAATAGCAGAGGTCTGAAAGACTTGGCTAAACATAAGTTCTTGGCGGATGTGTCGATTGAACACAAGCTTGATTTCATAGCCCTCTCCGAAACTGGTAGAGATAACTTCACCTCCCAGTTTCTGGGTACTTTATCTGGAGGTGTTGCTTCCGACTGGCACTGCTTACCCCCCAGAGGATGGTCCGGTGGGATTTTACTAGGGGTAAGAAGAGAGTCTTTGGAAGTCCGTAACGTGGTCTTGGGGGAGTTCGCCGTAAAGTTCAGGGTGAGATCCAGGGTCGATGGATTCCAGTGGGCACTGGTGGCAGTTTACGGAGCTGCGCAACCTGAGCTCAAACCAGACTTTTTGGCGGACCTCATTCGGATATGTGGAGATGAACAACTCCCAATTCTGGTGGGAGGTGATTTCAATATAATTTGAAGACGGGAGGAGAAGAACAATGATAACTTTGACGGCAGATGGTCGTTTATGTTTAATGCTATTATTGAAAGCTTGGATCTCCGAGAGATAGAGCTTTCTGGCAGACAATTTACCTGGGCCAATTCACTACCAAACCCAACCTATGAGAAGCTAGATCGTGTTCTCTCTAGTGTGGAGTGGGAACAGAAGTTTCCCATGGTGACCGTTCAGGCCTTGTCGAGGGCCATTTCGGACCATACTCCACTTTTGGTAGATTCTGGAGAGGCAACATACACGGGGAATAAAAATACTTTCTCCTTCGAGCTAGCATGGTTTGAGAGAGAAGGTTTCTTGGACCTGGTTGCCAGGGAATGGGCAAAGGGTGCAGGCGGTAGATCGGCCATGGACAGATGGCAGAATAAGATTAGGCATTTAAGGCAGTTCTTACGTGGTTGGGCTAAGCATCTTAGTGGTGTGTATAAGGTTGAGAAGGAGCGGCTTATCAACCTTATTCAGATTCTTGATGTTAAGGCTGAGTCATCTGTCCTAGCGCCCAGTGAACTGGAGGCTAAGGTAATGGCTGAATCTAGGCTGAAAGAATTGTTGCGTGAGGAAGAATTGAAATGGGCACTTTGAGCCAAGGTGCGTGAAGTTATCCAAGGGGATGATAACACACAATTCTTCCACTTGATAGCAAATGGTAAGCATCGAAAGAAAAGAATCTTTTAGCTCGAGCAGGATGAGGGAACGATTGTTGGACAGGAGAATCTCAAACTTTACATCACTGACTATTATAAGCGGCTGTTTGGGGCCCCGGATGATAGTTTCGTGTCTCTAGACGAGACCAGAATTCAGGATGTCCCCCAATTAGCGTCAGATGAGAACGCGATCTTATCTGCCCCGTTCTAGGAGAAAGAGGTGTTGGATGCGATCTCGCAGATGAAGAATAATAAGGCGCCTGACCCAGATGGTTTTCCGGCAGAGTTTTATAAAAGGTGCTGCCATATCATTAAGGCTGATTTACTTGCGATGTTCCAGGATCTTTTCGAGGGACATCTGAAACTATTTCACCTTAATTTTGGTACAATAACTTTACTTCCTAAGAAAGCAGAGGCGAATCGAATAGAGCAATTTCGACCAATCTGCCTTCTTAATGTCAGTTTTAAGGTGTTCACTAAGGTGGGAACGAATAGATTGACGCAGATTGCACATAGCGTTGTGCAGCCTTCCCAGTCTGCTTTCATGCCGTATAGAAACATCCTTGAAGGGGTTGTTGTCCTTCATGAAACGCTCCATGAAATCCACACGAAAAAACTTGATGGGGTAGTTTTTAAGGTGGACTTTGAAAAAGCATACGATAAGGTCAAATGTCCGTTCCTTCAGCAAGCTTTAAGAATGAAAGGATTCGACCCATCCTGGAGAAAGCAGGTGGATTCCTTCACTCAAAAAGGTTGTGTCGGAATAAAAGTTAATGACGATATTGGTCATTACTTCCAGACTTACAAGGGTTTAAGACAGGGTGACCCGATGTCTCCTATCTTGTTCAACATTGTAGCAGACATGTTAACAATCCTTATTGGTAGAGCTAAGGAGAATGATCAGGTAGGTGGTCTCGTTCCCCATCTAGTGGATGGAGGACTGTCTATCCTTCAGTATGAGGATGACACGATTCTTTTCATGGAGCATGATTTGGCTAAGGCGAGAAATATGAAGCTTGTGCTTTGTCTTTTTGAGCAACTCTCGGGGTTAAAGATTAACTTCCATAAGAGTGAATTGTTTTGCTTTGGAAGAGCCAAAGATGAACAAGAAGCATACAAGCAGCTATTTGGATGCGGGGTAGGGTCGTTACCGTTCACATACCTTGGCATTCCGATCCATCATCGGAAACTCTCTAATAAAGAGTGGAAGAGTCTAGAGGATCGTTTCGAGAAGAAACTTAGCTGCTGGAAGGGCAAGCTTATGTCATACGGGGGGCGATTGATTCTAATTAATTTGGTGCTTACGAGTATGCCCATGTTTCTACTGTCCTTTCTCATGATCCCAGTAGGGGTAAGGAAAAGACTGGATTTCTATCGGTCACGTTTCTTTTGGCAAAGTGATGAGGTGAAGTGCAAGTATAGGCTGGCTAGATGGGATGTTATGTGCAGACCTAAGGATCAAGGAGGTCTTGGAATTGAAAATTTGGAGGTTAAGAATAGGTGCTTACTCAGCAAGTGGCTGTTTAAGTTATCCTCTGAGACTCATGCTACATGGGCCCAGATCTTACATAATAAATACCTTACAACCAAGACGCTAGCTCAGGTGATAGTTAGACCAACTGATTCACCCTTTTGGAAAGGACTGATGAAAGTTAAGTCGGCCTTTTTCAATAGAACTAAGTTCTTAGTTGGTAATGGTGTCTCCACAAGATTCTGGGAGGATACATGGTTGGGAGAGACGCCCCTAGCCATTCAATATCCTTCTCTTTACAATATTGCTCAACGTAAAGAAGATTACGTTGCAACAGTGTTACAGTCCACTCCTCTTAATAATCAATTCCGAAGGGCGCTGGTTGGACACCGTTGGGAAGCTTGGCTCCATTTGGTGAGAAGACTGATGGATGTTCAGCTGTCTCAGCAGGCAGACCGTATTCACTGGAAACTGACTAAGAACGGGACGTTTTCGGTGAAGTCGATGTATTTAGATTTAATCAACTCGGTGCCTATCCCTAGGTCTGCTCACATTTGGAAGGTCAAAGTTCCCTTACGAATTAAAGTGTTTATGTGGTTTGTTCATAAACAAGTAATTCTCACTAAGGATAATCTGGCCAAACGTAGCTGGAATGGGTCTTTGCGATGTAGTTATTGCGACAAGGATGAATCAATTAAACACCTCTTTCTCGATTGTCCTATGGCTAAAGTATTATGGCGTTCGGTCCATATAGCTTTTAATATTACTCCTCCTACTAGTATCACCACGTTATTCGGCACGTGGTTGAATGGAGTCGCGAAAGAATTAGTGAGCCACATCCGTGTGGGTGTTTGTGCGTTACTATGGGCTATATGGAATTGCAGGAATGACTTGGTTTTTAACAGATCAACGAATGTTCATTTTTTGCAGGTTATTCATAGGGCCACTGCTTTGATCCGTATGTGGTCGCTACTCACTCCGATGGATGCCAAGGAGCGTTTGGTTACTGGGTCTATCCATTGGGAGATGGTAGCTCGGGCTATCTTCAACCGGTTTGGATGGCGGTCATGTAATAGGATAGGAGTTTAGGTCCTGTTTACATTAACGCATCCGAATGTGGTGTCCTCGCGTTTTGTTCTAGCTCAGTTTGAGCATTTTGTAATTACGTTCCGCATACTTGGAGACCTTGACTTTGCTTATTAATAAGATGGCCGCATGCATCATTTTGATGCAGAGGCCGGGAAATACCCCCTTTTCTAAAAAAAAAAAAATAATAAAAAAAAACTAAGAAATGCATACCAGACCATGCTAAGCACCTTCAGTTTGACCATAAGTCGGGCTGCTAAACCAAATACACAAAAAATATAGCTAGGCAATATTTCAAGTGAATGAAGAAGGAATTAATAAGATGGAGAGCTGTATTATCATCATTAACAGAAGGAAAATGCATAGGCAATGAAGAATGTTTGTTTTATAAAGGCATGAACATGAATACAGAAATACACAGGATATTTTTCGACAATATGTACAATTTAATTTAAAGAAATCCCTGTTGTTTGATAGTAGGAAGAAAACACTTGCACCGACAAAAATACAAAATTAAAATGTAAGATCCGAGTAACTATACAGATAGGCGACACAATAGAATGTAAGACATGATAACATAGAGCACCTGTGTCCAGGAGCAGTTCTTAGGAATATCAGTCAATTACATCGTGTAATAATTCGATCCAACACCATCAACCCATGGTACCTTTTCTACAGAAAAAGCACACAAAAAGATGATATAAATGCTTCTTTTGATCTTCTGTACCAAATATGATCAGTCTGATCTTTGTGACTGATCAGTCTGATAAAACATGCAAGCCATAGTACCAAAAAGATGGACAAAAACTTGTGAGTTTCCTTATGCACAAATCAGAATAGATGTGTACTGAAAGTTGAAAGAGATTCAAGTTTCCAGATGAAAAACATCGATAAATTAACTCAGGATGTTGCAATCAGCTGACATTATACTGCAACCTAGTGCTGCTGCTCACCATGAGACCTCTACTGAACCATGAAACAAAAAGAATGTGTGACCTGACATTATACTACAGTTTCTTGTGATCAGCAGATTAGGAATGCCGAGCATAAAAATATGGTGGATATAATGATAAATTGAATGACTGGAGCTAGCAAGAAGGGTCGTGGGCGTCTGTGCGGTACCCAACGGTGGGTGCTCCGGGGTGATGCCAACACAGCCTATTTTTAGGCGGTGGCGAACGGCCGGCGACGGCGTAACTCCATCCACTGCCTGTGGGATGGCGAAACGCCTCTCGTCCGCCCCTCTTCCATCCGTACCCATGTTGACGGCTTCTATAAAGCCCTATTTACCCCCACCCCTCGGGGTGGGGCTAGTCTCGCCCCCGACATTTGGTCGGGTGATCAATTGGTCTCTGAGGAGGCCAACACAGCTTTAGTGGCCCCCTTCGCCGAAGACGAGGTCCTCGCGGCTATTAAAGGGATTAACCCCTCTTCGGCCCCAGGACCGGATGGCCTGCCCGTGACGTTCTTCAAAACGTTCTGGCTAACCATCAAGCCAGAGGTCATGGCCCTGTTTGAGGAATTCTATTCGGGCACTATGGATCTTGGGCGTCTCAACTATGGGATCGTGACCCTCATTCCCAAGGTCCCGGGCGCTTCCGACATTCGCCAGTTCCGGCCTATCACAATGATTAATGTGATATTACGGATCCTGGCCAAAGGGTACACCAATAGGGTGACCCTGCTCGCTGACGTGATTACCCATCTGAACCAATCCGCCTTCATTCAAGGCCGATTTATTCTGGATGGGGTGCTGGTATTCCACGGAGTCCTTCACGAAGTCCGGATGAAACGACATTGGGTGGTCTTTCTGAAGCTGGACTTCCACAAAGCGTACGACACGGTCCACTGGCCATTCTTGCGGGAAGTGCTGCTTCACAAAGGCTTTGATGATCGTTGGGTGACCCGTGTCATGCAGCTTGTCTCCTGTGGCCGGACCGCCGTGAACATCAATGGGGACATTGGGCCCTACTTCCCCACACTTTGTGGGGTACGTCAAGGTGACCCGTTCTCGCCATTCCTGTTCAACATGGTGGTGGATGCCCTGGCATCCATCTTGGATAAGGCCAAGGATGCGGGCCATATACACGGCATTGTCCCCCACCTAGTCGAAGGGGGAGGGGTCTCCCTCCTTCAATATGCAGATGATACCATTATAATGGTGGAGGGCTCCGTCCAGGACATTGCTAACCTGAAGTTCCTCCTCCTGTGCTTCCAACAGATGTCGGGCCTAACCATTAACTTTGATAAGAGCAAAGTGATGGTGCTCGGGTACCCCCCGGAGGAAGCTCGGGCTATTGCTGACCGACTCAACTATCGGTTGGGGTCTCTCCCCACGACTTACCTGGGGATCCCCATTAGCGATTCGCGCCTCACCGTGGCGGATCTTCGCCCCACGGTGACCCGTGTGCAACACTGCGTTGAGCCTTGGAAAGGGCACTGGCTGTCGAAGGCTGCTCGCGTCATCCTTATCAACTCTTCGCATGCTAGCCTCCTTTGGTTCCTCGTGAGTTTCTATAGCCTCCATGAGTCCCTTCATCAGGAGATCGCCAAATACCAATCCAGATTCTTCTGGGCTGGGGAGGGGGATAAGCAGAAGTACCATATGGTAAGCTGGCCTGATATCTGCAAACCCAAGGACCAGGGAGGTCTTGGGATCTTGTCCTCCCGTCGCATGAACATTGCCCTCCTGACCCGTTGGCTCTGGCGCATTGCCAATGGTGATGGAGGTCTTTGGATCACCATCATCCAGAACAAGTACCTTCGGGGACAGCCCCTTGCATTCTGTCAGCGCTCGGGCTGCTCCTAGTTCTGGCAGGCCGTTGTCCAGCTGCTGCCTGTGCTTCGCATTAGCATTTCCATCTCGGTTGGTACTGGGTCCTCGACCCTGTTCTGGTTTGATCGGTGGATTGGGGACACCCCCCTGGCCGCTCGCTTTTCGGGGCTCTTCGACATTGAAGTTGACCCCTGTATCTCTGTCGAGACGGCCCTTATTGACCTTGGGCGCCTCGCTTTCCGCTGCCCCTTTGGCCCACCTGAAGTTGCCGCTTGGGATGCCCTCCTTCAGGACATCGCCCTCCTCCCCATTGACGTCGCCGACACCCCGGACACCATTTCTTGGCGTCTGGAACCCTCGGGCTGCTTCTCCACCAAATCCCTCTACGCGGCCATAGCCCCCTCGACGGCCCCCGGGCCCTTTAGCTTGATTTGGGACATCCATCTGCCCCTGAAGATCAGGATCTTCGTGTGGCAATGGATCCGCGGCCGCCTCCCGTCCGGCGTCGAGGTCCTTAAGCGTAATGGACATGGTGATGGGATGTGCCCCATGTGCGGCACGATGGAGGATGCTAACCACATCTTCTTCTCGTGCTCCACGGCTCAGTTCCTTTGGTCCTGTTTCCGCGCGACGGTTGGGGGCCAGTGGTGCAACACCAACTTCCCTGACCTGCTTGCGAAAATTCACGCCTCCCCACTCGCTACCGCCATATTAGATGGCATTGCGTTGGGGTCCTTGCCTGCACGCTTTGGACCGTTCGCAACAGGCTTGTCATCCAGAAGGTGCCTCTTCGACGTGCTACTGACGCCATCTTTAAAATGTGTGGATACTTGCAGCTCTGGTGGCCGCTTAGCCGCCCCCAGGACCGGGACGTCATCAGCAACCTCCTCGTCGACCTCCGATCGATGGCCTTCCGCTTGGCGCCTCCGCTTCCTCCCCCCC
>LR738715.1:94060458-94176204 GCA_902687465.1 Secale cereale
CCCCCCCCCCCCCCCGAGCCCGACTAGATGCTCGGCCGCACCCTGCGTGTGCGTGTTTTTGGTTTGTTTGGGCTTGCTGAGCTGTGCCCTCAGCATTAACCCTTTGACTTCTTGTGTGTACTAGACCTGTGTGTTTGTGTGCGTGTGGAACCTTGTTGGATATTTGGCTTGGGCTGTGGCTTTATATAATATAAAGCGGGGCGAAAGCCTTTTTCGGTAAGAAGGGTCGTGGAATATGTCAAACAGAAAAATTACTAACATGAAAGTAGTTGCCATTTGTAAGACCACCCCTTAGTGTTCTGCTATGCATGTGCGACCTGAACATTGTTATGACGCTAAACATATTTCTTGTTAAAAAGATGAGTGGTTCCCTTTCATACAACTCTTGTATATTTATTTGAGTGGATGTCAATAATTTAGATAGTCACTATATGGGAATAAGGCAGCTCAAATCAGTAGTAAAATATAGTAGCGCAACTCATAAAAAATGGGGACATTAAAACATCTCTGTAATAGAATTAGAATCTGTTGTTCAAAGATACGGAATTCTACTTAAAAGATAATCTTGGCTCTCGTAGATTGATTGGAGAGTAGTCATTCGAGCTCTACCTTGTTTTTCCATAACTATGAAGCGACACAGATAGCCAACTGACATAGCGAACTACTTAGTTCTGTATTATAGAGCAAAATCTAGGCATAATAGTCAGGCTACAAAACAAATATGAGGTGCACCAACTTCTTTTTTGGAAAATACAAATACCCACTAAAGAAGAACCAAGTTGCACTCGGCCACCAGGGCATTTAACGCAAATGCATTGGCTAATGCCAATGATATCTATTTGTTAATTAGGATAGCCATGAAATTGTTAATCGTATGAAAGTACAGGAATGCAAAGAAACCATGATCATTCTACAATTGTGAAAGCAAGTTATTATGTTTCAAGAAATCCTACAAAAAAGAAGCAATGTAACAAGGGGAAACAGGTAGGTACACACGAAGAAACTGACGAACAATATCTGTCCAGCTAAACATCTACACCTGATGAAATCAATATCCTTGCAGATTGCCCTATATAATTGGAACAAAAAAACAATTTGGAAAAACAGTGCCCCTATGTTATCACCATACTCTAGCAGATTAATTTAACACAATTTCGGATGAGTAGAACTACTATATTAAAACTGAACTAACTGTTCTCGCTACTTGTGCTTTCTGATGCCTTGTGGAATTGCTAATGAAAATACCTTGCAAACCCATTTAAATGAATTTGTACACTTCTGTTGATTTGTCAAAAGGAACATACTGTAATAACCAAGACAAGCACCTTTACAAAAGTTGGTATTAGAATAAGCTTAATGACCTTTCGGAATAACTTCTTGTGGTACTAAAAGAGCTACCCCGCAATTACAGTCAACAGTTAATGGTTTAATTCTCAGTGGAGCAGGAAAATAGGGGGCACAGATGAAAATGCTCATACAGGAAGATCGTCATCGATGGGGAGTGGGAAAGTGTTCTGCACTTGGAGAGCAAAGCCTGCAAAAATGTATAGAAAGAACATGAAGACATGTTGCCATGTCCTCGGCAGAGTGCCATCGCCATGACTGAGTAAAAAAAATACAGCCTATCCCAGCTTGACTGGATATATAGATTACCAAGGAAAAATTACAAACCTATACTATACTAATATAGTGAATATCAAGATTCTTAGGAGAAACGTGTAACCTAAAATACTAAAAAAGAATCATAGTCCATTCCAAAACGACTGCATATACATACAAAGATTTTCAGGAGTAGATATGATTCTGGCATATGTTCAAACCAGGAATACAAATAGTGAAAATGTTTAACCTGAAATTTGCTCAAAAACCTGACATGTTTATTTTACAAATAGTAAAACCTAAACATAAGCATTCCTTTTAGCATAAAAAGAGGATCAAAAAATTAAAGAAAGAACCACCTTTTTTGGTTAAACCATTCCTTTTCTGGGAACCTTTGTTAGGCAAGCCTTGTGGCATCTGTAACCCTGAAACCACACATAACTCCCCATCAGAAAATTGATGTTTGAAGCTTCTTATAAAGGGGCATTTGCATTCCTAACATACCCAGCAAAATAATCAATCGTGCAATCAAGATATGTAGGTAAACAAAAGAAAGAAAGCTTTTCACTGCAAATCTCATCTAACCTTGTCATATTCTCTTCTCTCCCTCATGTAGTCATGTTTATAGCATCAAAATGAGAGAACAAAGGTTAACAAGAGGGAGAAACATCACCTTGATCTTCTTCAGTTCATGTACTCACTGAAGTTCCTTAAATTCAGCCCTGGTTTGATCGACTTGCCCCCCGATACTTTTATGATCTTTCGGCAATGAATTGTTGTTGCCGAAATTTTGTGATTGTATAGGGGGTGTATAACATACTGCAATGATAGGTGAAGCCATGTGCATTGTTGTTGAATATTTGCTCACGCCAATTTGATCAATCGGCAAAATTTCATCTTCTTTCAAGACCCTAGCTCTTATTGCCTCATACTCAGGAATCAATCCCTTTTCGTGCTGCTCAAGGCAAATAGCACTAATCTTCTTATTTTGGGCTAAACTTTTTAGTGCAGTCAGAGCCACCTCATCTCCTACAATATTAGGCACATTTGCTCCTATAGAATCTCCATCTACTCGGCCATAACCGCGAAGGCGAGCTGAGTCATGAATATTTTTAGTTTCATATGCCCCTGAACAATTAATCTTATGAGGTATAGTATATGATGTTGGAGGATAACCAGCCAAATAACTACATGATGCATGGCCGATTCCCCCGTCCATCGGCATGTTTGGGGATGAACCCGCATATCGCTAGTCGGCTGCCGATGGACAAAACTGTGAGATGCCCTCATGTACATGAGGTGTCATATATTGATCACTCGAACAAATCATGTTATTCATCGGCATATTGAAAGGTGTTGCTGATGCACGAAGGTTCAGATTCATAAGTTGCATGTCGCGGTTCTGTGAATTCCAAGTTTCTCCAATGGAATAACTAGTCGGCCTTTGCTCGTTAGGGCTAGCCGACATGACATGTCCATTGAAAGATCTAGCAACATCAACATAATGACTATTTGCATCTATGTAAGGAGATTGATGATACATGTTACCGTTGTAGATTGCAGCCGCTCGATGACGCTCTCCTCGTAGCAAGAACAGGCTGGAGACTGTTCAAAGCTTCGTCCCCAGCGGAGTCACCAAAAAGTGTGTTCGCACACGAACACGTCACCGTGTACCTCCAACACCGAGGGTGATGCACCGCAGCTCACGTCGAAGGAGACCCGTCCGGAAGCGCGATATGCAAGACAATCCGGCGGGCGCTTTTGTAGACCCGAAACCCCACATGCCCGGGAGGGACCCCGTCAGGGCGTGCGGCGGCTATGGGCTGCCCTAGGTCGACCTGATCGCCCCTAGGGCCTCGAGGTTCGCCGCCCTGCAATGAAGAAGAACGAACGAAGAACGAGGAAGAAGAAGAACAAGGGAGAAGATAAAGGTAAAGATAAAAGTGATATATTGATTTGTTCGATTGTGTGCTGTTCAATCGGCCGTCACCCCTTAGGTATATAAGAGGCGGCTGGACTTCCCGTGCAAGGAAAAGGCTTGGATTCACGTCCAAAACCCTAGCCAAATTCGGATTGGTTTTGTGCGAACTTTCCAAAACTGTTTGGTTTAAACTGGGTCTACCTTGCGAGTAATTGTTGAGGTGGTAAACGATCTCGGATGGAAAAGAGCCCGAAAGGAATCTTGACCGTTTTGACGGGACGAACAACTTTCATGTTGAACGTTTTTCGATTTGAAGCCATTTTCTAGGCCAAAATGGCCACACAATACATGCTATTATTCGCGCTACCCATGAGACACGTGGCTGGTGGGGCGCGCCACTTATGCCTCTATGACAGAGTTATGTTCGGATGGCTATAACTTTTGCATACGAATTCGGATTGGGACGATTTTGATATCAAAATCGACCATTTCGACGAGACGAAGACAACTCGTGTAGAAAGTTTTTTCATATGAGGCAGTCTTGGTGCTCTAATCTGCCGAATACTGCTCTAGATATAAAATCTCAGTGCTTTGAGCATAGTTTTGGCATTCGAGATGAGATCGGATGACGATGGCCCAAACTTCAAAGATGTTCACCTCGACAATACGAAACTTTTTCACTTTGAGCACTTTTCCATTTGAGGCCATCTTATTTGCTTTTTATGCCATGCCAAAATCTGGTGTCAACAGCGTCTATCGAATCATGATGCAAATGATTTTTTCTTCAATCTTCAGCAGCGGATCAACGACCATTGCCGGTGAAATTGGCCGCCGGAGTTCCGGCCATCGGGCCATCCATATAAAGCAAAGGACCAGGGAAGTATACATTCGATCTAGTCTGTTTACAACAAATTTTCTAACAATAAGTTTGTCTTTTCCTCCTGTGGGATCAGACACACTCATCCATGATCGATCATGAAACAGAGAAGAAGAGAAAAAGAACACGTCATTCCCCATCTTCTTACCTTCCCACAGGATCATCATCAATGACAACAACCACAAACGACCATCGGCGCGGTCCGTCCCATCGTCTCCGGCCTCATCTACGACACCGTCGGGGAGCTCGTACAAACGACCACCGGCGAGATCTGTCCTATCGTCTCCGGCCTTGTCTACGACACCGTTAGCGAGCTCGTACAAACGCCCTCCGGCGCGGTCCGCCGCGTCGTCTTCGGCCTCATCCATGATGTCGTCGGTGAGCTCGTACAGACGACCATCGGCGCGGTCCGCCGAGTTGTTTCCGGCCTCGTCCGTGATGTCGTTGTCGAGCCCCCGCGCACGGCCACCTCCTCCCTCCGGCATCGTGGCTGTTCCCGGGTCTTTCACATATTCATGTACGCTCCTCTGCTCGCATATCCCACTTGTATGCGTATTAAGAACGGAAGGAGAAGAAATGAAACGGCTTTGATTGCCAAATCAATGTCAATTAGTGCATGACCAAGAGAACGAAAATGCCATTGCATGCAACGAAGCGTTGACGTCAATTAAGCAAGGATTATAGCAAGCCGATTCTGGACATTGGCAACTCCATCAATACGTCATCACATCTTCTTCATCTTCCTTGTGGCCCCGACAGGTTTGTCTCCTCTAACGGTGAGACACAGCAACCGGCAACACGGGTCTCCTCCGCCCAGTCGGCTGATCGACGGCGCCCTCCGCGCTGCGAAGACACGTCCGACGGAGAAAACCCACGTTCACTCTGACACGCATGCTCACTCGGGCAGACAAGGAGGTCGGCCGCATCATCCCGTTCACATCGACCGGGCTAGGAAGTCGGCCACATCATCTTCTTCACCAGAAAGCACAAGCAACACACAGCTAGCCCAGCTGGTCCTCCTGTCGTGCCTACCGTTGACGCCAGCACCAAGTAAACCACCATTCGTCTCCTCCCTTGGGCATCAGTCGCCCGACCGTCTCCGCGAGCGCGTGGACGCCTATGCATCGACAAGACCCGACGCCCAAAAACTGAAGGAAATATGCCCAAGAGGCAATAATAAAGTTGTTATTTGTATTTCCTTATATCATGATAAATGTCTTTTATTAATGCTAGAGTTATATTAATCAGAAACTTAGTACATGTGTGAATACATAGACAAAACAGAGTGTTCCTAGTATGCCTCTACTAGACTAGCTCATTGATCAAAGATGGTTATGTTTCCTAGACATAGACATGAGTTGTCATTTGATCAACGGGATCACATCATTAGGAGAATGATTTGATGGACAAGACCCATCCGTTAGCTTAGCAATTTGATCGTTTAGTTTTACTGCTATTGCTTTCTTCATGACTTATACATGTTCTATGACTATGAGATTATGCAACTCCCGAATACTAGAGGAATACCTTGTGTGCTATCAAACATCACAACGTAACTGGGTGATTATAAAGATGCTCTACAGGTGTCTCCGAAAGTGTTCATGGTGTTCGCATAGACCAAGAATAGGATTTGTCACTCCAAGCGTCGGAGAGGTATCTCTGGGCCCTATCGGTATTGCACATCATAATAAGCATTGCCAGCAAACGACTAATGAGTTAGTCATGAGATGATGTATTACAGAACGAGTAAAGAGACTTGCCGGTAACGAGATTGAACTAGGTATTGAGATACCGACGATCAAATCTCGGGCAAGTAACATACCGATGACAAAGGGAACAATGTATGTTGTTATGCCGTTTGACCGATAAAGATCTTCATAGAATATGTAGGAGTCAATATGAGCATCCAGGTTCCGCTATTGGTTATTGACCGGAGATGAGTCTCGGTCATGTCTACATAGTTCTCGAACCCGTAGGGTCCGGACGCTTAACGTTCGATGACGGTCGGTATTATGAGTTTATGAGTTTTGATGTACCGAAGGTAGTTCGAAGTCCCGGATGAGATCACGAACATGACGAGGAGTCTCGGAATGTCTGAGAGATAAAGATTAATATATTGGACGACTATATTCGGACACCGGAAGTGTTCCGGGTGTTATCGGATAAAACCGGAGTGCCGGAGGGGGTTACCGGAACCGCCCCGAGGGAGTATGGGCCATAGTGCGCCAATGAGGGAAAGAGAGAGGCAGCCCATAGAGCTGGCCGTTCCCCCCTAGGGATCCTAATTGGACTAGGAAAGGGGGGAGGCGCCCCTCTCCTTCCTTCTCATCTTCCCCTTCCTTTCCTACCCCCTAGTAGGAATAGGAAAGGGGATTCCTATTCCTACTAGGAGTAGGAAACCTACTCCTATGGCGCGCCCCTTGGCCAGCCGCACCTCCCCCTTTCTCCTTTATATACGGGGACGGGGGGGGGGCACCCAAAGACACACAAGCAACATCGTTTTAGCCATGTGCGGTGCCCCCCTCCACAGAAACATACCTCGATCATACCGTTGCAGTGCTTAGGCGAAGCCCTGCGCTGGTAGCTTCATCATATCCGTCACAACACTGTTGTGCTGACGAAACTCTCCCGTGAAGCTCAACTGGATCAAGAGCTCGTGGGACGTCATTGAGCTGAACGTGTGCTGAACGCGGAGGTGCCGTACGTTTGGGGCTTGGATCGGTTGGATCGTGAAGACGTTCGACTACATCAACTGCGTCACTAGACGCTTCCGCTTTTGGTTTGCGAGGGTACGTAGACACACTCTCCCCTCTCGTTGCTATGCTTCTAGTAGATAGATCTTGCTTGATCGTAGGAAATTTTGTTAAATACTACGTTCCCCAACAATGGCATCATGAGCCAGGTCTATGCGTAGATGATATGCATGAGTAGAACACAATGAGTTGTGGGCGATAATAGTCATACTGCTTACCAGCATGTCATACTTTGATTCGGCGGTATTGTGAGATGGAGCGGCCCGAACTGACATTACGCGTACGCTTACACGAGACTGGTTTCACCGTTACGAGCACTCGTTGCTTAAAGGTGATCGGTGGGTGGCTGTCTCTCTCACTTTAGCTGAATCGAATGTGACTACGCCCAGTCCTTGTGAAGGTTAAAACAGCCCATACTTGATGAAAAATCGTTGTGGTTTTTGTATGCATAGGTAAGAACGGTTCTTGCTAAGCCCGTAGCAGCCACGTAAAACTTGCAACAACAAAGTAGAGGGCGTCTAACTTGTTTTTGCAGGGTATGTTGTGATGTGATATGGTCAAGACGTGATGGGTTATACGTTATCGTATGAGATGATCATGTTTTGTAAAGTTATCGGTAATCGGCTCGGCAGGAGCCGTATGGTTGTCTCTTTATTGTATGAATTGCAAAGGCCATGTAATTGCTTTACTTTATCACTATGAGTTAGCGATAGTAGTAGAAGCAATAGTTGGCGAGACGACCACGACGCTACGATGAAGATCATGGTGTCAAGCCGGTGACGATGGAGATCATGACGATGCTTTGGAGATAGAGATCAAAAGCACAAGATGATGATGGCCATATCATGTCACATATTTTGATTGCATGCGATGTTTATCTTATTATGCTTAGTACGACGGTAGAATTATAAGATGATCCCTTACAAAATTTCAAGGTACAAGTGTTCTCCCTGAGTATGCACCGTTGCAAAAGTTCGTCGTGCCGAGACACCACGTGAGGATCGAGTGTGGTAAGCTCTACGTTCACATACATCGGGTGCAAACCAGTTTTGCACACGCAGAATACTCGGGTTAAACTTGACGAGCCTAGCATGTACAGACATGGCCTCGGAACACTGGAGACCGAAAGGTCGAGCGTGAATCATATAGTACATATGATCAACATAAGATGTTCACCATTGAAAACTACTCCATCTCACATGATGATCGGACATGGTTTAGTTGATTTGGATCACATGATCATTTAGATGACTAGAGGGATGTCTATCTAAGTGGGAGTTCTTTAGTAATATGATTAATTAAAGTTTAATTTATCATGAACTTAGTCCTGATAGTTTTTGCATATCTATGTTGTTGTAGATCAATGGCCCGTGCTACCGTTCCCTTGAATTTTAATGCGTTCCTAGAGAAAGCTAAGTTGAAAGATGATGGTAGCAATTACACGGACTGGGTCCGTAACTTGAGGATTATCCTCATTGCTGCACAGAAGAATTATGTCCTTGAAGCACCGGTAGGTGACAAGCTTGCTGCAGGAGCAACCCCGGACGTTATGAACGTCTGGCAAGCTCGTTCTGATGACTACACGATAGTTCAGTGTGCCATGCTTTACAGCTTAGAACCGGGACTTCAACGACGTTTTGAACGTCATGGAGCATATGAGATGTTCCAGGAGTTGAAGTTAATATTTCAAGCAAATGCCTGGATTGAGAAATATGAGATTTCCAATAAGTTCTACTCCATCTCACGTGATGATCGGACATGGTTTAGTTGATTTGGATCACATGATCATTTAGATGACTAGAGGGATGTCTATCTAAGTGAGAGTTCTTTAATAATATGATTAATTGAACTTTAATTTATCATGAACTTAGTCCTGATAGTTTTTGCATATCTATGTTGTTGTAGATCAATGGCCCCTGCTACCGTTCCCTTGAATTTTAATGCGTTCCTAGAGAAAGCTAAGTTGAAAGATGATGGTAGCAATTACACGGACTGGGTCCGTAACTTGAGGATTATCCTCATTGCTGCACAGAAGAATTATGTCCTTGAAGCACCGCTAGGTGACAAGCCCCCTCCCGCTAATGTAGACGCTTTGAACGTCTGGCAGACGCGGTCTGATGACTACACGATAGTTCAGTGTGCCATGCTTTACGGCTTAGAACCGGGACTTCAACGGCGTTTTGAACGTCATGGAGCATATGATATGTTCCAGGAGTTGAAGTTAATATTTCAAGCAAATGCCGGGATTGAGAAATATGATATTTCCAATAAGTTATACAGCTGCAAGATGGAGGAGAATAGTTCCATCAGTAAACACTTGCTCAGAATGTCTGGGTACTACAATCATATGACTCAACTTGGATGCAAAGTTGACGAAGATAGTGTTATTGATAGAGTTCTTCAATCAGTGCCACCAAGCTATAAAGGCTTCGTGATGAACTATAACATGCAAGGGATGCAGAAGACAATTCCCGAGCTCTTCGCTATGCTCAAAGTTGCAGAGGTAGAAATCAAAAAGGAGCATCATGTGTTTATGGTTAACAAGACCACTAGTTTCAAGAAAAAGGGCAAGGGAAAGAAGGGAAGCTTCAAGAAGAATAGCAAGACAGTTGCTACTCCCATGAAGAAACCCAAGTCTAGAGCCAAGCCTGAAACTGAGTTCTTCTACTGCAAAGGGACTGGACACTGGAAGCGGAGCTGCCCCAAGTATTTGGCGGATAAGAAGGATGGCAAAGTGAACAAAGGTATATGTGATATACATGTAACTGATGTGTACCCTACTAATGCTCGTAGTAGCACCTGGGTATTTGATACTGGTTCGGTTGCTAATATTAGTAACTCGAAACAGGGGCTACAGATTAAATGAAGATTAGCTAAGGAGGACGTGACGATGCGCGTGGGAAATGGTTCCAAAGTCGATGTGATCGCCGTCGGCACGCTAACTCTACATCTACCTTCGGGATTAGTTTTAGACCTAAATAATTGTTATTTGGTGCTAGTGTTAAGCATGAACATTATATCTGGATCTTGTTTATTGAGAGAAGGTTATTCATTTAAATCCGAGAATAATGGTTGTTCTATTTATATGAGTAATATCTTTCATGGTCATGCACCCTTGAAGAGTGGTCTATTCTTGTTGGATCTCGATCGTAGTTATACACATATTCATAATATTGAAACCAAAAGATGCAAGGTTAATAATGATAGTGCAACTTATTTGTGGCACTACCGTTTTAGGTCATATTGGTGTAAAGCGCATGAAGAAACTCCATAGTGATGGACATTTGGAATCACTTGATTATAATCACTTGGTGCTTGCGAACCATGCCTCATGGGGAAGATGACTAAAACTCTGTTCTCTGGAACAATGGAGCGAGCAACAGATTTGTTGGAAATCATACATACTGATGTATGCGGACCGATGAGTGTTGAGGCTCATGGTGGGTATCGTTATTTTCTGACCTTCACTGATGATTTGAGCAGATATGGGTATATCTACTTGATGAAACACAAGTCTGAAACATTTGAAAAGTTCAAAGAATTTCAGAGTTAAGTAGAGAATCATCGTAACAAGAAAATAAACTTTCTATGATCCGATCATGGAGGCGAATATTTGAGTTACAAGTTTGATCTTCATTTGAAACAATGTGGAATAGTTTCACAACTCACGCCACCCGGAACACCACAGCGTAATGGTGTGCCCGAACGTCGTAACCATACTTTATTAGATATGGTGCGATCTATGATGTCTCTTACCGATTTACCACTATCGTTTTGGGGGTATGCTTTAGAGATAGTTGCATTCACATTAAATAGGGCACCATCTAAATCCGTTGAGATGACGCCTTATGAACTGTGGTTTGGCAAGAAACCAAAGTTGTAGTTTCTTAAAGTTTGGGGCTGCGATGCTTATGTGAAAAAGCTTCAACCCGATAAGCTCGAACCCAAGTCGGAGAAATGTGTCTTCATAGGATACCCAAAGGAGACTGTTGGGTACACCTTATATCATAGATCCGAAGGCAAGATATTCATTGCTAAGAATGGATCCTTTCTAGAGAAAGAGTTTCTCTCGAAAGAAGTGAGTGGGATGAAAGTGGAACTTGATGAGGTAATTGTACCTTCTCCTGAATTGGAAAGTAGTATATCACAGAAACTAGTTCCAGTGATTCCTACACCGATTAGTGAGGAAGCTAATGATGATGATCATGAAACTTCGGATCAAGTTACTGCAGAACTTCGTAGATCAACCAGAGTACGTTCCGCGGCAGAGTGGTACGGCAACCCTGTTCTGGAAGTCATGTTACTAGACCATGATGAACCTACGAACTATGAGGAAGTGATGATGAGCCCAGATTCCACAAAATGGCTCGAGGCCATGAAATCTGATGGGATCCATGTATGAGAACAAAGTTTGGACTTTGGTTGACTTGCCTGATGATCGACAAGCCATTGAAAATAAATGGATCTTCAAGAGGAAGACCGACGCCGACGGTAATGTTACTATCTACAAAGCTCCACTTGTTGCGAAAGGTTTTCGACAAGTTCAAGGAGTTGACTACGATGAGACTTTCTCACCCGTAGCGATGCTTTAGTCTGTCCGAATCATGTTAGCAATTGCCGCATTTTATGATTATGAAAGCTGGCAAATGGATGTCAAAACTACATTCCTAAATGGATACCTCAAAGAGGAGTTGTATATGATGCAACCAGATGGTTTTGTCGATCCTAAAGGTGCTAACAAAGTGAGCAAGCTCCAACGATCCATCTATGGACTGGTGCAAGCATCTCGGAGTTGGAATATACGCTTTGATGAGGTGATCAAAGCATATGGTTTTATACAGACTTTTGGAGGAAGCATGTATTTACAAGAAAGTGAGTGGGAGCTCTGTAGCATTTCTGATATTATATGTAGATGACATATTGTTGATTGGAAATGATATAGAATTTCTGGATGGTATAAAAGGATACTTGAATAAGAATTTTTCAATGAAAGACCTCGGTGAAGCGGCTTACATATTAGGCATCAAGATCTATAGAGATAGATCAAGACGCTTAATAGGACTTTCACAAAGCACATACCTTGATAAAGTTTTGAGGAAGTTCAAGATGGATCTGTCAAAGAATGGGTTCTTGCCTGTGTTACAAGGTGTAAAGTTGAGTAAGACTCAATGCCCGACCACTGCTGAAGATAGATAGAAAATGAAAGTCATTCCGTATGCCTCAGCCATAGGATCTATCATGTATGCAATGCTGTGTACCAGACCTGATGTGTGCCTTGCTATAAGTTTAGCAGGGAGGTACCAAAGTAATCCAGGAGTGGATCACTGCACAGCGGTCAAGAACATCCTGAAGTTCCTGAAAAGGACAAAGGATATGTTTCTCGTTTGTGGAGGTGACAAAGAGCTCATCGTAAACGGTTACGTCGATTCAAGCTTTTGCACTGATCCGGATGACTCTAAGTCACAAACCGAATATGATTTTTATTGAACGGTGGAGCTATCAGTTGGTGCAGTTCCAAGTAGAGCGTCATGGTGGGATCTACGTGTGAAGCGGAGTACATAGCTGCTTCGGAAGCAGCAAATGAAGGAGTCTGGATGAAGGAGTTCATATACAATCTAGGTGTAATACCTAGTGCATCGGGACCAATGAAAATCTTTTGTGACAACACTGGAGGAATAGCCTTGGCGAAGGAATCCAGGTTTCACAAGAGAACAAAGCACATCAAGAGACACTTCAATTCCATCCGCGACCAAGTCAAGGAGGGAGACATAGAAATTTGCAAAATACATACGGATCTGAATGTCACAGACCCGTTGACTAAGCCTCTTCCACGGGCAAAACCTGATCAGCACCAAGACTCCATGGGTGTTAGAATCATTACTATGTAATCTAGATTATTGACTCTAGTTCAAGTGGGAGAGTGAAGGAAATATGCCCTAGCGGCAGTAATAAAGTTGTTATTTGTATTTCCTTATATCATGATAAATGTCTTTTATTCATGCTAGAATTGTATTAACCGGAAACTTAGTAGATGTGCGAATACATAGACAAAACAGAGTGTTCCTAGTATGCCTCTACTAGACTAGCTCATTAATCAAAGATGATTATGTTTCCTAGAAATAGACATGAGTTGTCATTTGATAAACGGGATCACATCATTAGGAGAATGATGTGATGGACAAGACCCATCCGTTAGCTTAGCAACTTGATCGTTTAGTTTTACTACTATTGCTTTCTTCATGACTTATACATGTTCCGATGACTATAAGATTATGCAACTCCCGAATACCAGAGAAACAACTTGTGTGCTATCAAACGTCACAATTTAACTGGGTGATTATAAAGATGCTCTATAGGTGTCTCTGAAAGTGTTCGTGGTGTTCACATAGATCAAGAATAGGATTTGTCACTCCGAGTGTCGGAGAGGTATCTCTGGGCCCTCTCTGTAATGCACATCATAATAAGCCTTGCAAGCAAAATGACTAATGAGTTAGTCACGAGATGATGTATTACGGAACGAGTAAAGAGACTTGCCGGTAATGAGATTGAACTAGGTATTGAGATACCGACGATCGAATCTCAGGCAAGTAACATACCGATGACAAAGGGAACAACGTATGTTGTTATGCGATTTGACCGATAAAGATCTTCGTAGAATATGTAGGAGCCAATATGAGCAGCTAGGTTCCACTATTGGTTATTGACCGGAGATGAGTCTCGGTCATGTCTACATAGTTCTCGAACCTGTAGGGTCCGCACGCTTAACGTTCGATGACGATCGGTATTATGAGTTTATGAGTTTTGATGTACCGAAGGTAGTTCGAAGTCCCGGATGAGATTACGGACATGACGAGGAGTCTCAGAATGTCCAAGACATAAATATTAATATATTGGACGACTATATTCGGACACCGGAAGTGTTCCGGGTGTTATCGGATAAAACCGGAGTGCCGGATGGGGTTAACGGAACCCCCTAAGTGAGTATGGGCCGTAGTGGGCCAATGAGGGAAAGAGAGAGGCAGCCCATAGGGCTGGGTGCGCCCCCGCTAGGGATCCTAGTTGGACTAGGAAAGGGGGGGAGGCGCCCCTCTCCTTCCATCTCCTTCCTATTCCTACTAGGAGTAGGAAACCTACTCCTATGGCGCGCCCCTTGGGCAGCTGCACCTCCCCCTTGCTCCTTTATATGCGGGGGCAGGGGGGCACCCAAAGACACACAAGCAACATCGTTTTAGCCGTGTGCGGTGCCCCCCTCCACAGAAACACACCTCAATCATACCGTTGCAGTGCTTAGGCGAAGCCCTGCACTGGTAGCTTCATCATATCCGTCACCACGCCGTCGTGCTGTCGAAGCTCTCCCATGAAGCTCAACTGGATTAAGAGCTCGTGCGACGTCATCGAGCTGAACGTGTGCTGAACGCGGATGTGTCGTACGTTCGGTGCTTGGATTGGTTGGATCGCGAAGACGTTCGACTACATCAACCGCGTCACTAGACGCTTCCGCTTTCGGTCTACAAGGGTACGTTGACACACTCTCCCCTCTCGTTGCTATGCTTCTAGTAGATAGATCTTGCGTGATCGTAGGAATTTTATTGAAATACTACGTTCCCCAACATCATCTTCTTCACCAGAAAGCACAAGCAACACACAGCCAGCCCAGCTGGTCCTCCCGTCGTGCCCACCGCCGACGCCAGCACCAAGTAAACCACCGTTCCTCTCCTCCCCTGGGCATCAGTTACCCGGCCGTCTCCGCCAGCGCGTGGACACCTCTGCATCGACAAGACCCGACGTCCGGAAACAGCTCCTTCCGTAACCTATGCGAATACCTCCAGCATCAACTAGTCGGCAGCAACGTCCACCGAAACGGCCTCGACCTTCCCGGTTACTCGAAAGTGGCTTCCGTGATGGACGTGTGGACTCGGCGCGGCACAGTAGGTCGCACCCTCCGGCACAGTCTCTTCCCTGTATCCGCTGCCCTACGGCAGACTCCACGGTGGAGGCACTCGGCGGCGCAGCGCCGGTACCAAGTAGCTCCGCTCTCCCTCCTTGGCACTCGATAGAGATGAAATCGAAGGAAACATCATCCACAACCACTCGGAAGAAAAGATCAAGAACATTCGGCTACCTGTCACTCGGACGCCCCGCGCATCGTCACTCCGCGGGACACGTCTACTTCACTCGGACGCCCTGTGCGTCGCCACTCCGCAGGACGCGTATACTTCACTCGGATGCCCCATGCATCTTCACTCCACGGGATGCGTCTTCAATCGGACGCCCCGCGCATCGTCACTTCGCATGACGCGTCTACTTCACTCAGACGCCCCGCGCGTCGCCACTCCGCAGGACACGTCTACTTCACTCGGATACGCCGCGCATCGTCACTTCGCGGGACGCGTCTACTTCACTCGGACGCCCCGCGTGTCAACACTCCGCGGGATGCGTCTACTTCACCCGGACGCCCCGCGCATCGTCACTTCGTGGGGCGCGTGCACTTCACTCGAATGCCCCGTGCGCCGCCACTCCTCAGGACACATCTACTTCAGTCGGCCGCCCCACGGGTCACCACTTGGTTGGTCACCTTATCACCACTCGGCCGTCTCGCGCGTCGCCACTTGGTTGGTCACCTCATCACCACTCGGTCGCGCCGCGCGTCACCACTCGGTTGACCACCTCATCACTGATACGTCCAAAACGTATCTATAATTTCTGCTTGCTCCATGCCTCTTTTGTGTGATATTGCTATGATATTTATGCACTTCCATACACTTTTGATCATATTTGGACTAACCTATTAACTCAGTGCACCACAGTGCCAGTTCCTGTTTTCTGCTGTTTTTCTATTTCAGGTTTCCCCCATATTAAAAGTGCTCTAAAAATTCCGGGAAAAATACAGGAAAAATCAGCGTACATGAAGCTTCGAGAATCACCAAAGCGGGGCCAGAGGGGAGCCGGGGGTGGCCCAGGCGGCCACCTGGCGCGGTCCCACCCCTGGCCGCGCCATGGGGGCGCCTGGGGCCCCCTCTCCACCTCTGGTGACCCCCCTTCGCATATATATTCCTCGCGTCCCGAAACCCTCGAGGACGGGACCCTTTTTCGCGATCTATCCTCTGTTCCGCCGCCGCCGCGCTTCCAAGATCGGGAGCATCAGGAGAACTCTTCCCGGCACCCTGCCGGGGGGGAGAACCACCACCGGGAGCTTCTCCACCACCATGGACGCTTCCCGGATGAGTCGTGAGTAGTCCACCTTGGACCATGGGTCCATGACCAGTAGCTATGTGATGTTCTCCTCCCCTCTTTGTTCTTCATGGTTTAGACCTCGTGAGCTGCCCTACATGATCGAGGCACATATGTAATCTTTATGCTGTTGCTCTGCTGAGTTTGCTGGGATCCGATGGATTATGAGATTATGTTCAGATTGTGTGTGAGTAATATATTTGATTCACCTCTTTTATATTTATGTTCTTGAGTAATTCTTGCATGTTCTCCGTTGCTGTTTATTGCTTTGGCCGAGTAGTAGGTAGTAACTCCAAGAGGGAACGTTATGCTTGATTGTGGGTTCATGCCCCCTGATGACTAGCTTGAGTGACAGAAACATGAGTCTAGGGGATGTGCTGTTGCCACAAGGGAGAAAACAATGGTGCTTGTACTTGCGGGTGCAAGGATTGTTTACTTTACGCAAAGTTCTTTTAATGCAGTTGTCTGTTGCTTTGAGTTTACACTATGGGTGGGATTCGCAACTTAATACCAGCGAGATGTTATGGATAGATATCGCAAGGTGGATGATTAGTAGTAGATGCAGATGGATTTCGGTCTACTTGCCTTGGCGTACCGCCCATGCTTTTGAGCCTCTACCTTTCTTTACAGCATAGTTAGCATTGGTTTGCGCACATAATCCTGTCAATTGCCCAGCTGTAATTTGTTTACCTCGCTTTGCTGTTTTATCGTCTTTTGGGAGAGAGACATCACTAGTGAACATCATGGGACCCCGGTCCATATTACCATCACTGATCACACCCGCTATTTACTTCCTGTTCTTATTTCCTAGTTGCAGTCATACCTATCATTATTATCTCTTGTGTTTGATCCTTTGTAAACGACAAGGCCGGAGGGATTGACAACCTCTCTGTACTCGTTGGGAGCAAAGTTATTTGTATCTGTGTGCAGGTCCTGTCAACCGCTAAGTTTCTGGCGCCGTTGACACCTTCTTGTCGACCCTCGGAGTCTCACGGGATTTTGATCCTTGGTACCTTTGCCAAGGGAAACTTGCTGCTACGCTACACCTCAAACCTTCCACTTGGGGTAACTAACGAGGGGCGAGAAGCCATCAAGCAAAGTTTCTGGCGCCGTTGCCGGGGACTCCACTCTTCAAGATAGGGGAGTTGCACGCTATCTTTTATCTTTGCTTTTTAGTCTTGTTAGTTTACCTTTCAGTTTTTGCTTTAGTGTCCCTTACCAAAAATCACAAAAATAGTTATCTTGCTTGCTGCTGCTATGGGTTCCACCGAGAACACCAAGTTGTGTGACTTCACTAGTCATAACAACGATGACTTTATCTGCACGCCTATTGCTACACCTGCCACTTCAGCACCTTCTTATGAGATTAAACCTGCTTTACTGAACCTAGTTATGAAAGATCAATTCTCCGGTGCTGGAGATGATGCTGCTTTGCACTTAAATAATTTTGTTGAGCTTTGTGATATGGAAAAGTACCAAGAAATAGATGGTGATATAGTTAAGCTTAAGCTTTTTTCCTTTCTCCTTGAGAGGAGGAGCTAAAATCTGGTTTCAATCCTTGCCTAGGAATAGTATAGATTCTTGGGACAAGTGCAAGGATGCCTTTATTGGGAAGTACTACCCCCCTGCTAAAATTATCCAACTAAGGAGTAACATAATGAATTTTAAAAAATTGGATAATGAACACGTTGCCCAAGCTTGGGAACGCATGAAATCTCTTGTCAAGAATTGCCCTACTCATGGTTTGACTACTTGGATGGTTATCCAAACTTTTTATGCAGGCTTGAACTTTACCTCGCGGAACTTGTTGGATTCGGCCGCGGGAGGAACCTTTATGTCAACTACACTTGGTGCTTCCACGAGGCTTCTCGATGAGATGATGACCAATTATTCCCAATGGCACACCGAACGCGCTCCAACAGGTAGGAAGGTAAACTCTGTCGAGGAGATTTCCTCCCTAAATGAAAAAGTTGACTTGATGATGTCTCTACTTTCCAAGCAATCTTCTATTGATCCTCATGATGTTCCTTTAAATTCTTTGATTGCTCAAGATCAAGTAGATGTGAACTTTATCTCTAGAAACAATTTCAATAACAATGCTTATAGGAGTAATTTTGGTAGCAACCCTAGACCGTTCCCCTCTAATTCCTATGGGAACAACAATGCTTATCCTAGCACCAAGAACTCCACTTCTGAACTAGAGATTATGCTTAAAGACTTCATCACTACCCAAAAAGCCTTCAATAAGAGTGTAGAAGAAAAACTAGACAAACTAGATAATCTCTCTTCGAAGGTAGACAATTTAGCCCATGAGGTAGAGTTGCTTAAAATTAGAACTTCTCCTCTTGAGGAGAGGAATACCACTCCTATGAATGCTATTCAAGTGCAAATTAATGAAAACATTAGGATGATGGCTAAACTTAAAGAGAGATGGGCTAGAGAAAAGGAGGAAGAAGATAGAATTAAGAGCCTTCCTACCCACCACACTGTTGCTACTATCCAATTTGTTGAGGATATCCAAAATCTTAGCACCCAATGCACTCCTAGTCCCATTGGACCTATTAATGGTGATGCTATGACCTCAACCGTAGAAGAAACTCCTATGACCATAGAAGCTACCAAACAAGTGAGCCTAAAGGACACCACTACCACTTTACTTGATAGTAGTGACCTTGATTTTGATAATTGCACCCTTTCTGAAGTTATTGGTTTTCTTCACAATATGTCTAGAGATCCCCACACTAGCACACTTAATCTTGCCTTCACGGAGCATATCAGTAATGCTCTCATCAAAGCTAGAGAGGAGAAGCTTAGGGTATAAGCCTCCATACCTAGAAAGCTAGAAGATGGTTGGGATCCTATGATTAAAATTAAGTTGAATAACTTCTCTTGCTATGCTTTATGTGATGTTGGAGCTAGTACCTCCGTTATGCCCAAAAGAATATATGATATGTTTAAATTGAAATCTTTTGATCCTTGTTCTTTTGGTGTTCGTCTTGTTGATTCTTCCATAAAGAAACCTTTGGGGAAGATCGACGATGTTCTTATCATTGTCAATGACAATTATGTTCCCGTGGATTTTACTATTATGGATATTGAATGTGAACCTTCATGTCCAATTATTTTGGGACGTCCTTTTCTTCGCACCGTTGGTGCTATCATTGACATGAAAGAGGGGAATATAAAATTCCAATTCCCTCTCAAGAAAGGAATGGAACACTTCCCTAGAAAGAAGATTAAGTTGCCTTTTGAGTCCGTTACACGGGCTAGCTATTCTCTTACTCTTGATATAACTTGATCCTCTCTTTTTGCATCATGCCTAGCTTAAAGGCATAAAATAAAGCGCTTTTGGGAGGCAGCCCACAACAAATTAGGATTTATTTTTTGCTTTTGTTGTGTCTTGATGTTTTACTACAGTAGCATCATCATTGTATCTTTTCTTTTCAGCTTTGTGCCAAGTTTAGCCTCCGATTGCAAGAAAGTTCAAAAGTTGTGACGTGCAGTCCAGAAAACAGATTCTGTCCTTGGACAGAAAAATTCGTATAAAATCACCAGATAATCTTTTTGATCTGAATTGTTTTGACAGCGTGCTCTATACAATTGGCTTTCGGGCGTCTGTTCTGAGTTTTTTGATTTGAGTTGCAGAAGTGCCCCGAAAAAATTATTTACTACCTGCTGGTCTGTTTTTCACAGATTCTGTCCTGTTTTGCCTTTTCTTCGTTTTGCAAACCTTGAGCTTGCTTTTTCTTTGCAAAAACCTTTTGGCAATCTTGAGAAACAGTAGCTCTTTAAGATTATCTTTATTTCCAGTAGGGAAAAGTTATTTTATTGTGGGTACTAACCTCGCTAATCAGATTATGATGAGTTATGTATGAAGGGAGTTTTCAAGTGTGCGAGGGAAGATGATAAAAGAAGATTCAGGAGGGTCAAACGCTCAAGCTTGGGGATGCCCCCATGCAACCCCCAAGAAATATTCAAGAAGACTCAAGCGTCTAAGCTTGGGGATGCCCCCATGCATCCCCTTCTCCATCAACAATTATCAGTTTGTCTTTTGTTCCACTAAAATTATCACTTCATGTGTTATGTGCTATGCTTGGAGCGTCTTGCTCTTAGTTTCCTTTTTAGTTTTCTTTAGCTTTGCTTGCTGTTCATAACAAGTTAGAACCCAGCTTTCTTTGTGTGGGAGAGAAACACGCTCCACTTCAACCTAGAACACAACATAGGATTTTCATGCTTATCTTTGCTGTGTGTGTTCTTTGTCTTTCCATAGATGCTGTCATGTTTAGCTCTTAGTTTTCATGCTTTTCTTTTTAAAGAGCTTTTGTTTAGTTGGTTGCTGAACTCTCTTGAGTTTTCATGTTTATCTTGTTAAGAGAGTTTTCCTGTTGCACTGAGTTGTGTGTCTTAACTGAAAGTAGGTAATTGAGGTTGCTATTTAATTTTAGTAGTAACTTGCAATAGTTTTGAGGTATTGCCATGAGTAATGTCTGAACGTTTGGTGTCAAGAGCTTTAGCCTATTAGTGATAGATGTCGTATTTTGGGCAATCCGTGTTTATTTTCGAAAACCTACAAATAGTTGAGAACTTTAGCTACTAAATGGATCACTAATCTTTGGAGGGATCGAATATTAGAGTACACTCACGTACCATGAGTCGAGGATGCGCAAGGATAACCAAACCCCCATACACTCCTCCTCGGGGTACTTGTCTCTTTGTGAACCTCCTAATTAGATTGAGAGTTACCGATAATAAGTGCATGAGTTCTTTGGACTAATGTGAGTATTCGAAAGTTGACACTTCCACCTAGCCATATTTTTCTAGCCTCTTCGGTACCGTGCATTGCCCTTTCTCACCTCGAGAGTTGGCGCATACTTCGCCGGTGCATCCAAATCCTTGGCACGATACGCTCTGTCATCATAAGCCTCATTATATCCTTCCTCAAAATAGCCACCATACCTACCTATCATGGCATTTCCATAGCCTTTCCGAGATACATTGCCATGCAACATCCATCTTCTCATGACTTGATCTTCATGTCATACATGCTTTTTGCTTGATCGATGAGCCGCATGCTAGTTAGGCCTTGCCCTCATCATTGCTACATGACGCACTAGTATCATTGCATATCCTGCTACACTGGCACAGGCATACATTTGCATACATCATGATAGTTTCATTTTATTTATGTTGAGTACTTTTGTAAAGTGTGAAAGATCTTCTATACTTCTTGTAATAAATAGAGTGTTGCCCCTAAAGTGAGGAAAAGATCCCAAAGAGGACAAAATCAAAAGATCCCAAAGAGGACAAAGGAGAGTTAAATAGAAAGAGCCATTGAGGCCACAAAAAAATAAAAATAAAATAAAAAAAAGAAAAAAAGAAATAAAAAGAGAGAAGGGGGCACACTACTATTCCTTTTGAGAGATCCACACTCGTACTCCATCTTATACCTTGTACTCCATAGAGATTATCATTCATGCATATAGCTATGTGGGGACCTTCACACTATAGAACTTGGCTTGTATATTCCAATGATGAGCCTCCTCAAAAGAGCTCTAGGTCTTCTTGAGCAAGCAAGTTGGATGCAGCCCCACTAGTTCCATTGGAGAGCTTACCTTAGCTCATACGTGCATCCGTTGCATGGCAATCCCTACTCCTCACATCATATCTATCATTTGGCTTTCTCTCGCCTATGATTGTCCTCATTGATGTGAGCCTTTCACACCTTTTTTTTTATCTTCCCCCTTCATCATTTTTCTCTCTTTGCCATCCTAAGTGTCGACTTTCTTGCTTACGCTCATCCATTGCATGAGTGCTCAAAATATCGAAAGGGAGTGGATCATTTTGACTTGTACCTGGCTGACGGTCTGGGGATGAGTCAAGATAAGATTCCAAAGAAGACCAAGTGTGAAACTTTAGTAGATTAATTAAGTTCTCAACAATACAAAAACTATGTTTTACTCTCTCATTTATCCCTATCCCCTTTCTTGCACGCAAACACCATTTGGAGACATTCGAGTCACGGACAGCGAGAGCTCTTGCACCTTTATGTTCTTATGTTGCTTGTTACAATGCTAATATAGACTCTTGCTTGTTATGACTTGAATTGAATTACATGCCTTGATTGCTTTACTTAAAAAGTTCTTATATGGTTGGTAGCATGTCACCACAGAAATTATGCTTGTTATCATTTACCTACTCGAGGACGAGCAGGAATTAAGCTTGGGGATGTTGACACGTCCAAAACGTATCTATAATTTCTGCTTGCTCCATGCCTCTTTTGTGTGATATTGCTATGATATTTATGCACTTCCATACACTTTTGATCATATTTGGACTAACCTATTAACTCAGTGCACCACAGTGCCAGTTCCTGTTTTATGCTGTTTTTCTATTTCAGGTTTCCCCCATATTAAAAGTGCTCTAAAAATTCCGAGAAAAATACAGGAAAAATCAGCGTACAGGAAGCTTCGAGAATCACCAAAGCGGGGCCAGAGGGGAGCCAGGGGTGGCCCAGGCGGCCACCTGGCGCGGCCCCACCCCTGGCCGCGCCAGGGGGGCGCCTGGGGCCCCCTCTCCGCCTCTGGTGACCCCCCTTCGCATATATATTCCTCGCGTCCCGAAACCCTCGAGGACGGAACCCTTTTTCGTGATCTCGCCTCTGTTCCGCCGCCGCCGCGCTTCCAAGATCGGGAGCATCAGGAGAACTCTTCCCGGCACCCTGCCGGAGGGGAGAACCACCACCGGGAGCTTCTCCACCACCATGGACGCTTCCCGGATGAGTCGTGAGTAGTCCACCTTGGACCATGGGTCCATGACCAGTAGCTATGTGATGTTCTCCTCCCCTCTTTGTTCTTCATGGTTTAGACCTCGTGAGCTGCCCTACATGATCGAGGCACATATGTAATCTTTATGCTGTTGCTCTGCTGAGTTTGCTTGGATTCGATGGATTATGAGATTATGTTTAGATTGTGTGTGAGTAATATATTTGATTCACCTCTTTTATATTTATGTTCTTGAGTAATTCTTGCATGTTCTCCGTTGCTGTTTATTGCTTTGGCCGAGTAGTAGGTAGTAACTCCAAGAGGGAACGTTATGCTTGATTGTGGGTTCATGCCCCCTGATGACTAGCTTGAGTGACAGAAACATGAGTCTAGGGGATGTGCTGTTGCCACAAGGGAGAAAACAACGGTGCTTGTACTTGCGGGTGCAAGGATTGTTTACTTTACACAAAGTTCTTTTAATGCAGTTGTCTGTTGCTTTGAGTTTACACTATGGGTGGGATTCGCAACTTAATACCAGCGAGATGTTCTGGATAGATATCTCAAGGTGGATGATTAGTAGTAGATGCAGATGGATTTCGGTCTACTTGCCTTGGCATACCGCCCATGCTTTTGAGCCTCTACCTTTCTTTACAGCATAGTTAGCATTGGTTTGCGCACATAATCCTATCAATTGCCCAGCTGTAATTTGTTTACGTCGCTTTGCTGTTTTATCATCTTTTGGGAGAGAGACATCACTAGTGAACATCATGGGACCCCGGTCCATATTACCATCACTGATCACACCCGCTATTTACTTCATGTTCTTATTTCCTAGTTGCAGTCATACCTATCATTATTATCTCTTGTGTTTGATCCTTTGTAAACGACAAGGCCGGAGGGATTGACAACCTCTCTGTACTCGTTGGGAGCAAAGTTATTTGTATCTGTGTGCAGGTCCTGTCAACCGCTAAGTTTTTGGCGCCGTTGACACCTTCTTGTTGACCCTCGGAGTCTCACGGGATTCGATCCTTGGTACCTTTGCCAAGGGAAACTTGCTGCTACGCTACATCTCAAACCTTCCACTTGGGGTAACCAACGAGCGGCGAGAAGCCATCAATCACCACTCAACCACCCCGCGCATCGCCATTCGGTTGGTCACCTCATCACCACTCGGCCACCCCGCGCGTCGCCTCTCGGTTAGTCATCTCATCACCACTCGGCCTCTCCGCGCGTCACCACTTGGTTGGTCACCTCATCACCACTCGGCCGCCCCGCGCGTTGCCATTTGGTTGATCACCTCATCACCACTCGGCCGCCTCATGGGTCGCCACTCAGTTGCTCTCCTCATCACCACTCGGCTGCCCCGCGCGTCACCACTTGGTTGGTCACTTCATCACCACTCGGACGCCCCGCGCGTCGTCACTTGATTGGTCACCTCATCACCACTCGACCGCCCCGCACGCTGATACGTCTCCAACATATCTATAATTTTTTATTGTTCCATGCTATCATATATTCTGTTTTGGATGTTTAATGGGCTTTATTATACACTTCTATATTTTTTCGGGACTAACCTACTAACCCAAGGCCCAATGCAAATTGCTGTTTTTTTGCCTATTTCAGTGTTTCGCAGAAAAGGGATATCAAACGGAATCCAAACGAAATGAAACCTTCGGAAGAGTTATTTGTGGAACCGTATCTTCACAGAAGACTTGGAGTACATGCGAGGGAACGAGAGAGGCCGCCACAAGGGTCCAGGGCGCGCCCCCCACCGTCGTGGGCCCCCTCTGGCTCCCCCGATGCCCTGCTTCCTCCTATATATATATATCCATATACCCTAAAAACATCGAGGCAACAGAAAAAACGCTAATTCCACCACCGCAACCTTCTGTTCCCGTGAGATCCCATCTTGGGGCCTGTTCCGGAGCTCCACCGAAGGGGGGATCGATCACGGAGTGCTTCTACATCAACACCATAGCCTCACCAATGAGTTTCGAGTAGTTTACGACAGACCTTCAGGTCCATAGTTATTAGCTAGATGGCTTCTTCTCTCCTTTTGGATCTCAATACAAAGTCCTCCTCGATCTTCGAGGAGATCTATTTGATGTAATCTTTTTGCAGTGTGTTTGTCGAGATCCGATGAATTGTGGGTTTATGATTTTATTAGCACGCCTATTGCTCCTATTACCAATGCTGAATCTTGAGAGATCAATGCTGCCCTGTTAAATCTTGTCATGAAAGGTCAATTTTCTGGCCTTTCTAGTGAAGATGCCGCTACCCATCTGAACAACTTTGTTGATTTATGTGATATGCAAAATATGAGGGATCCGGATAATGATATTGTTAAATTGAAGCTATTTTCGTTTTCACTTAGAGATCGTGCTAAAACTTGGTTTTCCTCTTTGCCTACAAATAATATTGATTCATGGAATAAGTGCAAAGATGCCTTTATCTCTAAATATTTTCCTCCCGCTAAGATTATCTCTCTTAGAAACGATATTATGAATTTTAAGCAACTAGATCATGAGCATGTTGCACAAGCTTGGGAGAGAATGAATTAATAATACGTAATTGCCCTACACATGGTTTGAACTTATGGATGATTATACAAAACTTTTATGCTGGCTTGAATTTTGCTTCCAGAAATCTTTTAGATTCGGCCGCGGGGGGCACTTTCATGGAAACCACCTTAGGAGAAGCTATCAAACTCCTAGATAATATTATGGTTAACTACTCTCAATGGCACACCGAAAGATCTACTAGTAAAAAAGTGCATGCTATTGAAGAGATTAGTGTTTTGAGTGGAAAGATGGATGAACTTACGAAATTATTTGCTACTAAGAGTGCTTCTTCTGATCCCAATGATATGCCTTTATCCACGTTGATGAAAATAATAATGAATCTTTGGATGTGAATTTTGTTGATAGGAATAATTTTGGTAATAATGCTTATAGAGGAAACTTTAATCCTAGGCCTTTTCCTAGTAATTCCTCTAATAATTATGGCAATTCCTACTATAACTCTTATGGAGATTTTGGTAAGATGCCCTCTAAATTTGAGACTAGTGTTAAAGAGTTTATGAATTCACAAAAGAATTTCAATGCTTTGCTTGAAGAAAAATTGCTTAAGGTTGATGAGTTGGCTAGGAAAATGGATAGAATTACTCTTGATGTTGATTCTTTGAAACTTAGATCTATTCCGCCTAAGCATGATATCAATGAGTCTCTCAAAGCCATGAGAATTTCCATTGATGAGTGCAAAGAAAGAACCGCTAGGATGCGTGCTAAAAAAGATTGCTTTATGAAAGCGTGTTCTTCTAATTATCATGAAAATAAAGATGAAGATCTGAAAGTTATTGACGTGTCTCCTATTAGATCCTTGTTTTCTAGTATGGATTTTGATAAAGATGGGACTGAAGATGAGTCTACTTTAGTTAAAAGGCGTCCCAATGATTCGGAGTTTTTAGATCTTGATGATAGAATTGTTAAAAGTGGGATTGAAGAAATTAAAACTTTGCATAGTGATGAACCCACTATTTTGGATTTCAAGGGATTCAATTATGATAATTTCTCTTTAATATATTATATTTCCTTGTTGCAATCCGTACTAAATTCTCCACATGCTTATAGTCAAAATAAGGCTTTTACCAAACACATAGTCGATGCTTTGATACAATCTTATGAAGAAAAACTTGAATTAGAAGTTTCTATCCCTAGAAAGATTTATGATGAGTGGGAACCTACTATTAAAATTAAAATTAAAGATCATGAATGCTTTGCTTTGTGTGATTTGGGTGCATGTGTTTCTACAATTCCAAAAGCTTTGTGTGATATGTTAGGTTTCCATGAACTTGATGATTGTTCTTTAAATTTGCATCTTGCGGATTCTACCATTAAGAAACCTATGGGAAGGATTAATGATGTTCTTACTATTGCCAATAGGAATTATGTACCCGTAGATTTCATTGTTCTTGATATAGATTGCAATCCTTCATGTCCTATTATTCTTGGTAAACCTTTCCTTAGAACGATTGGTGCAATTATTGATATGAAGGAAGGAAATATTAGATTCCAAATTCCGTTAAGGAAAGGCATGTAACACTTTCCTAGAAAGAAAATCAAATTACCTTATGAATCTATTATGAGAGCCACTTATGGATTTCCTACCAAAGATGGCAATACCTAGATCTATTCTTGTATCATGCCTAGCTAGGGGTGTTAAACGATAGGGCTTGTTGGGAGGCAACCCAATTTTATTTTCTTTGTTTTTGCTTCTGTTTAGGAATAAATATTGCATCTAGCTTCTGTTTAGATGTGGTTTTGTGTTTTAATTAGTGTTTGTGCCAAGTAGAACCTTTGGGAAGACTTGTGTGAAGTTTATGTGATCTTGCTGTAAAAAATAGAAACTTTAGCGCTCACGAGATTGGCTGTAATGTTTTACTGCAGAGTGCTTTTTAGTTGATTCTTATTTCAGATGATTAATAGACAAATTCCTCATGTTTACCAATTTATTTCATTTTTTTGGAGTTACATAAGTATTCGAAAGTTACAGATACAACAGACTGTTCTGTTTTTGACAGATTCTGTTTTTCGTGTGTTGTTTGCTTATTTTGATGAATCTATGAGTAGTATCGGGGGGTATGAATCATAGAGAAGTTGGAATACAGTAGGTTTAACACCAATATAAACAAAGAATGAGTTCATTACAGTACCTTTGAGTGGTTGTTTGTTTTCTTATACTAACGGAGCTCACGAGATTTTTGGCTAAGTTTTATGTTGTGAAGTTTTCAAGTTTTGAGTATGGCTTTGATGGACTATGGAACAAAGAGTGGCAAGAGCCTAAGCTTGGGGATGCCCAAGGCACCCCAAGGTAAAATTCAAGGACAACCAAAAGCCTAAGCTTGGGGATGCCCCGGGAAGGCATCCCCTCTTTCGTCTTCATCTATCGGTAACTATACTCGGGACTATATTTTTATTCACCACATGATATGTGTTTTGCTTGGAGCGTCATGTATGAACTGAGTCTTTGCTTTTTAGTTTGCCACAATCATCCTTGCTGAACACACCTTTTAAGAGAGATAAATATTAACTAGAATTTATTAGAATACTCTATGTGGTTCACTTATATCTTTTGAGCTAGATAGTTTTGCTGTAGTGCTTCACTTATATCTTTTAGAGCATGGTGGTGGTTTTATTTTGTATAAATTGTTGATCTCTCATGCTTCACTTATATCCTTTTGAGAGTATTTTAGAACAGCATGGTAATGAGCTTGGGTTATGAAACTAGTCCCAATATGATAGGCATCCAAGATGGGTATAGTAAAAACTTTCATAAAAGTGCATTGAATATTATGAGAAGTTTGATACTTGATGATTGTTCTGAGATATGAGGATGTTGATATTTGAGTCATGCTAGTAGAGTAGTTGTGAATTTGAGAAATACTTGTGTTAAAGTTTGCAAGTCCCGTAGCATGCACGTATGGTAACCGTTGTGTGCCAAATTTGAAACATGAGGTATTTCATTGAGTGTCATCCTTTGTGTGGAGGTCGGGATCGCGAGATGGTTAACTCCTACCAACCCTTTCCCTAGGAGCATGTGTGTAGTACTTTGTTTTGATGACTTGTAGATTTTTGCAATAAGTATGTGAGTTATTTATGACTAATGTTGAGTCCATGGATTATATGCACTCTCACCCTTCCACCATTGCTAGCCTCTCTTGTACCGCGCAACTTTCGCCGGTACCATACACCCACCATATACCTTCCTCAAAACAGCCACCATACCTACCTATCATGGCATTTCCATAGCCATTCCGAGATATATTGCCATGCAACTTTCCACCGTTCCGTTTGCTATGACATGCTTCATCATTGTCATATTGCCATGCATGATCATGTAGTTGACATTGTATTTGTGGCTAGGCCACCATGCATAATTTTTCATACATGTCACTCTTGATTCATTGCACATCCCGGTACACCGCCAGAGGCATTCATATAGAGTCATACTTTGTTCTAGTATCAAGTTATAATATCGAGTTGTAAATCAATATAAGTGTAATGATCATCATTATTAGAGCATTGTCCCGAAGAAAAAAAAGAGAAAAAAGAAGAAGGAAAGGCCAAAGAAAAAAAAGCAAGGCCCAAAAAAAGAAAAAAAGAAAAAAAGAGAAAAAGAAAAGAAAAGAAAAAAGGGACAATGCTACTATCTTTTTCCACACTTGTGCTTCAAAGTAGCACCATGATGTTCATGATAAAGAGTCTCTTGTTTAGTCACTTTCATATGCTAGTGGGAATTTTCATTATAGAACTTGGCTTGTATATTCCAACGATGGGCTTCCTCAAATGCCCTAGGTCTTCGTGAGCAAGCAAGTTGGATGTACACCCACTTAGTTTCTTTTGTTGAGCTTTCATACATTTATAGCTCTAGTGCATCCGTTGCATGGCAATCCCTACTCACTCACATTGATATCTATTGATGGGCATCTCCATTGCCCATTGATACGCCTAGTTAATGTGAGACTGTCTTCCTCTTTTTGTCATCTCCACAACCACCACTCTCTTCCACATAGTGCTATGTCCATGGCTCACGCTCATATATTGCGTGAAAGTTGAAAGAGTTTAAAAAAATTAAAGTATGAAACAAATGCTTGGCTGAAACCGGGGTTGTGCATGATTGGAGTATTTTGTGTGACGAAGATGGAGTATAGCCTAACCATATGATTTTGTAGGGATGAACTTTCTTTGGCCATGTTATTTTGAGAACACATGATTGCTTTGTTAGTATGCTTGAAGTATTATTATTCTTATGTCAATATAGACTTTTATCTTGAATCTTTCGGATCTAAACATTTATGCCACAATAAAGAAATTACATTGAGAATTATGTTAGTTAGCATTCCACATCAAAAATTCTATTTTTATCATTTACCTACTCGAGGACGAGCTGGAATTAAGCTTGGGGATGCTTGATATGTCTCCAACGTATATATAATTTTTTATTGTTCCATGCTATTATATATTCCCTTTTGGATGTTTAATGGGCTTTATTATACACTTTTATATTATTTTTGGGACTAACCTACTAACCCAAGGCCCAATGCAAATTGTTGTTTATTTTGCCTATTTCAGTGTTTCGCAGAAAAGGGATATCAAACAGAGTCCAAACGGAATGAAACCTTTGGGAGAGTTATTTTTGGAACCGTATCTTCATAGAAGACTTGGAGTACACACGAGGGAACAAGAGAGGCGGACACGAGGGTCCAGGGCGCGCCCAGGGGGGCAAGCGCGCCCCCACCCTTGTGGGCCCCCTCTGGCTCCCCCGATGCCCTCCTTCCTCCTATATATATATATATATATATATATATATATATATATATATATATATATATATATATATATATATATATATATATATCCATATACCCTGAAAACATTGAGGCAACAAAAAAACCCTAATTCCGCTGCCGCAACCTTCTGTTCCCATGAGATCCCATTTTCGGGCCTGTTCCGGAGCTCCGCCGGAGGGGGGATCGATCACGGAGTGCTTCTACATCAACACCATAGCCTCACCAATGAGTTGTGAGTAGTTTACCACACACCTTCGGGTCCATAGTTATTAGCTAGATGGCTTCTTATCTCTTTTTGGATCTCAATACAAAGTTCACCTCGATCTTCGAGGAGATCTATTTGATGTAATCTTTTTGCGGTGTGTTTGTTGAGATCCGATGAATTGTGGGTTTATGATCAAGATTATCTATGAACAATATTTGATTCTTTTCTGAAATCTTTTATGTATGATTATAACAATATCCTTGCAAGTCTCTTCGAATTATTGGTTTGGTTTGGCCTACTAGATCTATAGTTCTTGCAATGGGAGAAGTGCGTGGCTTTGGGTTCAATCTTGCTGTGTCCTTTCCCAGTGACAGCAGGGCAGCAAGGCACGTATTGTATTGTTGCCATTGAGGATAAAAAGATGGGGTTTATATCATATTGCTTGAGTTTATCCCTCTACATCATGTCATCTTGCTTAAAGAATTACTCTGTTCTTATGAACTTAATACTCTAGATGCATGCTGGATAGCGGTCGATGTGTGGGGTGATAGTAGTAGATGCAAAATCGTTTCGGTCTACTTGTTATGGACATGATGCCTAAATATAATGATCATGCCTAGATATTCTCATAACTATGCGCTTTTCTATCAATTGCTCGACAGTAATTTGTTCACCCATCGTAGAATTCTGCTATCATGAGAGAAGCCACTAGTGAAACATATGGCCCCCGGGTATATCTTTATCATATTACTTTACCTTCAATTTCTTTTGCCGTTGCTTATTTGCTTTATTTACTTTCTGTTCTTATACTAAAAAATACCAAAAATATTATCCTATCCTATCTATCAGGTCTCACTTTCGTATGTTACCGTAAATTGATTGACAACCCCTTATCGCGTTGGCTGCGAAGTTCTTATTTGTTTGTGCAGGTGCGAGGGACTCGCGCGTGGTCTCCTACTGGATTGATACATTGGTTCTCAAAAACTGAGGGAAATACTTACGCTAATGTGTTGCATCACCCTTTCCTCTTCGAGGGAATACAACGCAAGCTCGAGAAGTAGCACGCACCGCCACTTGGTTGGCCACCTCATCACCACTCGGTCGCCCCGCGCATCGCCACTCGGTTGGTCACCTCATCACCACTCGTCCGCCCTGCGCGTCGCCTCTCGGTTGGTCACCTCATCAACACTCGACCTCAGCCGCCCCGCGCATCACCACTCGGTTGGTCACCTCATCACCACTCGGCCGCCTTGCGCGTCGCCACTCAGTTGTTCACCTCATCACCACTCGGCCGCCCCGCGCGTCGCCACTTGGTTGTTCACCTCATCACCAGTTGGTCGCCCCGCGCGTCGTCACTCAGTTGGTCACCTCATCACCACTCGGCCGCCCCGCGCGTCGCCTCTCAGTTGATCACCTCATCACCCCTTGTCCGCCCCGTTCGTCGCCATCGGTTGAACACATCTTCACCACTTGGTTGCTCCGTGTGTCTGAAGGAAATATGCCCTAGAGGAAATAATAAAGTTATTATTTATTTCCTTATATCATGATAAATGTCTTTTATTCATGCTAGAATTGTATTAACCGGAAACTTAGTACATGTGTGAATACATAGACAAAACAGAGTGTCCCTATTATGCCTCTACTAGACTAGCTGTTAATCAATGATGGTTACGTTTTCTAACCATAGACATGTGTTGTCATTTGATGAATGGGATCACATGATTAGGAGAATGATGTGATGGACAAGACTCATCCGTTAGCTTAGCAACTTGATCGTTTAGTTTTACTGCTATTGCTTTCTTCATGACTTATACATGTTCCCGTGACTATGTGATTATGCAACTCCTGAATACGGGAGGAACACCTTGTGTGCTATCAAACATCACAACGTAACTGGGTGATTATAAATATGCTCTACAGGTGTCTCCGACGGTGTTTGTTGTGTTGGCATAGATCGAGATTAGGATTTGTCACTCCGATTGTCGGAGAGGTATCTCTGGGCCCTCTCGATAATGCATAGCACTATAAGCCTTGCAAGCAATGTGACTAATGAGTTAGTTGCGGGATGATGCATTACGGAACGAGTAAAGAGACTTGCCGGTAACGAGATTGAACCAGTATGATGATACCGACGATCGAATCTCGGGCAAGCAACATACCAATGACAAAGGGAACAACATATGTTGTTATGCGGTTTGACCGATAAAGATCTTCGTAGAATATGTAGTAGTCAATATGAGCATCCAGGTTCCGCTATTGGTTATTGACCGAAGATATGTCTCGGTCATGTCTACATAGTTCTCGAACCCGTAGGGTCCACACGCTTAATGTTGGATGACGATTTGTATTATGAGTTATGTGATTTGATGACCGACGTTTGTTCGGAGTCCCGGATGAGATCATGGACATGACGAACAGTCTCGAAATGGTCGAGACGTAAAGATCGATATATTGGAAGGCTATATTCGGACATCGGAAAGGTTTTGAGTGATTCGGGTATTTTTCGGAGTACCGGAGAGTTACGGGAATTTGCCGGGAGAAGTATTTGGGCCTTATTGGGCCATACGGGAATAGAGGAGGCATGCCAAAGGGAAGGAGGCGCCCCCCATGGGTCCGGTTTGGACTAGGGGAAAGGGGGCGGCGCCCCCCTTGCCCTTTCTTACTCCCTCTCTGTAATGCCCCAGATGTAACACTTTCCAAATATGGCAATAAAGCTTCTCAATTTGATCCTTGTCCTTATCCTTGGGGGTTCTTGTCATTTTATTTTTGCATTGCCATATCATTTATTATTTTGCATCCTTGCATTGCTTCATCATCATAGCATCATGGCATCATAGTTTACTTCTTTTGTTGATGACTGTATGGTGAGGCCTTGTGATGTTGTGTGTGTGGCTTGAGCTATGTCTTGCTTAAACCCAAAACCCCTTCTTCTTCTTCTTCTTCTTCTTCTTCTTCTTCTTCTTCTTCTTCTTCTTCTTCTTCTTCTTCTTCTTCTTCTTTTTCTTTCTTTTCTTTTCTGTCCATTCTTTACCCCTTTGTGCAAGCCACCTAGCCAAGCCCATTGATGTTCTTTCTTTTCGTATAAAACTTTCACCATGCCTTCAACCTCTCCACCAAATATCACCCCATTTAGAATTGATTTGGTTGGGTTTTAAAATGACTAGAGTTTGAACCATATTCAAACTCCTTTTATTTTTCTGCCTCTAAAAATGACCAACTCAATTTTATTAAATAGGGCATAAATCACTGAGCATGGGGATATTTTTATTTTCCCCTAACTCTTCTCCTTTTATCCTCTGCTTTCCTTTTTCTTTCTGTCTGAAGAAATAAAGAAAAAGAAAAGAAACATCAGCTGGCACAGTGGCCTGGGCCTCCTCCTCCATTCCCCCCAGGCTCATTCTCTTCTCTGCAGTGCGCATCCCATTTCTCTCCCGTAGGCCCAGTCGAGCGCTCGCAGTCGCGCCGTCTCTCCCCTCATGCCTGGCCCCATCTGTCTGTCTCTCACCCCGCGCCTCCGTCTTCATCCGTTAGCGAAAAGCAGAGCAGCGTGCGTGCTCACCGTCATGCCGTGAACTCGGGGACGTCGAGGTCTCGTGGCCCGAGCCCCCCATTTAAACCTGAAGCTTGTCCAGCCCCTCTCTCTAGCGTTCCTCTTCCTCCTCCTCGCCGCCTGGAGAGCCCAGCACCACCAGATCCGTCGCTCCAGCCGATACCCGCAAGCATCTGAGTGCGCCACCTCATCGCCGGCGAGCCCCTCGTCGACCTCAGCCTCGCCAATCATGTCCTTCTGCTTCCACGACGTCGACTCCTTCGACTATTTCATCTACGCGGACCCGATCGCCTCCACGCCGACGACTTCTTCCTCTTCTTCATCTCCAGTGGCCGTAGCTGTTCGAGACCCGCCGCCCTCGACTCCGTCCGCGATTGGGCCAGCCGACCACATCACCGTGCTCGTGGTGAGCTCCTCTTTCTCCCCGTACCTTTTCCCCTTCCTGCGCGCCCTCTAGGCCTTAGTTCCTCGAGCGCCCGAGCGCACCGCCGTCGGACCTCGTCACCGGCGAGTGTTCCGACCCCTCTAGGCCATGCTTTGCTGTCCGTTTGCTTTAGTGCATCGTGTAGGTGCCGCCTGTGCTGTCGCTGCTCCGCCTAGGCCTCTGCATCGCCTCGCCGTTGCTCCGTCGCTGCCATTCTGTCGTTGCTCGCTGATACGTCCAAAACGTATCTATAATTTCTGCTTGCTCCATGCCTCTTTTGTGTGATATTGCTATGATATTTATACACTTCCATACACTTTTGATCATATTTGGACTAATCTATTAACTCAGTGCACCCCAGTGCCAGTTTCGGTTTTCTGCTGTTTTTGTATTTCAGGTTTTCCCATTACGTAAATTGCCAGAAAAATTCCGGAAAAATTATATAAATAATCAGCGTTCCGGAAGCTTCCTTGCGGCCAAAGTAGGGCCGGAGGGGGGCCACCAGGGCTCCAGGCGCCCTGGCCACGCGACCCCCTTCCAAGCCGCGCCGGGGGGGGGGGCGCCTGGGCCCCCCTTAGCTCCCCTGGCGACCCCCTTTGGCATATATTTAACACCCATCGAGGAAACCCTGATTCCAGACCCCTTTTCTCCAGACGCAATTCCGATCTCCGCCGCCATCGCCATCAAGCTTCGGGGGACCAGAATTCCTGTGCCGGCACCCTGCCGGGACGGGGAAGTGCCCCCGGATTCATCTCCATCGACGTTGCTTCCTCCCTCCATGATGCGGGAGTAGTTCCTCCTCGGGGCTGAGGTTCTTACCAGTAGCTATGTGGTCAATTTTCTCTCCCATGATGTGATCTTCGTTGTGATCATAGGCTATGTTAATCTAGGGTGATCCCATGATATTTCCCCTTCCTCTATGTATTGGATTGATGTACTCACTTGTCTTTATCTAGTATAATCCCCGAGACCAAGGTGACAGCGGTCTATTGGACATGGATTAGAAAAATATTTTCATGAGTGATTTCCTCTCTTGTGTGTTGATTGAAGATTGAGAGTCTCTTGGTGCTTGTCTTTGACTATCCTTTAGATATGTTGTGGTGATTGTGGGACTCTCTTTCGATGGCCGCGGTGACATTGGGAAATCCTTAGATTGAGAACTACGAACTTTGAGGTGTGCTTTTGTAGCCCTACATAATTCTCGTCCTCTCTTGACCACGAAGGAATGACCTCTGGGTGCGTCTCCATTGCATGTTTTATGGGAAATATCATGTGATTCGATTATGTTAATGTTGTTGGGAGTTGCCACTAGTGAAAGTATGAACCCTAGGCCTTGTTTCCACCATTACAATACCATTTGTGCTCACGTTTACCACTTGTTTGCTTGCTGCACTTTTTATTACAGATTTATATTACTTTGCTTTGCCACTCCTATCATCCATATTTTACCATCTCTTCGCCGAACTAGTGCACCTATACAACTCCTAGTTGTATTAGGTGTGTTGGGGACACAAGAGACTTCTTGTATCTTAGTTGCAGGGTTGCTTGAGAGAGACCATCTTCAACCTCTACTTCCCTGAGTTCGATAAACCTTAGGTCATCCACTTGAGGGAAATTGCTGCTGTCCTACAAACCTCTACGCTTGGAGGCCCAACATAGTCTACAAGAGTAGAAGCGTGTGTAGACATCAAGCTATTTCTAGCGCCGTTGCCGGGGAAGTGAGTGCTTGAAGGTATATCTTTAGATCTTGCAATTAAATCTTTTTGTTTCTTGTTTTTATTTCACTAGTTATGTTTATGGAAAACCTTGCTATTGGATCGTTGCTTGTGGGAAGACGCCCCACACCTGTGGTGGTTGCTCCTCCCCCTACTGACATTGTGCCCTATAAAATACCAGCTGATATTATCGATTATGTTTTGGCTAATCGTTATGCAGGAGACAGACATCCCGGTGAACACTTGCTATATCTGTCACAATTATGTTCATTATTTAAGCTTGCAGGTGTATCAAGGGAGTTTGTCATGAGGAAATTGTTCGCCGTATCACTTATAGATAAAGCTTCAGATTGGTATAAGCTTCTCGATAACTCGCACTTGCTTGATTGGCAAGAGCTTATGTCTCTCTTTTACTCCAAGTTTTATCCTCTTCATGAAGTCCATGAGAATAGGAATTATGTTTATAATTTCTATCCTCATGACGGAGAAAGCGTAGCTCAAGCTTGGGGGAGACTGAAAACGTTAATGCTAAAAAGTCCTAACCATGGGCTCCCCAAAGATATGATTATTACTAATTTCTATGCGAGGCTCTCTCGACAGGATAAAGATTTGCTCGATGCTTCCTCTATGGGTTCTTTCACAAACGAAAAGACTGATGCTAAATGGGAACTCCTTGAAAGAATTCAAGGCAACACTGAAGATTGGGAGATCGACAAAGGTAAAGAGTCAGGTATAATTTATGAGTATGATTGCATTAAGTCCTTTGTTGAAACTACAAGTTTTAATAAGTTTAGTGCTAAGTTTGGACTTGATTCTCAACTCCTTGTTGATTTCCTCAAATCTTTTGCTTCACATCTTAATATGCCTAAGGAGGATTGGATCAAGTATCATAAACCTTTTAAACAGACTTGCAAAGAAAATGAAATTGTTCATGATGATTGCAACATGCATGATCCAATTCCTAAAAATGAAGTTTTATATAAGCATGTTAATTTTTGTGGAGTGGATAGACCTTGTGAAAGGCCTATGATTGAAGAAGAGAAGTATTGTAAGCAACATAAGCATGAAAGAACAATCACTTGGGTCAGAGATTTAAATGAAATTGCTAGAGAATTGTGTGACCTTTATCCTTTTACTTGTGAACTTTGCTGTATAGAGGGTCACTTTAATTTTCAATGCATGCACTTTCAAAACATAACTGTTAACCGGTTGTGTGATAACATGATCACCTCTGATCTTTATGATGAGCTTATGTTATTTTTGATGTGTGAAGAGTTATCAGAAAAGACTTCTTGGCTGGATGTTAATGCCATAGGAATAAAAAACACTTTGCGAAATTGCCATCTCTATTGTGTTGTTAATTGCCATGAAAATGATTACACAAGTAAGATTAGAAAGGAGGGAACTTTACCAAAGTATAAAAATGTCTCTTATATTTCTGCTAATAAAAAGGAGAGTTTCTCCCAAGTTTCCCCTATTGTTTCTAATGATAAACCAGGATATGTGGAGAAGCTTCATCTCCAACCACTCTCTCCTAAGGTGAAGAAGAAGAAAAAGAAGAGGAGGAGGAAGAGGAGCAAAAAGGAAGAAGAATGGGTATCAACCTGGCCTGAGCATATTCCTCCCATCAACTTTTATCCTAACGGTTGTAAGTTTAAAGAAGAAGGTGAAGTTTATTGCCTTAATTATCATCTTGATGATACATCAGTAGGTACTATTGAAGATGATTTTGATTATGATATGCATGTTACTTATTGTGATTGGGAAAATGATGATAATGCTACTTATGATCATGAAAATCTTTTTGGTACCAACTCTGAAAGTGAAGATATGGAAAGCTCTAAGCTTGGGGATGATAGGATTGCAAATCCTTTACCCACTATTGATGTGATAATTGATAATTCTTTTGCTAGTAAGAATAAAGACAACATGTTTACAAATATAGTTGCTAGCAATGATAATGCTCTTCTCTACTATGATGATGTTATAACTCAAATCTATAGTGATCATAAAGGTACCTATGACATAAGGAGAAATTATCCTTATGAAACTTGTCATAATCATGGAGGGAACTACTCCCTTGTTGAACACCATCTTCCTAATACACAATTAATCTATAGTGTTCAAGTTGTTTATGATAGTCCTACTCCCACTATTACCAATGAGAAAGATTATGCTTATGTGGAGAGTAAGAGTACCTTTTTGCATGTGGATCATGGTAACAATGCTTTATGTGATGCTTATATTGTTGGGTTTATTCGTCATCCCACTGAAAATTATTATGAGAAGGGAACATGTGCTTATAGATATTTCAATAATATTAAGTTCCCTCTCTTTATGTTGAAGGTTTTGAAGCTGCACTTGTTTTGTCTTCCTATGCTTATTGCTTTGTGCTTCAATGAATTATTCTATTGCAATATTCCTATGCATAGGAAGCATGTTAGGCTTAAATGTATTTGGTATTTGCTTCTTGATGCTCTCTTTTGTTCTTCAATTCTTATTCCTACGAGAGCAGCATTAAAGTCTTAAGCCTATCTTTATGGCTATAAAGAAAGAGCTCTAGGGAGACAACCCTTGTTATCTTTGCTTTTAGTTTGTTCTTTCACTTTTAGTGGTCTTGATGTTTGTTACTACAGTAGCATCATCATTGTATCTTTCCTTTTCAGCTTTGTGCCAAGTTTAGCCTCTGATTGCAAGAATGTTCAAAAGTTGTGACGTGTTGTCCAGGAAACAGATTCTGTCCTTGGACAGAAAAATTCGTATAAAATCACCAGATCATCTTTTTGGTCTGAATTTTTTCGACAGCGTGCTCTATACAATTGTCTTTCGGGCGTCTGTTCTGAGTTTTTTTATTAGAGTTGCAGAAGTGCCCCGAAAAAATAATTTACTACCTGCTGGTCTGTTTTTCACAGATTCTGTCCTGTTTTGCCTTTCCTTCATTTTGCAAACCTTGAGCTTGCTTTTTCTTTGCAAAAACCTTTTGGCAATCTTGAGAAACAGTAGACCTTCAAGAATATCCTTATTTCCACCAAGGAACAATTATTTTATTAAGGGTACTAACCTCGCTAATCAGATTATGATGAGTTATGTATGAAGGGAGTTTTCAAGTGTGCGAGGGAATATGATAAAAAGATTCAGGAGTGTCAAACGCTCAAGCTTGGGGATGCCCCCGTGCACCCCCAAGAAATATTCAAGAAGACTCAAGCGTCTAAGCTTGGGGATGCCCCCTAAGCATCCCCTTCTCCATCAACATTATCAGTTCGTCTTTCGTTCCACTATATTTTTATCACTTCATGTGTTATGTGCTATGCTTGGAGCGTCTTGCTTTTAGTTTCCTTTTTAGTTTTCTTTAGCTTTGCTTGCTGTTCATAACGAGTTGGAACTCAGCTTTCTTTGTGTGGGAGAGAAACACGCTCCACTTCAACCTAGAACATAACATATAATTTTCATGTTTATCTTTGCTGTGTGTGTTCTTTGTCTTTCAATAGCTACTATCATGTTTAGCTCTTAGCTTTCACGCTTATCTTTTTAAAGAGCTTTTGTTTAGTTGGTCGCTGGAACTCTCTTTAGTTATCATGCTTATTTTATTAAGAGAGTTGGCTTCTGTTGCATTGGTCGATATGTCTATGATAAAAATGCTATGTGCATAATGATGCTTTGTAGTTCATGTTTTCTTATGGTTAGTCTCAAATAGCTGGGGGGTTCTCAATGTGTTATTGGAGTACCAACATGATTTGTTTTCCTATGATGTGGTATGGTCTAGTGATATCTTCCTTCAAGAATTTATTTTGATTGACTTGGCGTATGCTCACGCATATTTAAGACTGTAAAGAAAGTCTATCAAGCCTTGATGATCTTTAGTTTCTGAGTAGCGATATAACTTCCATGCCTGATTCAATGTTGCTTTGTCGCTCTGCATGATTATGACCGTCATTGCTCTTTTAGTTGGTCGCTCCCAGTCTTTTGCTAACCTTCGCCTGTACTAAGCGGACTGACTGCTTGTGCATCCAAAATCCTTTAAACCAGTTATGCCATATGAGTCCACCATACCTTCCTATACATGGTATTTACCTGCCATTCCTAACGAAGACTTTCATGTACCATCTCGAAATTATTCAAAAAAGCATTTCTCTTTTGTGCCTCTGTTTTAGTTCATGAGGAAGTAGTAGTTAATTTATGATCTTTTTAAGTTGGACAAGCTTCACCCCGGGATTGCATGTCTAATGTGCAAACCCATAATACGAGAAGGAACTGGCAAAGAGTGCGCCCGGCTCAAAAATAATACAACAAACAAACCCTCCTTCATGCTTTGTTCATGAGAAATCAGAAAACTTTGGCAGTGATAAACAAAGGAGATTAAGAGGATGTGATCGTCCTCATTCGGGAGCCGTTCCTCGAAACTTGTCCAGCTCGAGAAGTAATTGAGTTATCTGCTAGCATTCGTTGACGAAATATGCATAATCTAAAATAATAATTATTACCTCTGTTTTTAAAACCAAGAGCTCTGGTACATGTTTTGTCTTTGTTTCCGACCACGGGTTTTCAACCTTGCCAACAAAAGCCACGGTTCGAGAGTCTCCACCTTCTTTAAAGCACCAACTATTTAGAGCATGATTGTCATTCTGAGTGTAATGTGCATTGTCCCAAAGTAGCATTGTCTTTTGCATGATTATGATATCGTTTATTCTGAAATCATTGTATCTAGTCATCACTTAAACCTTGGAGGTGCCCCTGCATTTATGTTTTGCTTCACTAAAGGGGGCAAGCGAGATATCAATTTATCATATTTGCACACCATGCTCATTACAAATCTATTTGATGTTTCAGTATCATATTGTAAAACTTTCAGTTCTTTGTGATTTTCTCATGAGGCAACTTAATTACTACAGATTCATTGTCTCAGTAAGCTTTTGTCATATGACTATGAAAAGTCCTATATGGTTAATAGCATGTCACCACATAAATTTAGCTTGTTATCATTTACCTACTCGAGGACGAGCAGGAATTAAGCTTGGGGATGTTGATACGTCCAAAACGTATCTATAATTTCTGCTTGCTCCATGCCTCTTTTGTGTGATATTGCTATGATATTTATTCACTTCCATACACTTTTGATCATATTTGGACTAATCTATTAACTCAGTGTACCCCAGTGCCAGTTTCTGTTTTCTGCTGTTTTTGTATTTCAGGTTTTCCCATTACGTAAACTGCCAGAAAAATTCCGGAAAAATTATATAAAAAATCAGCGTTCCGGAAGCTTCCTTGCGGCCAAAGTAGGGCCGGAGGGGGGCCACCAGGGCTCCAGGCGCCCTGGCCGCGCGGCCCCCCTCCAGGCCGCGCTGGGGGGGCGCCTGGGCCCCCTTAGCTCCCCTGGCGACCCCCTTTGGCATATATTTAACACCCATCGAGGAAACCCTGATTCCAGACCCCTTTTCTCCAGACGCAATTCCGATCTCCGCCGCCATCGCCATCAAGCTTCGGGGGACCAGAATTCCTGTGCCGGCACCCTGCCGGGACGGGGAAGTGCCCCCGGATTCATCTCCATCGACGTTGCTTCCTCCCTCCATGATGCGGGAGTAGTTCCTCCTCGGGGCTGAGGTTCTTACCAGTAGCTATGTGGTCAATTCTCTCTCCCATGATGTGATCTCCGTTGTGATCATAGGCTATGTTAATCTAGGGTGATCCCATGATATTTCCCCTTCCTCTATGTATTGGATTGATGTACTCACTTGTCTTTATCTAGTATAATCCCCGAGACCAAGGTGACAGCGGTCTATTGGACATGGATTAGAAAAATATTTTCATGAGTGATTTCCTCTCTTGTGTGTTGATTGAAGATTGAGAGTCTCTTGGTGCTTGTCTTTGACTATCCTTTAGATATGTTGTGGTGATTGTGGGACTCTCTTTGGATGGCCGCGGTGACATTGGGAAATCCTTAGATTGAGAACTACGAACTTTGAGGTGTGCTTTTGTAGCCCTACATAATTCTTGTCCTCTCTTGACCACTAAGGAATGACCTCTGGGTGCGTCTCCATTGCTTGTTTTATGGGAAATATCATGTGATTCGATTATGTTAATGTTGTTGGGAGTTGCCACTAGTGAAAGTATGAACCCTAGGCCTTGTTTCCACCATTGCAATACCATTTGTGCTCACGTTTACCACTTGTTTGCTTGCTGCACTTTTTATTACAGATTTATATTACTTTGCTTTGCCACTCCTATCATCCATATTTTACCATCTCTTCGCCGAACTAGTGCACCTATACAACTCCTAGTTGTATTAGGTGTGTTGGGGACACAAGAGACTTCTGGTATCTTAGTTGCAGGGTTGCTTGAGAGAGACCATCTTCAACCTCTACTTCCCTGAGTTCGATAAACCTTAGGTCATCCACTTGAGGGAAATTGCTGCTGTCCTACAAACCTCTGCGCTTGGAGGCCCAACATAGTCTACAAGAGTAGAAGCGTGTGTAGACATCACTCGCCGCCGGCGCTGTAGTGCCCGTTAGTTGCTGCTAGTGCATCAGGTGGGTGCGGAACTCTTCCAGGAGCAATCTGCACACCTCCGCCGCCTCGTTTGGTCGCCGGAGCAGCTTCGACGAGCAGCTCCGGCGAGCCCTGCGCTTCCCCTGTTTCTGCTTCGGCTGTTTAGTCTTCAGTTAAACTACCTGTTATCTGTCGAGAACCGATCAGTAGCGCAGTGGTTTGTGCTCCGTCGGTTAAGCGAGAGGTCTTGCGTTCGAATCCTTGCGGGCGCAGTGGGATTTCACCCCCTTTTGTTTTTCGCGTGTGGCTGATAGGCAGGCCCCACCTGCCAGCCTCACAGGCCTTCTCCACCCTTGTGCGCATCCGCTGGCGCCAGCTCAGCCGGGCCCCTCTTGTCAGTGGCTGTGGCTAGATGAGCCTGGGTCATTTTGACCCCGCGCTTTGTTTTTCTTTTTCTGTTTTGTGTTTTCTTTTTCTTTTTCTATTTTTCTTGTTTATTTAATATCTGCTTAAATATGTTTCTGATGAATATGAGTTATATATGAAAAGTGCTTAGAATTTTATGTAGATTATGAATATGCTGTTTGTTGCCATGTTTAAAAACATTTAAAATGCTGTTTGAATTTATTCTTGTTTTAATAATGCTTAAACTTGTAAAATTCATAACTAAATATCTACAACTCCAAATTTAACAAACTTTATATGCATTTGGGGTGGAAAAATGTGTAGAATATTTTGGTGCTGTTGTTTAGCATGTTTGACACCTTTATCACAGAAGTTTTTTAGATCTGTCCCAAATGCAAATAAATTAATATGGGGGTTTCTGGATATTGTTGTTATTTATTTCCAGCCCATTTAAATGTGCTAGCATGTTGCTGTAATGTTAGTTGCACCCTTGCCATGTTAACCAACTCCTTAAAAACTTGTTGGATGCTTGTTTGAACAACATACATAAACTTTTTAGTTGATCCTTTGCTTGTTTCATTCTTGTGTATGATCTTGTTGGATGTGATGTTGTTGCACTCTTGTGACCCTAGGCCATGCATCATATCTACTCCTGTCCTTGTTCATCATGTTCATGCATCATGTGGTTGAGCACTGCATGTTGATTGATTTTGTTCCACTGTTGCATTGTTGTGTTTGGTTAGAGCCCGGTAACGATACGGAGTACGAGGTTTCTATCAAGGTTGAGTGTGAGGAGCAAGGTTACGTTCCCTCCGAGGAATCAACATGCAAGATGACCTTACCCAGATATCACTACTATCTTTGCCTATGCTAGATGTCTTACTCTTTAGCTTATTGCCTCGATGCCTATGTCTGTTTGTCAGCCTCCTATTGTTGCCATGAAACTCTCTATCCACCCACCTAGCAAACCGTTGTTTGGCTACGTAAGCATCGCTCAGCCCCTCTTATAGCGTTGTTAGTTGTAGGTGAAGATTTGAAGATTCTTGCTTCATGTTGAAGTTATTGTTGGGATATCACAATATATAATTTGTTAAACTAAATCATCTATATATTTGGCAATGGGTGGAAGGCTAAGCCTTTGATTGGTGTTTTGTTCCACTCATGCCACCCTAGGAACCGTATAAAACGGTGTTATGTTCCTTGATTTTGCGTCCCTAACACGGTTGGGGTTTATGGGCCCCCCTTGATAACCCACTTAGCGCTAAAGCTTTTCCAGCAAGGCCCAACATTGGTTTTACATTTGCCTAATAACTAAAACTTGCATAGGGCGTTGCTAACCCGAGTTCTTAATTAACAACCCTGGGCCAGTGTTCCACATGAGTGTTGGTCCAAACTGAGCAGACTGCGGGGCCACCTCGAGGAAACTCAAGGGCTGGTTGTAGGATGACTCATCCAGTCATGGCTTGAGACGAGATACGCGCGGCTACTATCAGGGTGTCGGCACGCCGGGAGGTGTTGCTGGATTAGTTTTACCTTAGTGGGAATATCTTGAGCACGGGATTCCGAGAATACTCGGGTCTTCCCACCTTGGAGTTGCGACTCCGCAGATCGTGAGCTTGTGATGGGCTAAGTTGGGACACACCTGCAGGGTTTGATCTTTCGAAAGCCCTACCCACGGTTATGTGGCAGATGGGAATTTGTTAATATACAGTTGTAGAAAACTTGACACTATGATCATAATACACTACCAGCGTGAGTAACCGTGACGGTCGCTTTCCGAAGGGGTTCGGAAAGTGAACACGGTGGGGTTATGTTTGACGTGCTTAGTTAGGATCACTTCATGATCATTTTGATGATCCTTGGCAATTTCTCTTCTCGCTCTAAACACGTAAGCTAGTGCTAGTGCTACTGCAACCTTGTTTTCAGCCTTTTCCACACCTAAGGCTTTGATAGTATTGCTACCCGGGAACGGGATTGCTGAGTCCTCCGTGGCTCACAGATTCTACACAACACCAGATGCAGGTACCGTTGAGAACTACACAGCTGGTGGTTCAGAGTTGTACTGGGAGTTCGATGAAGAGTGTGGGCGATACTACGTGTCTTACCTAGAGGATCAGTAGGGCTCTTACTAGGATGATCGGGACCTTGTGTTGCTTTATTTATTGTATCTTTCATTTGGATCTGCGCCCGTAGTCGGACTCTGATGTTATTGGATGATGTATGTTAATGTATTTCATTGTGTGACGTGGCGAGTGTAAGCCAACTACTCTTTTACATTTTCATCCCCTCTTTTACTTGAGTTGTGCAAAGATACCATACTTGAGATCAGTCTAGTATGTGATTATACCTTTAAGTCGTGCCTCGACACGTGGGAGGTATAGTCACATGATACGTCCAAAACGTATCTATAATTTCTGCTTGCTCCATGCCTCTTTTGGGTGATATTGCTATGATATTTATACACTTCCATACACTTTTGATCATATTTGGACTAACCTATTAACTCAGTGCACCCCAGTGCCAGTTTCTGTTTTCGGCTGTTTTTGTATTTCAGGTTTTCACGTTACGAGAACTGCCAGGAAAAATCCAGAAAAATTATATAAAAAATCAGCGTTCCAGAAACTACCGTGCGCCCGAAGGATAGCTGGGGGGGGCACCAGGGCTCCAGGCGCCCTGGCGGCGCGCCCCCCCCCCTGGGCCGCGCCGGGGGGGCGCCTGGGCCCCCCGAGGCTCCTCTGATTCCCCCTTTGGCATATATTTAAAGCGTCTCCCGAAACCCTCGAGGGAGGAACTCTTTTCGCGATCCCATCTCTGTTCCGCCGCCGCCGCCGCTTCCAAGATCGGGAGCACGAGGAGAACTCTTCCCGGCACCCTGCCGGAGGGGAGGATCACCATCGGGAGCCTCTCCACCACCATGGACGCCTCCCGGATGAGTTGTGAGTAGTCTCCCTTGGACCATGAGTCCATGACCAGTAGCTATGTGATGTTCTCCTCCCGTTCTTGTGCTTCACTAATTAGTCCTCGTGAGCTGCCCTACATGATCGAGGCACATATGTAATCCTTCTGCTGTTGCTATGATGAGTTTGCTGGGATCCGATGGATTATGAGATTATGTTCAGATTGTGCTTGAGTAATATATTTGATCTACCTCTTTTATATTTATGTTCGTAAGTAATTCTTGCATGTTCTCCGTTGTTATTTATTGCTTTGGCCAAGTAATAGGCAGTGACTCCAAGAGGGAACGTTATGCTTGATTGTGGGTTCATGCCCCTCGATGACTAGTTTGAGTGACAGAAACATGAGTCTAGGGGATGTGCTGTTGCCACAAGGGGGAAAACAACGGTGCTTGTGCCCGCGGGTGCAAGGATTGTTTACTTTACGCAAAGTTGTTTTAATGCAGTTGTCTGTTGCATTGAGTTTACACTATGGGTGGGACTCGCAACTTAATACCAGCGAGATGTTCTGGATAGATATCTCAGGGTGGATGATTAGTAGTAGATATTGATGGATTTCGGTCTACTTACTTTGGCGTACCGCCCATGCTTTGAACCTCAACCTTTCTTGCAATGTAGTCAGCATTGGTTTGCGCACATGGTCCTGTCAATTGCCCAGCTGTAATTCGTTTACCTCACATAGCTGTTTTATCGTCTTTTGGGAGAGAGACATCACTAGTGAACATCATGAGACTCCGGTCCATATTACCATCATTGATCACATCCGCTATTTACTTTTCGCTATTATTTACTATTGCAATTATATCTATCACTACTATCACTTGCGTTTAATCCTTTGTGAACTACAAGGCCGGAGGGATTGACAACCTCTCCGTACTCGTTGGGAGCAAAGTTATTTGTATCTGTGTGCAGGTCCACGTTGATTGCTAATATCTGGCGCCGTAGCAGTTGACACCTTGTTGTTGAACCTAGGAGTCTCTGGGGATTCAATCCTTGGTATCTTTGCAAAGGGAAAAACTTCCGCAACACTACATCTCACACCTTCCACTTGGGGTAACCAACGAGGGGCGAGAAGCCTAGCAAGAGTTTTTCTGGCGCCGTTGCCGGGGACTCAACTCTTCAAGATAGGGGAGTTGCACGCTATCTTTTACCTTTGCTTTTAGTCTTGTTAGTTTACCTTTCAGTTTTTGCTTAATATCTTTTATCAAAAATCACAAAAATAGTTATCTTGCTTGCTTGCTACTATGGGTTCCACCGAGAACACCAAGTTGTGTGACTTCACTAGTCACAACAATGATGACTTTATCAGCACACCTATCACTACACCTGCCACTTCAGCACCTTCATATGAAATTAAACCTGCTTTACTGAATCTAGTTATGAAAGATCAATTCTCCGGTGCTGGAGATGATGCTGCTTTACACTTGAACAACTTTGTTGAACTTTGTGATATGCAAAAGTACCAAGAAATAGATGGTAATATTGTTAAGCTTAAGCTTTTTCCTTTCTCCTTGAGAGGAGGAGCTAAAATTTGGTTTCAATCTTTGCCTAGAAATAGCATAGATTCATGGGACAAGTGCAAAGATGCTTTTATTGGAAAATACTATCCACCTGCTAAAATTATCCAACTAAGAAGTAACATAATGAATTTTAAACAATTGGATAATGAACACGCTGCCCAAGCTTGGGAACGTATGAAATCTCTTATCAAGAACTGCCCTACTCATGGTTTGACTACTTGGATGGTTATCCAAACTTTTTATGCAGGCTTGAACTTTACCTCGCGAAACTTGTTAGATTCGGCCGCGGGAGGAACCTTTATGTCAACTACACTTGGTGCTGCCACGAAGCTTCTCGATGAGATGATGACCAACTATTCCCAATGGCACACCGAACGCGCTCCAACAGGTAGGAAGGTAAACTCTGTCGAGGAAATTTCCTCCCTTAATGAAAAAGTTGACTTGATCATGTCTCTACTTTCGAAGCAATCCTCTGTTGATCCTCGTGATGTTCCTTTAAATTCTTTGATTGCTCAAGAACAAGTAGATGTGAACTTTATCTCTAGAAACAATTTTAACAACAATGCTTATAGGAGTAATTTTGGTAGCAATCCTAGACCGTTCCCCTCTAATTCTTATGGGAACAACAATGCTTATCCTAGCACCAAGAACTCCAATACTGAACTAGAGATTATGCTTAAAGATTTCATCACTACCCAAAAAGCCTTTAATGAGAGTGTAGAAGAAAAACTACATAAACTAGATGATCTCTCTTTGAAGGTAGACCATTTAGCCAATGAGATAGATTTGCTTAAAATTAAAACTTCTCCTCTTGAGGAGAGGAAGGTCACTCCTATTAATGCTACTCAAGTGCAAATTAATGAAAATATTAGGATGATGGCTAAACTTAAAGAAAGATGGGCTAGATAAAGGGAGGAAGAGGATAGAATTAAGAGCCTTCCTACCCACCACACTGTTGCTACTATCCAAGTTGTTGAGGATATCCAAACTCTTAGCACCCAATGTACTCCTGGTCCCATTGGACCTATTGATGGTGATGCTATGACTATAGAAACTACCAAACATGTGAACCTAAAGGACACCACTACCACTTTACTTGATGCTAGTGACCTTGATTTTGATAATTGCACTCTTACCGAAGTTATTGATTTCCTTCACAAGATGTCTAGAGATCCCCGCACTAGCACGCTTAACCTTGCCTTCACAGAGCATATCACTAATGCTCTCATCAAAGGTAGGGAGGAGAAACTTAGAGTAGAAGCCTCCATACCTAGAAAGCTAGAAGATGGTTGGGATCCTATGATAAAAATTAAATTGAATGACTTCTCTTGCTATGCATTATGTGATGTTGGAGCTAGTACCTCTGTTATGCCCAAAAGAATATATGATATGCTTAAATTGAAACCTTATGATTCTTGTTCTTTTGGTGTTCGTCTCGTTGATTCTTCCATAAAGAAACCTTTGGGGAGGATCGACGATGTTCTTATCGTTGTCAATGATAATTATGTTCCCGTTGATTTTACTATTATGGATATTGAATGTGATCCTTCTTGTCCAATTATTTTGGGACGTCCCTTTTTATGCACCGTTGCTGCTATCATTGACATGAAAGAGGGGAATATAAAATTTCAGTTTCCTCTCAAGAAAGGGATGGAACACTTCCCTCGAAAGAAGATCAAGTTACCTTTTGAGTCCGTTGTACGGGCTAGCTATTCTTTTACTCTTGATAAAACTTGATCTATATGCATTATGCCTAGCTTAAAGGCATAAAAGAAAGCGCTTTTGGGAGGCAGCCCACATGAATAAATTTATTTTTCTTTTGTTGTGTCTTGATGTTGTTACTACTGTAGCATCATCATTGTATATTTGCTTTTCAATTTTGTGCCAAGTGTAGCCTCTGATTTCTAGAAAGTTCAAAAGTTGTGAGGTGCTGTCCAGGAAACAGATTCTGTCCTTGGATAGAAAAATTCGTATAAAATCACCAGATAATCTTTTTGGTCTGAATGTTTTCGACAGCGTGCTCTATATAATTATCTTTCATGCGTCTGTTCTGAGTTTTTTGATTAGAGTTGCAGAAGTGCCCCGAACAAATCAATTACTACCTGCTGTTCTGTTTTTCACAGATTCTGTCCTGTTTTGCTTTTCCTTCATTTTGCAAACCAAGAGCTTGCTTTTTCTTTGCAAAAACCTTTTGGAAATCTTGAGAAACAGTAGACCTTCAAGAATATCTTTATTTCCAGCAAGGTATAATTATTTTATTATGGGTACTAACCTCGCTAATCAGATTATGATGAGTTATGTATGAAGGGAGTTTTCAAGTGTGCGAGGGAAGATGATAAAAAGATTCAGGAGTGTCAAGCGCTCAAGCTTGGGGATGCCCCCATGCACCCCCAAGAAATATTCAAGGAGACTCAAGCGTATAAGCTTGGGGATGCCCCCGTGCATCCCCTTCTCCATCAACATTATCAGTTTGTCTTTCGTTCCACTATATTTTAATCACTTCATGTGTTATGTGCTATGCTTGGAGCGTCTTGCTTTTAGTTTTCTTTAGTTTTTCATAACGAGTCGGAACAGCTTTCTTTATGTGGGAGAGAAACACGCTCCACTTCTATCTAGAACATAACATAGAATTTTCATGTCTATCCTTGCTGTGTGTGTTCTTTGTCTTTTAATAGCTACTATCATGTTCAGCTCTTAGCTTTCATGCTTATCTTTTCAAAGAGCTTTTGTTTAGTTGGTTCCTTGAACTCTCTTTAATTACCATGTTCACCTCATTAAGAGAGTTTGCTTCCGTTGCATTGGTTGATATGTCTATGATAAAGATGCTACGTGCATGATGGCGCTTAGTAGTTCATGTTTTCTTATGGTTAGTCTCAAATAACTGGGGGGTTCCCAATGTGTTATTGGAGTACCAACATGATTTGTTTGCCTATGATGTGGTATGCTTTAGTAATATCTTCCTTCGAGAATTTATTTTGATTGACTTGGCGTATGCTCACGCATATTTAAGACTGTAAAGAAAGTCTGTCAAGCCTTGATGATCTTTTGTTTCTGAGTAGCAATATAACTACCATGCCTGATTCAATGTTGCTTTGTCGCTCTGCATGATTATGACCGTCATTGCTCTCTTAGTTGGTCGCTCCCAGTCTTTTGCTAACCTTCGCTAGTACTAAGCGGACTTACAGCTTGTGCATCCACATCCTTTAATCCAGTTATGCCATATGAGTCCACCATACCTTCCTACATGGTATTTACCTGCCATTCCTAACGGAGACTTGCATGTGCCATCTCGAAATTATTCAAAGAAAAAGCATTCTTATTTTGTGCCTCTGTTGTAAGTTCATGAGGAAGTAGTGGTTAATTCATGGCCTTTTTAAGTTGGACAAGCTTCACCCCGGGATTGCATGTATAATGTGCAAACCCATAATACGAGAAGGAACTGGCATTGAGTGCGCCCCGCTCAAAAAGATAATATAACAAACAAACCCTCCTTCACGCTTTGTTCATGAGAAATCAGAAAACTTTGGCAGTGATAAACAAAGGAGATTAAGAGGATGTGATCGTCCTCATTCGGGAGCCGTTCCTCGAAACTTGTCCATCTCGAAAAGTGATTGAGTTGTCTGCTAGCATTCGTTGACGAAACATGCATGATCTAAAATAACTTATTACCTCTGTTTTAAAGCCAAGAGCTCTGGTACATGTTTTGTCTTTGGTTCCGACTACGGGTTTTCAACCTTGCCAACAAAAGCCACGGTTCGAGAGTCTCCACCTTCTTTTAAAAGCACCAACTACTGAGAGCATGATTGTCATTCTGAGTGTAATGTGCATTGTCCCAAAGTAGCATTGTCTTTTGCATGATTGTGATATCGTTTATTCTGAAATCATTGTATCTAGTCATCACTTAAACCTTGGAGGTGCCCCTGCATTTATGTTTTGCTTCACTAAAGGGGGCAAGCTAGATATCACTTTATCATATTTGCACATCATGTTCATTGCAAATCTATTTGATGTTTCAGTATCATATTGTAAAACTTTCAGTCCTTTGTGATTTTCTCATGAGGCAACTTAATTACTATAGATTCATTGTCTCAGTAAGCTTTTGTCATATGACTACGAAAAAGTCCTATATGGTTAATAGCATGTCACCACCGAAATTATTCTTGTTATCATTTACCTACTCGAGGACGAGCAGGAATTAAGCTTGGGGATGTTGATACGTCCAAAACGTATCTATAATTTCTGCTTGCTCCATGCCTCTTTTGGGTGATATTGCTATGATATTTATACACTTCCATACACTTTTGATCATATTTGGACTAACCTATTAACTCAGTGCATCCCAGTGCCGGTTTCTGTTTTCGGCTGTTTTTGTATTTCAGGTTTTCACGTTACGAGAACTGCCAGGAAAAATCCAGAAAAATTATATAAAAAATCAGCGTTCCAGAAACTACCGTGCGCTCGAAGGACAGCCGGGGGGGGGGGGGCCACCAGGGCTCCAGGCGCCCTGGCGGCGTGCCCCCCCTGGGCCGCGCCGGGGGGCGCCTGGGCCCCCCGAGGCTCCTCCGATGCCCCCCTTTGGCATATATTTAGAGCGTCTCCTGAAACCCTCGAGGGAGGAACTCTTTTCGCGATCCCATCTCTGTTCCGCCGCCGCCGCCGCTTCCAAGATCGGGACCACCAGGAGAACTCTTCCCGGCACCCTGCCGGAGGGGAGGATCACCATCGGGAGCCTCTCCACCACCATGGACGCCTCCTGGATGAGTTGTGAGTAGTCTCCCTTGGACCATGAGTCCATGACCAGTAGCTATGTGATGTTCTCCTCCCGTTCTTGTGCTTCACTAATTAGTCCTCCTGAGCTGCCCTACATGATTGAGGCACATATGTAATCCTTCTGCTGTTGCTATGATGAGTTTGCTGGGATCCGATGGATTATGAGATTATGTTCAGATTGTGCTTGAGTAATATATTTGATCTACCTCTTTTATATTTATGTTCGTAAGTAATTCTTGCATGTTCTCAATTGATATTTATTGCTTTGGCCAAGTAATAGGTAGTGACTCCAAGAGGGAACGTTATGCTTGATTGTGGGTTCATGCCCCTCGATGACTAGTTTGAGTGACAGAAACATGAGTCTAGGGGATGTGCTATTGCCACAAGGGGGAAAACAACGGTGCTTGTGCCCGCGGGTGCAAGGATTGTTTACTTTACGCAAAGTTCTTTTAATGCAGTTGTCTGTTGCATTCAGTTTACACTATGGGTGGGACTCGCAACTTAATACCAGTGAGATGTTCTGGATAGATATCTCAGGGTGGATGATTAGTAGTAGATATTAATGGATTTCGGTCTACTTACTTTGGCGTACCGCCCACGCTTTGAACCTCAACCTTTCTTGCAATGTAGTCATCATTGGTTTGCGCACATGGTCCTGTCAATTGCCCAGCTGTAATTTGTTTACCTCACATAGCTGTTTTATCGTCTTTTGGGAGAGAGACATCACTAGTGAACATCATGAGACTCCGGTCCATATTACCATCATTGATCACATCCGCTATTTACTTTTCGCTATTATTTACTATTGCAATTATATCTATCACTACTATCACTTGCGTTTAATCCTTTGTGAACTACAAGGCCGGAGGGATTGACAACCTCTCTGTACTCGTTGGGAGCAAAGTTATTTGTATCTGTGTGCAGCTCCACGTTGATTGCTAATATCTGGCGCCGTAGCAGTTGACACCTTCTTGTTGAACCTAGGAGTCTCTGGGGATTCGATCCTTGGTATCTTTGCCAAGGGAAAAACTTTCGCAACACTACATCTCACACCTTCCACTTGGGGTAACCAACGAGGGGCGAGAAGCCTAGCATCACATACTGGGCATTACAAGTTGGTAATCAGAGCCTTCTCCGACCTAGGAGCCTCCCTGATTGATCAAATCGTTGATGGTTGAGTCTAGGCACACACATGAAAATGTTTTGAGTCCTATATATATATATCGGAGAGTAGGATTTATTTTTACTCCTCATCCCTTTATCACTCTGGTGAGGACTTGTGACGCCCAAAGACCGACGTCCCAGAAGATTCGAGATGTTCCGGGTTCTCCCGTGTGTTTCATTTGTGCTTGTGTTATTTATTTTGCATTGCATCATGTCATCATGCCATCATGACTTTAATTCTGCAACTCAACCAAATAAGTCGTGTGGACCTTCGGTCCATTTAAATCGAGGGAAGAGTGACTTCTCTTTATAACCTATCCTCCTAATATTATGGAGCTATTATAAAGAAATATTCCATTTGTTTGGAATTAACCCAAACACACTTGCATATATTCCCCATGCCTTTTCTACTTCAAGTTTCACCGTCAAAACCCTGTCTATAATTCTTATCCGTGTTATTGAGGCTCCTCCAAAAATTCATAGCCCAGGATACCAACTTGTAATGCCCAGGATGGGACTATACTTTCTACGTGTCGAGGCACGACTTAAAGGTATAAGCCCATTCTAGAATGATCTACAAGTTGTTATTCAGAGCCTTCTCCGACCTAGAAGCCCCCACTGATTGATCGAATCGTTGACGGTTGAGTCTAGGCACACACTTGAAAATGTTTTGAGTCCTATATCTATATCGGAGAGTAGGATTTCTTTTTGCTCCTCATCTCTTTTCACTCTGGTGAGGACTCCTGACGATTACTTATCTCTTCTACTCTAAAAAATTCACCAAATTTTTTTAGGATCACGCGAGTATTGTTTGGATTGTTCCGATGTCTTTGTGACGAGAACATTGTTCTCGATGCCTCCTGTCATTTAGGAGTTGTGGCAGTGTCCCGGGGAGTTGAGCTCCGAGGTGTTGTCGTCACAAATATATCGCAGCAGTTCTGGAATACTTAAGACGACCGACATCGAAAACTCTCCTATGCGGTTAGTGGCAAGATAACCCCGACATCACCCAGTACTGGGGAGGTAGTTCGGGAGTATTGCCATAGCTTGTATAGTAGATGTGTTTCGAAGGTCCGAGGTAAACGGTTTCCGGAAGTATGGATACAACTGGATGTAGGATTAGAGTTGAGTGCGCGATGCTTCCCCTGTATCCCCAACACCTGATTGCATAACTGGAAACTTTCGGAAATTAATAGGTGGGTTCATCCAGTAGTTCGTAGGCATTCTTCCAACGAATGCATGATATGGAGTTCGGGGTTCTACATTGAGTGAAGTGGTTTTATGGGCGTTGTTCCAATCGGGAGTTGCATCTTAAAGGGTCCTTGGCTATGCTGATCTGGGGATTGCAAAACCCTTTTGTAACACGTTCCATGAGCTTTCAGCGCGAATATGTGGAACGAAGCTTCTATCTTGTATTTGTTCTATCTGCTCCTTGTTGTTTTTTATTTACCTTTTGTTCTCCCAAGTGGCTTCTCGACAAGTTGATGTACCTACGGAATTGATTCGTTCAATTCTCTGTTTGAATGATATTATGAAGGTTATGTTGCAACATATCTATCCTTTGTTTTTGTTTTGATTCTGGTATTCGAGTTGCTTCGATGTCAAGTGTTGATTCTATACCTTTCCTAATCGGTATTCTCATATTTCTATGGGAGTGCTAGTCCTTCTTAATCATCAAGATGGTCATGTTAAATTCTTTTTCAACCGGTGTCCATTTTGTTCGTCTCAAGTTGTCTTTGTTTTTCCCCGCCCTCCCCCCTTTTTTTCTTTATGGAGCCATAAATTCTCAAATGAAATATCTATTTTATTCATGTGATGTTTCTTCATTCATTTCCTTCTATGTTCTTATCCGATGATTTATCGTGAGGATGCAAGAGTTTCAAGTTCATCATTCTCTGTTCTCATTTCTTCTCCGGTGGTATAAATCCAAGCTTATGTATTGATCATATCTCTTCTTCTTCTTTCACATGTTTTCCCATGTTGAAATTTCTTATCCGAAGTCTCTCTTGATTATTCAACTCTCTAATTCTTCTCCTGAGTGCTGAAGATATCTCGGAAGAGTCGTGTTTCCATTTTCAACCTGTTCAATATATTTTGAGATTGTTATCTCATTCAAGCCGTTAATTTAACCGGTGCAATATCTCTTAAGCAATCTTTTTCAACGGTGATTTCTTTTGAGTGGACCCTAACCCACATGTCTTTTTCCAGGATCTTACCTGACTCTTCTATTTTTCGGAGTTATTCTAAAATTCTTTTCAAAGTGTGACGTAAGTATGAATCCCATCAGTCACAGTCCTTCTCCAGGAACGCTTTCAATTCTTTTTCATCATTGGTTCAACCTTTTAATTCTTCATTTCGGAGTGCCTATACAATTCATGGTGGTGTATCTCATCGTCTTTTCAGATTTTGAAGACCCGAAGACTAGTTAATCTTGAATCCTTATCCGTTCTTCCAAGATTCATGGTTCTAGCTTCATGCCATCCTCATTATTGTTTCGATTATGAGGAATTATTTTCATACCCATCCAAAGCATTTCATGAATTCTTTCCTTTGTGTTCCTCCGAAGGCCATCATTTTAGAATATTTATTCGTTCTCAGTTTTCAACTTTGTCCTCCAAACATCCTTCATTGATGCCTCTTCATTTGTCTCCATATTCTTCCCGGTGATTCATTCTTTTATATTCACTCAATTTCAATTCCTTACGGTGGATTATTCTCTTTCACCACCTGGTTTCAATTCTTACGGTGGTTCTTTCAAGATTTCTCTTCCTTGTTATCGTATTAATTCATTTGTTCTTTTCATAATCCTACCGGTGCTTTGTTGAATATTTGTCCAAGCTTGTGCGAGATCTCTCTTTAATTCTTCCCAACGAGAATAAGTAGGATGCCAAATCCTTTGGTTGTCATCAATTTAAATTGGTGAAGGATATGCATGACATAATTCTTATTCTTATTCCTTCAAGGTGATTTAATCCCTTCCTTCGGAGCTTGTTCATCATATCATATTCTCGGTTCTAAGTTGTTCATCTTGTTTTCCAGAGCTCCAAGTTATTTCAATTATATCATTTCAAACCTCCATCTAATTCATCGCAGCCCTTGTATCTTATTCTTTTTGTCGGGACCCCGATCCTAAGTCACACAGGTCTAGCCTGTAACACACCATATCACTTTGCGGCCTCACGCACGGTATTCCACGGGTGCCACCTTACCTGGCCCGGGACCGTTTGCGCATTTTGGCACACGTATATGATAGTGTCGCTAGCATCCATATGACAGAGAACCCGGGCCGACATGACCAGTTATAAACCAAAAGTGGCACTAAATTACAGAGACAGGCATACATGACCCAGCAACGAACGTGTCGGTCATCAACGTATGAACCCAAGTCGTAGCAAGCTACAAGGACTTAAAGGAACAACGCGTGACATTTCCCCTAAGGGACAGACACAGGAACGAAGAAGGACACATGCCGGCCAGCCTAAGTGTTCCGGAGCAGTAGCAAGCTACCAAGGCTCAGTGGAAGCACTAGGAGACATTTCCCTGTAAGATAGGCTACCAAAGGTAAACAACTAGGTGTCGGATCCCACACATAGCAATACACATTACACGTACGCATAACATGCAAGTATGTGCTGTACAACATGGCATCACAACATAACTCAACAACTCATATAGATAAAGGCCCAGAAGAGCCATCATAGCATTTATTACAATCAGAGGTCACATGACCAAACATACAGAGCATACAGACAACGGAAGCATAACATGTCTGAGTACAGACAACTACAAATGAAAAAGGCTGAGAAGCCTGACTATCTACCAGACCCTCCCAAGGGTACAAGATCGTAGCTGAGGTAACAAGCTAAACGTCGAAGTCCACGCGGTACCACTAGCGAGACTGAAGTCTCTCTGCAAAACATAAATTAAGCAAACGTGAGTACAAAGGTACTCAGCAAGACTTACATCAGAACTAGCTACATATGCATCGGTATCAACAAAGGGGTGGTGGAGTTTGACTGCAGTAAGCCAGCTTTGACTCGGTGGCTATCCTAAACTACGACTTCAAGTAACTCTTTTGAGGTGGCGCACACGAGTCCACATATTCACCAATCAATACACCACTATGGATCCGCTCCCGTCTCCCTACGAGAAGGCCATCCATAGCACTCACGCTTATCTTGCGCATTTTAGAGTATCCACTTTCACTTGTCTATGAACTGTAATAGGCAACCCAGAAGTCCATTTCCGCGGACACGGCTATTCGAATAGATTATAAATAAAACCCTGCAGGGGTGTACTTCTTCACACACGCTCTCACCACTTACCGCCGTCTACACGACATGTACTCGGCAACCTTCAAGCGGAGGCCCAGCGAGGGTGTCGGCCACGACCTGACTAACCACACAAGTCTCTCGTCCAGGTTTATCGCCTATTTGGGTTCCATCCGTGGGGAGATCCGGCCGGGGTGTCGCTCACGGCCCCAAACGATGTGTACAGGGTTCCCGCATCACCAAACGGGCAATCGGTACACCGTGCCACGTACCTGCCGTGTCACAGCCCACCCCGAGGGTCAGCGCTGCGCACGACCTCCAGTAAACTACAAACACCAGAAACTAGTTGCAACTCCTCGATAGAGATCATGTTGATTAATAAGTCGAGAGAGTCAATTAAGGATCCCAATGTGTGGTAGTAGCTGTTTCATGGACCAACCAACACAGAACTCAGTTCCTGAGGACGGCTGCAATGAGACAACCCACCATGTACTCCTACATGGCCTCTCATCGCTACCTTTACCAAATCGTGTTCACACACTTAGCTCTCAACAGTAGGACATGTTCACCACATTCCAATTCATCCCCGATGAATCAGACCTGACACAACTCTAAGCAATAGCAGGCATAACCAGAAAGCATGAATGAGTAGGCACAACATGGCTCAAACAACTCCTACTCATACTAGTGGGTTTCAACTATTTACTGTGGCAATGACGGGTCATGCAGTGGAAAGGGGGTTCAACTACCGCAGCAGGTAACAGTTGAAGCGTTGTTGTCCTAATGCAGTAAAAGAGAGCAAGAGCGAGAGAGTGGGATTGTATCGGAATGCTCAATGAGGTTTTGCTTGCCTGGCACTTCTGAAGATAACAATGAGTCTTCATCGGTGTCATCGAACTCATCGTCGGAACGTCTACTGAAGGGGGGACAAGCACCGGCAAACAAGAGAAAGAACACAATCAATGCAATGCAACATTATGATGCATGATCATGACATGGCAATATGTTGTGGATTGAGCTAATGCAACTAGCAACACAATTAAATGAAGTTGGTTTGAACCAGAGGTTTAAATTCAAACTCCATATGTGATTATTTAAATGCTATTTATTCAAATTGTCCTAAACAGCAGCCATAAGTTGTTCTAACATGCATGAAAATGCCATAAACAGATTCCTTGGATTTTTCTGATCAATTTTCATATATAAATTATTTTTATCTGAGCTATAGATTATTTTCTATGATTTTTAGAAGTTTTGGCTATTTTCTGAAATAAATAAATCATAAAGATTTATTTAAAATCCAGAAAAGCATTTATGACATCATAGTGACATCATCACTACGTCAGCAGGTCAAAGGCGCCAGCCTAGGTCAAACCTGACGGCTGGGACCCACAAGTCAGTGTCTCAACTAATTAACTAAATTAGTTAGCACTAAGTTAAACCTAACTCTAGTTAATTAGGGGCCTGGGCCCACACGTCAGTGAGTCAGGGTTAATCCTATTTTAATTAAACCTAACTAGGTAATTAGCAGGAACTGGCCCCACACGTCAGTGACCCGGGGTGGTCAACCCACCAGTCAAAGAGGTCAGAAACGCCGGCGGCTCGACGCCGGCGAGGCCAAACGTGGCGGCGGTGCTCGGGATTCGCCCTCCGGCGACCATTTGGACGGCGGCTTGGTGCTACGTGTAGCTGGGGAGCTCGCGCATCTAGTGGAGGCGACGGTGTGTGCTGGGGTGGCCGGAGCTCGTCGGAAACGAGCTCGCGGCGGCGCCGGAGTTCGGGCTCCGTCGAGCTAGGCGCTGCGGGGCTCGGGGAGGTGAGCGGGGAGGTGCTACGGGCTTCTACGGTTGCGGTGAAGACGAAGACGTGCTTGGAATCAAGCCAACGTGGCTGTGGCCACGACGGCGACGTGCGGTGGCGGCGGCGGGTGCGGCTGAGCTCGGCGGGGTCGATGTGGTGCACAAGAGGCAAACGGAGAGGGGGGAAAGGGACGGGAGCTCACAGAGATTCCAGGAGGACAGACGGCGAGCGCGGGGAGGCACGGACGACGACGGAGTATCTCCGGCGATCTGGGGGGGCAGAAGGTTGAAGACGACCTCGTTGAGGGCGTTGCGGTGCTCCCCAGCTCGAGTACGTCGAGGGAACAGGAAGATGGAGCTGCGGCGATTCTTCTGGGCATGGTTGCGAGGCATGCGGTGGCCGGTGGCCATGGCTACGGCGAGCGGCGGTGATGGTGGCGTTCGGCCATGGCGAGGAGAAGCAGGGGAGGGGGAAGGGGATCCAGTGAGAGGGGGGAGGAGTGATAGAGAGAGGCAGGGAGGTGCGTGGCAACCTCAGGGCGACGAGGAGGCAGGCAGAGAGGTAGGAGGTGGCCGGCGTGTGCCGGCGCGCGGCGGCCACGCGCCCTCCTGCCCACTGGCAGGAGGTTGAAGACAAAAGGAGGGAGGAGGTGGGCTAGGCCGGCCACTTGGGCCGCCAGGTGGCTGCACAGGTAAAACTCTTCTCTTTTCTAATTCTGTTCTGTTTTCTATTTTATCTTCTGTTTTCTATTTCTTTTGTAACTTTGTGGCTTTTCTAAAAATGCTTAGGCACTTTCAAAAATCACCAAACTGCTCATGCCCACTGTTTAGCATATAACCAACATGGAACATTTCAATTTAGGATTATTTGAGCATTTAAAATAATATATAAAATTTAAATGCCCAAATGCAAATAAGATATGATTTAATTCAAAAATCCAGAATGGTCCTACAAATATGTGCAACATTTTTGGCAGAGGTTTTTAATCAATCCAAAAAATGATGAACTTTTCCAAGGGGCATTTTGGGTTCATTGAAAAGATTTTAATTGACCCTAGTTGAATTGCTTTACTGCTAGGGTTTAGGCAATCCCCATTTCAAGTTTCTTTCAAGATTAAACATGATGCACACATGAGGCTAGCCTAGTGCATTACCAGAAGCTAGGGATGTGACAACTCACCCCTACTAAACAAGAATCTCGTCCCGAGATTTAGGACGTGGGATAAGAAAACAGAGGGGACACTATCTAACACAATCTTCTCGATCCCGGTTCCCTCCTCGAAATTGTTGATTCATAGCATCATGTTGATCCTAACATCCTTGATTACCAGATCTTTGTCCAACACAGTGATAACAGAAGAAATTCTACGGTAATCTATCTTACCGAAGATCGAGCAACTCAGATCAACTTATGGAGTGAGACGTTGAAACATCTCTTGAACTGAGACACGGAGTACACCTCCAGGGGGATGGAGTGAAACAAACGATGAAGGTTCACCTAGTGGCAATGATTCCACACCTAAGAAGATGGTGATCGATACCACCAGACGGGGCACCTTAGAGAAGGTGACTCGTAGAGTTATTCCCTTAAGTGGCAAAAAGAATTACTTTTGATATAGAGATCATTGAAATTCCCTATACCAACCTAAGGCAAACACAATCGATCGTTTGACGGAGTCCGAAGAAATGACATTCTCGGCCAAAATGGATGATGTGAACTTCCTTGTTGAAGACAACACCAAGGTTAATTTTGCTTATCACCGGAAATGGATGGAACCTATGGTAGGACCACTTTTGAAGATAATCCTGAACAGCAGTTGCTGAGAAGGGCAATCCATGGAAAATTTGCATGATGGTGGTGCAAGCTGAGAACAAAATGCAAATGCTGGGAATGATTCTAGTAACTGGGAAGAAACCCAACAGTAGAGAGTAAATCTACTCTTGAGGGGTTATAGCATAACCAAGAGCACTGGGAGCAATCCCGGTTAGTGCCGGTGGTAACACCTAGTGTTTGTGCGTGCTCTCAAGAACTTGAGCATTCCCATATTCATCAAGGTTTTACCAATATCCGTGTCAAGGATCCTGGCAACATCACATACTACCATGTTGAATAATGATGGATGATGCAGATGCAAGGGAAGACAACACCTTCTCTAGATTCCACCTTAGCGGAGCCAAGGGGCAAAATCTGGATGATCGACCGAGAGACATTTAGCACTCCGCTTCTAATGTTCTCCTTGATGTGCTAGCACAACCCATTTATTATAATGGTTTGGTACCTAGAACGTCAAATAAAAGGTCGGACTTCAGGAGCACAAAAATCCATAAGGAACAACTAGGGAGTAAATCCTACGAAATCCTTATGGGGAGGTGGCCAGCTTCTTCAATCAAGATTCTACAACAATAGGTCTTCCGGCTGGGTGTGTTGGCCACGACATCCACTTTACCGGTTATCGAGAGACCAATATTATAGTTCTTGGAAAATGCTCCAACCATCATATCTGTCTGAGATTCAGTTCCGGTTGGGGTCAGGATATTCCAGACTCATCTAGTCTAGAAGGAAAAATGAAAGTTTGCAACACAATTCGACGAGACGGCATTGCGAGATTTTCAGGAATGAACTACGATAGCAGCTCCAAAACATGAGCGGGTTCTGCTACAAAACCTGTGAACATGTTGTCCCAGACAAGCATGACCACATAGTAGTCTTATAATAAAATACTATCGAGTTCAGATTGGGAATCATCATTGGAGATAACGAAGTCTTGTGCATGTCCGTCCATGCCCTTCGGGAATAGCATTTGAACTTCTTTTCTTTGAACAAATCAATCAGTGGCTTGGTGTGCTAGGGATACATACAGAATGAAGATGATCAGTCTATCAGATCATAGAATACTTCGCACGTATGCATGACTGACTTGGGATGACTCCAGAGGAGGTAAAACATGCTTTCTCGAATTCACGACGGCAACTTGCATCAGATGCACATGAATTAGAGGAAGTCACTTCTTTCTTCCGTACATATGCTTTACGAACGGGTCATGAAGATAATGCTTATAAAAGTTTCCAATACTAGTTGGATGTTCAACATAGATCATGGAGAAGATAACAATGTTGCTGATGGGCTCAACAACAATTCATCCAGGTTTCCATGGAGATGGAATTCCATGACAATGTGAACAAAGTGATAGCATTGGTCAGACCCAGAAGATATAACGGTGTATGCTCGAAGGATCAACCACGAGTAAGACAACGTTACGAATATCGTTGGTTCTGATTTGATTCGAGGATAGCCCACACTCAAATCAAAGTTTTGGACAAGATAATAAATCCACAAATGATCACGGGGATCAATTGGAGAAGATATCATCTATCTTCAATACACACACAAGATATCCCTTTGGAGTGAGCTATGTGGGTTAAGCTTTTATCTTCCAACTCTCCAAGTTGTTGTTTAGCTTAACCAACTAGTTCGGGGTACCCAACACAGATTCTTGGAGAAGTGGTGGTTTATAAGAAACCAACTTGATCACGAACTCAACATAGCGGTCAGGTGACAACCTGGTAATACTTCCGAGAAGATATTCGGAAAATCACGAACCACCGCTATGTTACTAAGCTCGGGAACAATCTTGCTCTTCAAGGCAAGACGATATGATCAAATGAGCAAGGGCTTAACAAAATCCTAACTCATCAATCAAAGAGTGCACCAGGAAAGTGGACTAGGTAGCACAATCAATCTTAGAATGGTAATTAGTAACTAACACACTAAGAATGAAATTGTTGTCCTTTAACCGCCAAGCAACGAGATTGCTAGGGGTATTAATTTCACACATCACAATTCACTTGTCAGCATTCCGGTTATAATAACACGGAGACCGAGGAATGAACGATAATGGCGAGAAGTATCACCTTATCAAAAGTTCATAGGAGGTTGTGCAATTCCCATGACATTCTTGACATAAGATGGTAATACTCCAGGATAGAGCAGTTTAGAAGCTGCATTAGCATTCTTCATCTGCGAAGTACAACTTCTTTGACCCAATCCTGGATATGGATAGGTACTGGAGTTTATTTCTCCTAGTCATTCCAGAATAGAATGGCTTGACAGACCACAAGAGTTAAAGGCATCGATGAACACGAGTGCACGACTACTCCTGACTATCAATTGATAGACGAGGGTCATAATACAATTAAAAGGGGACAACTCAAGGAACATATAACTTCTGAGTTGTGGATGCATAGATTAACATGTCGAACGAGTTCAACATATTTCTTCCGGATAACCCATGCAGAAAATAGAATTGGCAGAGTCATAATATGATTGGAGTACTACTCAGGAGCACTCTGGTTGTGATCTTTTGGTTCAGAAGAACTTCTGCCATGATGGTTCATGGTATTTGGAAGAAGGATATACCACGGACCTCGAGGGCTATCACAAGGTTACTAATAACCTAAAGGAACGAGCAAATACTATCAACATGAAGTAAGTAGAATGAATCTAGGGTTCAAGAACCCAGAAATATAATGCCTACTAACTAAATGGCATCACGGGATGCTTTTGAGAATGACGGCCAAAATCATCACACTGGAATATATAACATTGCTGGATTACTGGGTGATCCTCTAAGACAGCTAGGGTCATAATAATAACTCCAACATATATGTCGAGGTAACAGAGTACCTCAACACACTGACTAGTGTGATTAATCTGGCCTAAAAGGACATCGGAAATAGGGAGGAAAGGTTTGCAAATGCATCAGACTATTTAGAAACCTGGGATGACTCGGACAGCATAACGGCTGCAAATGCTCGAAAATACTTTTGAGACCGGACAAAAGGATAGCATAACCACCCAACATCATAATGTCAAGGTTCTGAGACCAACAGTTGAACAAACAGAAGTAGTAGAAACTGAGCTGAGGGTTGAATCCACAATAACGTGATCCTGATAGACATAAGAGAAAACCTAGTTCTTAATCCCCGTGGAATAGAAGAAGGTGACTCAGATCAGAAGGTCATAAGGTAAAGGAGTAAAAAGAGCCTTACGTTCCCTTCCACAATCAATTCCCTTATATAACTAAAGAGTTTCTAGACACAACTTCGACCAGTTTGGCTTGCTAATCCTACAGGCAGTCAGGCTCTGATACCAAAGCTGTCGGGACCCCGATCCTAAGTCACACAGGTCTAGCCTGTAACACACCATATCACTTTGCGGCCTCACGCACGGTATTCCACGGGTGCCACCTTACCTGGCCCGGGACCGTTTGCGCATTTTGGCACACGTATATGATAGTGTCGCTAGCATCCATATGACAGAGAACCCGGGCCGACATGACCAGTTATAAACCAAAAGTGGCACTAAATTACAGAGACAGGCATACATGACCCAGCAACGAACGTGTCGGTCATCAACGTATGAACCCAAGTCGTAGCAAGCTACAAGGACTTAAAGGAACAACGCGTGACATTTCCCCTAAGGGACAGACACAGGAACGAAGAAGGACACATGCTGGCCAGCCTAAGTGTTCCGGAGCAGTAGCAAGCTACCAAGGCTCAGTGGAAGCACTAGGAGACATTTCCCTGTAAGATAGGCTACCAAAGGTAAACAACTAGGTGTCGGATCCCACACATAGCAATACACATTACACGTACGCATAACATGCAAGTATGTGCTGTACAACATGGCATCACAACATAACTCAACAACTCATATAGATAAAGGCCCAGAAGAGCCATCATAGCATTTATTACAATCAGAGGTCACATGACCCAACATACAGAGCATACAGACAACGAAAGCATAACATGTCTGAGTACAGACAACTACAAATGAAAAAGGCTGAGAAGCCTGACTATCTACCAGACCCTCCCAAGGGTACAAGATCGTAGCTGAGGTAACAAGCTAAACGTCGAAGTCCACGCGGTACCACTAGCGAGACTGAAGTCTCTCTGCAAAACATAAATTAAGCAAACGTGAGTACAAAGGTACTCAGCAAGACTTACATCAGAACTAGCTACATATGCATCGGTATCAACAAAGGGGTGGTGGAGTTTGACTGCAGTAAGCCAGCTTTGACTCGGTGGCTATCCTAAACTACGACTGCAAGTAACTCTTTTGAGGTGGGGCACACGAGTCCACATATTCACCAATCAATACACCACTATGGATCCGCTCCCGTCTCCCTACGAGAAGGCCATCCATAGCACTCACGCTTATCTTGCGCATTTTAGAGTATCCACTTTCACTTGTCTATGAACTGTAATAGGCAACCCAGAAGTCCATTTCCGCGGACACGGCTATTCGAATAGATTATATATAAAACCCTGCAGGGGTGTACTTCTTCACACACGCTCTCACCACTTACCGCCGTCTACACGACATGTACTCGGCAACCTTCAAGCGGAGGCCCAGCGAGGGTGTCGGCCACGACCTGACTAACCACACAAGTCTCTCGTCCAGGTTTATCGCCTATTTGGGTTCCATCCGTGGGGAGATCCGGCCGGGGTGTCGCTCACGGCCCCAAACGATGTGTACAGGGTTCCCGCATCACCAAACAGGCAATCGGTACACCGTGCCACGTACCTGCCGTGTCACAGCCCACCCCGAGGGTCAGCGCTGCGCACGACCTCCAGTAAACTACAAACACCAGAAACTAGTTGCAACTCCTGGATAGAGATCATGTTGAACTCCTGGATAGAGATCATGTTGATTAATAAGTCGAGAGAGTCAATTAAGGATCCCAATGTGTGGTAGTAGCTGTTTCATGGACCAACCAACACAGAACTCAGTTCCTGAGGACGGCTGCAATGAGACAACCCACCATGTACTCCTACATGGCCTCTCATCGCTACCTTTACCAAATCGTGTTCACACACTTAGCTCTCAACAGTAGGACATGTTCACCACATTCCAATTCATCCCCGATGAATCAGACCTGACACCACTCTAAGCAATAGCAGGCATAACCAGAAAGCATGAATGAGTAGGCACAACATGGCTCAAACAACTCCTACTCATACTAGTGGGTTTCAACTATTTACTGTGGCAATGACGGGTCATGCAGTGGAAAGGGGGTTCAACTACCGCAGCAGGTAACAGTTGAAGCGTTGTTGTCCTAATGCAGTAAAAGAGAGCAAGAGCGAGAGATTGGGATTGTATCGGAATGCTCAATGAGGTTTTGCTTGCCTGGCACTTCTGAAGATAACAATGAGTCTTCATCGGTGTCATCGAACTCATCGTCGGAACGTCTACTGAAGGGGGGACAAGCACCGGCAAACAAGAGAAAGAACACAATCAATGCAATGCAACATTATGATGCATGATCATGACATGGCAATATGCTGTGGATTGAGCTAATGCAACTAGCAACACAATTAAATGAAGTTGGTTTGAACCAGAGGTTCAAATTCAAACTCCATATGTGATTATTTAAATGCTATTTATTCAAATTGTCCTAAACAACAGCCATAAGTTGTTCTAACATTCATGAAAATGCCATAAACAGATTCCTTGGATTTTTCTGATCAATTTTCATATATAAATTATTTTTATCTGAGCTATAGATTATTTTCTATGATTTTTAGAAGTTTTGGCTATTTGCTGAAATAAATAAATCATAAAGATTTATTTAAAATCCAGAAAAGCATTTATGACATCATAGTGACATCATCACTACGTCAGCAGGTCAAAGGCGCCAGCCCAGGTCAAACCTGACGGCTGGGACCCACAAGTCAGTGTCTCAACTAATTAACTAAATTAGTTAGCACTAAGTTAAACCTAACTCTAGTTAATTAGGGGCCTGGGCCCACATGTCAGTGAGTCAGGGTTAATCCTATTTAAATTAAACCTAACTAGGTAATTAGCAGGAACTGGCCCCACACGTCAGTGACCCGGGGTGGTCAACCCACCAGTCAAAGAGGTCAGAAACGCCGGCGGCTCGACGCCGGCGAGGCCAAACGTGGCGGCGGTGCTCGGGATTCGCCCTCCGGCGACCATTTGGACGGCAGCTTGGTGCTACGCGTAGCTGGGGAGCTCGCGCATCTAGTGGAGGCGACGGTGTGTGCTGGGGTGGCCGGAGCTCGTCGGAAACGAGCTCGCGGCGGCGCCGGAGTTCGGGCTCCGTAGAGCTAGGCGCTGCGGGGCTCGGGGAGGTGAGCGGGGAGGTGCTACGGGATTCTACGGTTGCGGTGAAGACGAAGACGTGCTTGGAATCAAGCCAACGTGGCTGTGGCCACGACGGCGACGTGCGGTGGCGGCGGCGGGTGCGGCTGAGCTCGGCGGGGTAGATGTGGTGCACAAGAAGGCAAACGGAGAGGGGGGAAAGGGACGGGAGCTCACAGAGATTCCAGGAGGACAGACGGCGAGCGCGGGGAGGCACGGACGACGACGGAGTATCTCCGGCGATCTGGGGGGGCAGAAGGTTGAAGACGACCTCGTTGAGGGCGTTGCGGTGCTCCCCAGCTCGAGTACGTCGAGGGAACAGGAAGATGGAGCTGCGGCGATTCTTCTGGGCATGGTTGCGAGGCATGCGATGGCCGGTGGCCATGGCTACGGCGAGCGGCGGCGATGGTGGCGTTCGGCCATGGCGAGGAGAAGCAGGGGAGGGGGAAGGGGATCCAGTGAGAGGGGGGAGGAGTGATAGAGAGAGGCAGGGAGGTGCGTGGCAACCTCAGGGCGACGAGGAGGCAGGCAGAGAGGTAGGAGGTGGCCGGCGTGTGCCGGCGCGCGGCGGCCACGCGCCCTCCTGCCCACTGGCAGGAGGTTGAAGACAAAAGGAGGGAGGAGGTGGGCTAGGCCGGCCACTTGGGCCGCCAGGTGGCTGCACAGGTAAAACTCTTCTCTTTTCTAATTCTGTTCTGTTTTCTATTTTATCTTCTGTTTTCTATTTCTTTTGTAACTCTGTGGCTTTTCTAAAAATGCTTAGGCACTTTCAAAAATCACCAAACTGCTCATGCCCACTGTTTAGCATATAACCAACATGGAACATTTCAATTTAGGATTATTTGAGCATTTAAAATAATATATAAAATTTAAATGCCCAAATGCAAATAAGATATGATTTAATTCAAAAATCCAGAATGGTCCTACAAATATGTGCAACATTTTTGGCAGAGGTTTTTAATCAATCCAAAAAATGATGAACTTTTCCAAGGGGCATTTTGGGTTCATTGAAAAGATTTTAATTGACCCTAGTTGAATTGCTTTACTGCTAGGGTTTAGGCAATCCCCATTTCAAGTTTCTTTCAAGATTAAACATGATGCACACATGAGGCTAGCCTAGTGCATTACCAGAAGCTAGGGATGTGACACTTTTCATCTTTCACTTTTCATCCTTTTGTTACCGGAGTTCTCATGGTGGTTCATCAAGATTTAATTCATCCTCGAAGCTTCATCAAGATTCTTGTTGGAGCTCAAATATTCTTCTTCATGCATTCCAATTGCAATTCTTTCTACCTTTTTCTTTTGAGGTGGTTTTATGTCATTCTTGACAATTTTCCTTCGTGCTTCATGATTCACAAGTTATCAAGAATGAAATATTTAAACCCATCATCCTTATTTTCTCAGGAGATCCTTTTCAACCTCCCATTTTGTTTGTTAGAGTTATTTGGGTTATATTTCACCTAAAGCTTTCCCCTAAGGATTATTGCTATTGTGGTGTTTATCAATGATCCAAGTTATCTCTTTATCATCTTGGTGGAAGAAAATTTTCATCTCTTTGGTGCTCGCAATCAAATCAATTGTTTAAGTTAGTGGCAGAATTTTACCTCAAGTTTTGAGATGTTTTCCATAAGCCCACATCAAGATTATTCTTTTGTTGTTGATTATTTTCAACAACTCAGTTCAACCCTTCTTCGTAAGGATGATTTTCAAAATTCATTCGTGGGAGAAGTTGTCATTTTCTTCTCCGTTCTGTTCTTTCCAACGACCTAGCATATATTATTTCACTCCGGAGGTATTGTGATGTTGATCTCTCCAAACCATCATCTCGTTTTTATCAAGATCATGTTCTTTCCTTGTTTATCTATTTATCCGGAGTGTTGTATTCTCCATTCAAGACCCCTCATCTTATGAAGTTTTGCCTCTCTTTTCAACCGGAGTGCTGTCTGAAATCCTTCTTAACCTTGTGCCATTCTTTTAATTGTTTCGGAGGCAGTGTGTTGTTGATTTCATCAAGTATCATTCCATCTCCTCAAGCTCATGTTAATTCCTTCCATTTTCAGACGGAGTGTTGTCCAAATTATTTCGTTCTTATTCCTTCTCAATCTTGGTTAACCGGAGTGGTTTTGAAATTCTTTCGTCATCCGTGAGCTCTTGTTTCATGTCTTTCAACCTGCAAGGATCTCGTGGTGTTCCTTCCTCATTTTACCGGAGTGCTCTTAACTTCGTTCATCTCTATTGTATTCTTTCCGTCAAGTTGTCCAACACTCCAAGGTTCATGGTTTCACTAGTTTGTCGAAGAAGCAACTTTGTTTTACCTCTTCCTCTTCCGTTTTATCCGGTGCCATCTCTAGGATCTCGGGTCGAGATCCTCTGTTAGTGTGGGAGAGTTGTGATGCCCGAAGACTGACGTCCCAGAAGATTCCAGATGTTCCGGGTTCTCCCGTGTGTTTCATTTGTGCTTGTGTTATTTATTTTGCATTGCATCATGTCATCATGCCATCATGACTTTAATTCTGCAACTCAACCAAATAAGTCGTGTGGACCTTCGGTCCATTTAAATCGAGGGAAGAGTGACTTCTCTTTATAACATATCCTCCTAATATTATGGAGCTATTATAAAGAAATATTCCATTTGTTTGGAATTAACCCAAACGCACTTGCATATATTCCCCATGCCTTTTCTACTTCAAGTTTCACCGTCAAAACCCTGTCTATAATTCTTATCCGTTTTATTGAGGCTCCTCCAAAAATTCGAACATTTTTGGACACTTCTGAAACCTAGTCCTAGTTCAAACTATTTGAATTTAATTCAAATGAGTTCGAATTTATCTCTTGCATTCTTGCCTCTCCTATTTTTCGTGGACCGTGGACATTTTGCGAGTCTGGAAAAATTAAACCCAAGTCCAAATTCATTTTCTAACCCTTCCTTCTTCTCCTTTCTTCTTGCTATTTTTTTCTGTATTGGGAATAAGTAGAAAAAAGAGAGGGCGCAGTGAGTCCAGCAGCCCACCGCAGCAGGCCAGTCGCGCCACTGCCGGCCTCACTAGGCCATCTGGCTCAAGGCCCGTCGGCCCACCTCCCCAACCCTAAGTCCCCGATCCTTCCTCCTCGTTCCTTCCCTCAGCGCCGCACCTGCCCGACCCCTCCTACTCGATCTCCCGTGCGCCGCAACTCGCTCCCGTTGAAGCCTGCGTGCGACCTCGTCCTCTTCGCCAGATGCGCCCCGAGCGCCCCGCTTCCTTCTTCCCCACCAGCGGCATCCTCATTGCCCGATCCATGGCGCTGCGCCGCCGCCCTTCTCCATTCCCCCTCCTGCATCACGCCTCCCAGAGCACATGGATGCGCCCCTCCAGCGCCGCCTGCCACCTCGCCTGGCTCGCCGAGGGGAGGACCCCTCGAGCAGCCTCGGCCAGGCAGGAGCGTTACTGCCTCCCTGCCCTCCTCGTTAGGGCCTCGCACCTCGCTGGCCCCTCTGCTTCTCCCACGCAGGCCGCCGTAGCGCTGCGGCGCTCTGCCTCGCCGGAGGAGTGGAGCCCCCACGCATGACCTCCTCTAGCCGCAGCATCGTCGGCCTCCATGGCGCCCTGACTTGGCCTCGCCAAGTCCACAACATCCGCCGCAGTCGCCATGTGTTTCTTCCTGCAGTCAAGAACCGCAACCTTCGACCATAGCTTGCCTACGGGTTATCTTTGCAAGGCCCCTTTTCGAATCACTGCCAAGGACAAGACCATCTCCAGGCATGGAGACCCAAGTCCGAGCACTACCGTGGCCGGGTAACTCGCCAAATAACCCCGTGTACGTCTACGGCCCGTGTACCCCTATGTCAACGACGACTCGACAAGTACCCCGCCGGCAAGACCGATGCCCGAACGGCTACACAAGACGATGCGCCAAGTTCAACTATGCCCGACGACATGTACATCTTCGAAACGAGTGCCACTACCGTCACCGAAGACCGCATGTACCTCTCCGAACGAGAACGACTACACGAGACACCGACCATCACTCGCCAAGTTCGACTACCGTCGCCAAGACCCGAGACCGGCAAGTCCGAAGACCTCAAGTACCACGACGAACGTTTTGAAGCGCCAAGTACCGCGACGCCCGGAGCACTCGAAACCGTCAAGTACAACTACCGCCGAAACATGAACGGCTACGAAACGTGTACCACGACCCGCGAGTACCACTACTTCCTCTACGACCTCGAACCGCCCCGAAACGAACGTTCCGAAGGTATAACCCCGAGACGATGACCCGTGGACTGCATGTGTTGTATGAGATGAATCGTATGTTCGCATCGTGTCCGTTGTGCCCCTCGTTTGCCTCGTCGCCAACCCGTGGGATCCCGGTGACGGGATCACCCCACCTTTCATCTTGTTCGACTCGCTCACGCCACCTTTCTTTTGCACCGGTCTCTCGACGAGCTACCGGTACCGATATGTTGCGTGGCATCATTTTCGGATTCGCCGCCGTGGCCCCTTTCGTTCCACCACGGTGACAAATACTTCATATCTCTTCTTGTTCACTTTTGCTAAAAATTGCATAAAACTTGATCATGTCATCCACATCATGTTAGCAACATTAAAATGTGTGAATTGTAGTTTGCTAAAAATTGCTAAATTTTGCATAGGGGGATTTTCTGGAATTGTTGTTGTTATTTCCGGCCTCTTTTAAAATGACTAGATAGTGTAGTTTGCTTAAGTTTCACCTCTTGCCATGTTAACAAACATTTAACTTTGTCTTGTAAATAAACGAGAGACAACTAAATAAATAAAATGTGGTGTTTCTTCAATATGCAACTCGTTGCATATTGGGCTCCATTTAAATTGTAGTATTGATTGTTGCACCTTGCCCTGCATATTTAATCTTGTCTTGCATCATACTTGGTTGAGCATATTGACATGTTCTTGTGTTGTTTTTCTGTGCTTCCTACCTTGACATATATTGCTTCCTGTATAGACTTGTCATGCATCATACCTTGCCATGTATTGCATCATATATAGACTTGTGTTGTTTACTGTGCTTCCTACCTTGCCATGTTGTGCTTCCTGTATAGACTTGTAGTGCATCCTATGTAGACTTGTTTTGCATCATACTTGGTTGAGCATATTGTTATGTTCTTGTGTTGTGTGTTTACCATATTGCTTGCTTCTTCTCGTTAGTGCTTGTTCCGTTGCGTTCGTGAGGATTCGTTCGTTTACCCGTGGTTCTTCTTCAAGGCTTCTTCTTCGTCTTCTTCACGGATCCGTTCTTCTTCCTTGCGGGATCTCAGGCAAGATGACCGTAACCTTGGATACCTTTACTATCATTGCCATTTCTTAGTTGTCTCGATGCTATCGTTATATGTCACGCTACCCATCATTCATGTCAGCCTCTCCTTGTTGCCATGAAACCTCTAACCTTTGACACCTTCCTAGCAAAACCATTGTTTGGCTATGTTACCCGCTTGCTCAGCCCCTCTTATAGCGTTGTTAGTTGAAGGAGAAGATGAAGATCGTTCCAGGAGGGAACTTGTTGTTGGTATATCACAATATCTATAATTATTATTAACACACCTATATACTGGGCATGCGTGGAAGGCTTGGCCTTTTTCTCGGTGTTTTGTTCCACTCATGCCACCTTAGGCGCCGATAAACCGGCATTATGTTCCTTGATTTTGCGTTCCTTACACGGTTGGGTATATGGGGACCCCTTGACACTTCGTCTTTGAATAAAACTCCTCCAGCAAGGCCCAACATTGGTTTTAATTTGCCTCATAATAAAACCTTAATTAATTAATTAAAATTACATAGGGGGTCGCGTCCCCGGGGATTCTTTATACATAGCAGGGGGGCCAGTGCTGATGGTGTTGGTCCCAAACGGGGGTTCTGTGGGGCCGCAACGAGGAAACTCGAGGTATCTGGTATAACCTGTAGAATCGCCCATCCGGTTGTGGCCTGAGACGAGATACGCGAGGCTACTATCAGGGTGTCGGCACGCCGGGAGGTCTTGCTGGACTTGTTTTACCATTGTCGAAATGTCTTGTGCACCGGGATGCCGAGCCTGATCGGATTTCCCTAAGATAAGGGGTGATGATATTATATTTATCACTTCAGCTGATCGTGAGAGCTTGTGATGGGCTAAGTTGGGACACCCCTGCAGGGTTATGATCTTTCGAAAGTCGTGCCCGTGGTTATGTGGCAGATTGGAATTTATTAATGTTCGGTTGTAGAAAACTTGACAGATGATCCGAAGTAAAACACACAACTGTGTGAGTAACCGAGACTGTCTCTTTTCACTTTGAGAAGAGAACATGGTGGGGTTATGTTTGAGTCGTATGTAGTTCAGGATCTTTAGCGATCACTACTAGTTTGCGACCGTTTGCGTAGATGCTCATCTTATTCTTGTACTCGTAAGTTAGCCACCATATTATGCTTAGCCGCTGTTGCAACCTCACCACTTTACCTCTTCCTACACCATAAAGCTTTGCTAGTCTTGATACCCATGGTTATGGGATTGCTGAGTCCTCGTGGCTCACAGATACTACAACACCAGATGCAGGTACAGCTGAGTACGACGCAGGAGATGGATCAGTACTTCACTGGGAGCTCGATGAAGAGAGTGGCCGTATGTATGTGACGTGTTTCGACGATCAGTAGTGGTTTCTACTATGGGCGAATCGGACCTGTGGCTTTATGTTTTTGGTATCTTTCATTTGGATCTTCACCTGTAGTCGGGTTGTGATGTTATTTGGATGATGATTTGCTTATGTATTGTATTGTGTGACGTGGCGAGTGTAAGCCAACTATCCTTTTGCAATTTCATCCCTATTTTTACATGAGTCGTGCAAAGATACCAAACTTTAGATCATTCCAGAATGGGCTTATACCTTTAAGTCGTGCCTCGACACGTAGGAGGTATAGGTCCATCCTGGGCATTACAGGACTCCTGACGATTGTTCTAATCTCTTCTACTCCAAAAAATTCACTAATTTTTTTTAGGATCACGCGAGTATTGTTTGGTTTGTCCCGATATCTTTGTGACGAGAACATTGTTCTCGATGCCTCCTATCATTTAGGGGTTGTGGCAGTGTCCCGGGGAGTTGAGCTCCGAGGTGTTGTCGTCACAAATCTATCGCAGCAGTTCTAGAATACTTAAGATGGCCAACATCAAAAACTCTTCTATGCGGTTAGTGGTGAGATAACCCCGACATCACCCAGTACTGGGGAGGTAGTTCGGGAGTATTGCCACAGCTTGTATAGCAGATGCGTTTCGAAGGTCCGAGGTAAACGGTTTCCGAAAATGACTGGTTATGTGTTGAAGGATGGATACAGCTGGATGTAGGATTAGAGTTGAGTGCGCGGTGCTTCTCGTGTATCCCCAACACCCGATTGCATAACCGGAAACCTTCGGAAATTAATAGGTGGGTTCTTCTAGTAGCTCGTAGGCATTCTTCCAACGAATGCATGATATGGAGTTCGGGGTTCAACATTGAGTGAAGTGGTTTATGGGCGTTGTTCCAACCGGGAGTTGCATCTTAAAGGGTCCTTGGCTATGCTGATCCGGGGATTGCAAAACCCTTTTGTAACACGTTCCATGAGCTTTCAGCACGAACATGTGGAACGAAGCTTCTATCTTGTATTTGTTCTATCTACTCCTTGTTGTTTTTTATTTACCTTCTGTTCTCCCAAGTGGCTTCTCGAGAAGATTTTTGTAGCATTAAACTGTGGATTACATTCGTTTGAATGTTCTTGTGAAGACTTATGTTGCAATTCTAGCCGTTGATTAAGCTTATATATTTTCAATCAATGGCTAATAGTTGTCATCTCATTCAGGATGGCTCCTAAGAAGGTTCCCAATGCTAACCCAGAGGGTGAAGAAGAGCGTGTTGCTGAACGTCCTCCTTCCCCTCCTCGTCCGTCTGAGGCCTGGAGAGCAATTATGCAAGCGAACAACCAGAACACCCAGATGCTTATGCAAATGATGCAGAACATTCAAGCTAACCAAGCAAATCAAGGTGGTCACGGGAACCAAGGCCAAGGCAGTCTGTTCAATCAACCTCACTTTGCAACCCTCAACCAATTCCTGGCAAACCAACCGAAGTCTTTCAGTTACTGTGTGGATCCACTAGATGCTGAAGACTGGATAACAGACATCAAAAAGCACTTTGAATGCAGTAACATGAGATCTGAGGATTATGTCAAGTTTGCCGCCTTCCAACTCATAGACCAAGCTGCTGATTGGTGGCAACAGTATAAAGATTCCAGAGGTGGTCGTGAGATCTCGTGGACTGACTTCTGCAAGGATTTCCGCTCTCACCACATTCCAACTAGTGTCATTCAAGGCATGCGTGAGCAATTCCACAACCTGAAGCAAGGAACCATGTCCGTGTATCAATACAATGTCAAGTTCCAGAATCTTGCACGCTATGCCAAGCAAGACATCCCAGATGCCAAGAGCAAGATTTATCAGTTCCGTAGTGGTCTGAAGGATGAACTCCAACTTGCTCTCACCTTGTTCGAGCCGGATGAATTTGACCAATTCTACAATATGACTCTTAAGCAAGAGGCAGCCCAGCTCAAGATTGAAGCTTCCAAAAAGAGGATTAGAGATGTTGTTCACTCCTCCTCTTCTTCCCAAGTGGTTGCCAAGCAGCAGAAGTTCTGGCTTCCGCCTCCTCCAGTGCCCCGTCCTCCAAACAACAACAAGCACTCAGGTGGCCGTGGTTTCTCCCACCCACCCAACCCAAGCAATCAGTCCAAGCCTCAGTTTCAAGCTTCAAGATCAAGTGGTCCTTATCACCGTCCTCTCTCAGAAGTGGTGTGCAAGAACTGCACTCAGAAGGGTCACTATGCTAACAAGTGTCCCAACCCAAGGCGCCTTCCGCCTCCTCCACCTGTCAGCACTGCTATTGTCAAGCACAATCCCAAGCAAGCAAGAGTGAATCTGATGAATGCAGCTCAAGCAGAGAATTCTTCAGATGTGATACTTGGTAACCTTCCAGTTAACTCTATTCCTGCAAAAGTATTGTTTGATTCTAGTGCATCACTTTGCTTCATGTCAAGACCATTCTTTACCAAGCATAATTTTACTTCAGCATTTCTGGATAAGAAGTTGCAAATTATTTCTCCGGGCAAAAACTTGGCTTCTAATTTGATGGCTCCGGATGTATCTATTCATATGGGTGATTACCGCTTTCTGGTTTCTCCGGTTAATCTCGGCAACTCCGACATTGATCTTATTCTTGGGATGGATTGGCTTTCCAAGCATGATGCAAACATTGATTGTGCAAATAAGGAAGTCAAGCTTACTGATCCTGACGAAGAAGTGATTATCTTCGCCTCTCGAGATAACACAATCAGGCTATTCTCTCTCAATGACAAGGGCGAGATTAATGCCATCTCTCAGATTCCGGTGGTCAATGAATATGAAGATGTTTTCCCTGAAGAGCTTCCAGGCATGCCTCCGCATCGTCAAGTTGAATTCGCCATTGAACTCGAGCCCGGTACCGAGCCAGCATGTCGGCGTCCGTACAAGCTTTCCCCTGATGAGTTGAAGGAGCTAAAGAAACAACTCGATGAGCAAGAGTGTATGGGTCTAATCAGGCCTAGTACTTGTCCTTGGGGCTGTGGTGTTCTATTTGTCAAGAAGAAGGATGGCATGGAACACCTTTGCGTTGATTACCGGCCATTGAACAAGAAAATAGTAAAGAACAAGTATCTGCTCCCCAATATCAATGAATTGTTCGAGCAGCTCAAAGGAGCAAAGGTTTTCTCAAAGCTCGATCTCTGGATGGGTTACCACCAGATCCGTATCCGTGAAGAAGATATTCCCAAGACCGCATTCAGAATGAGTTTTGGCTCTTACGAATACACGGTCATGTCTTTTGGCCTCGCAAATGATCCACCCACCTTCTCGAGGATGATGCACTTCATATTCAACCCCTACACCAATGAATTTGTTCTTGTCTATCTGGATGACATCTTGGTATTCTCCAAGAATGAAGAAGACCATGCCAAGCACCTCCGTTTGGTCCTGGACCAGCTCCGTGAACAAAAGTTCTATGCGAAGATCTCCAAATGTGAATTCTGGCTGGATAAAGTCTTATATCTCGGCCATATCATCTCCGCCGAGGGTATTTCTGTGAACCCTGAGAAAGTTGAAGCTATTGTCAACTGGGAACCCCCGCAGAATGTCAAGCAACTCCGAAGCTTCCTTGGTCTCGCTAGCTATTGCAGAAGGTTCGTTGAGAACTTCTCCAAGATTGCCAAGCCTCTTTCCAACCTGTTGCAGAAGAATGTCAAGTACTCCTGGACTCCTGATTGTGATGTGGCATTCAAAACACTCAAAGAGAAGCTCATTTATGCTCCAGTTCTTACTCCTCCAGATGAGTCCAAGCCATAAAGTCTTTTGTGATGCTTCTTTGCAAGGACTTGGTGGTGTTCTCATGCAAGACAAGAAGATTGTGGCATATACTTCTCGTCAGTTGAAGCCAAATGAGAGGAATTACCCCACACATGATCTCGAGCTAGAAGCAGTTGTACATGCCTTGATCACGTGGAGACACCTTCTGTTGGGCAGAAAAGTGGATATCTTCACCGATCACAAGAGCTTGAAGTACATCTTCACACAGCCAAACCTGAACCTTTGCCAGACTCGTTGGGTTGAGATGATCCAAGAGTATGATCCAAGCATTGAGTACACACCTGGCAAGGCCAATGTCATTGTACATGCCTTGAGCAGAAAGGCATATTGCAACAGTCTCCTTCTCAAACCATTCCAGCCTGAACTTTGTGAATCATTCAGGAAGCTCAAACTCCTAGTTGTTCCGCAAGGCTTCTTGCAAATCTTCAAGTTGGTCCTACCTTGGAAGATCAGATCCGTGAGGCCCAACTAAGTGATGCTATGGTGCAGAAAGTGGAACATGGTATTGCTAAGGGTACTCACAAGTACAAGTGCTACCTCGTTGATGAGAAGGACACCTTGTTCTTTGAGGACAGAATTGTGGTTCCCAAGGGTGATCTCAGGAAGCTCATAATGAATGAAGCACATGACTCCCTCCTCTCGATTCATCCCAGAAGTTCTAAGATGTAAAAAGACCTCAAGCAATTGTACTGGTGGACTCGAATGAAAAGGCAGATTTCCCAATTCGTGAATGAATGTGATGTCTACAGAAGAGTGAAGGCAGAGCATCAACGTCCAACCGGTCTCCTTCAACCTCTACCTATTCCCGAGTGGAAATTCAATCACATTGAGATGGATTTTGTCACTGGGTTTCCTAAGTCCAAGAAGGGGAATGATGCTATCTTTGTAGTGATTGACAAGCTAACTAAAGTAGCTCATTTCCTTCCCGTCAAAGAATCCATCAACGCAGCTCAGTTGGCAGAGTTGTACACCTCCAGAATTGTTTCGTTGCATGGCATTCCTCAAGTCATCTCCTCAGACCGTGGAAGTTTGTTCACATCCAAGTTCCGGGACTCCTTTCAGTAAGCCATGGGCACGAAAATTCGTTTCAGCACTGCGTTTCACCCTCAGACTAGGGGTCAAGTCGAAAGAGTGAACCAGATCCTCGAAGACATGCTGAGAGCTTGTGTCATCTCTTTTGCCATGAAGTGGGAAGATTGTCTCCCGTTTGCCGAATTCTCTTACAACAATAGCTTCCAAGCAAGTGCCGGCAAAGCTCCTTCTGAAACCCTCTATGGCAGAAAGTGCCGTACCCCGCTCAACTGGTCCGAGACTAGTGAACGTCAACTTCTTGGCAATGATTTGATCTCAGAAGCCAGAGAAATGTGCAAAGTCATACGTGAGAATCTCATAGCCGCTCAATCGCGTCAAAAGAGTTACTATGATGGCAAGCATCATGATTTGGCTTTCGACATTGGAGATCATGTCTATCTCCGTGTTTCTCCTATGAAAGGAATTCAAAGATTCGGTATCAAAGGAAAGCTTGCTCCGTGATACATGTGCCCTTTCAAGATTCTTGGCAAAAGAGGCGATCTAGCCTACCAACTTGAGCTTCCCTCCAACTTTGCAAATGTTCATGATGTGTTTCACATGTCTAAACTCCGCAAGTGCTTCAAGACACCTGAACGCACCATTCCGTTCGAGGAGATTGATCTTCAACAAGACTTGTCTTATCGTGAGCACCCTGTTGCTATTCTTGAAGAAACTGAGCGCAAAACCCGCAGAAAGTCAATCAAGTTATTGGAAGTTAAGTGGTCACACCATACCGACCGAGAAGCTACGTGGGAACGAGAAGATCACCTTCGTTCCGAGTATCCTTCCTTCTTCCTGTCCTACATCTCGGGATGAGATCTTTTTGTAGTGTAGGAGAGTTTGTAATGCCCCAGATGTAACACTTTCCAATTATGGAAATAAAGCTTCTCAATTTGATCCTTGTCCTTATCCTTGGGGGTTCTTGTCATTTTATTTTTGCATTGCCATATCATTTATTATTTTGCATCCTTGCATTGCTTCATCATCATAGCATCTGGGCATCATAGTTTACTTCTTTTGTTGATGAGTGTGTGGTGAGGCCTTGCGATGTTGTGTGTGTGGCTTGAGCTATGCCTTGCTTAAACCCAAAACCCCTTCTTCTTCTTCTTCTTCTTCTTCTTCTTCTTCTTCTTCTTCTTCTTCTTCTTCTTCTTCTTCTTCTTCTTCTTCTTCTTCTTCTTCTTCTTCTTTCTTTACTTTTCTGTCCATTCTTTACCCCTTTGTGCAAGCCACCTAGACAAGCCCATTGATGTTCTTTCTTTTCCTATAAAACTTGCACCATGCCTTCAACCTCTCCACAAAATATCACCCCATTTAGAATTGATTTGGTTGGGTTTTAAAATGTCTAGAGTTTGAACCATATTCAAACTCCTTTTATTTTTCTTCCTTTAAAAATGTCCAAGTCAATTTTATTAAATAGGGCATAAATCACTAAGCATGGGGATATTTTTCTTTTCCCCTAACTCATCTCCTTTTATCATGTGCTTTTCTTTTTCTTTCCGTCTGAAGAAATAAAGAAAAAGAAAAGGAACAACAGCTGGGACAGTGGCCTGGGCCTCCTCCTCCATTTCTCTCCCCTGGCCCATTCTCTTCTCCGCAGTGTGCAGCCCATTTCTCTCCCGCAGGCCCAGCCGAGCGCTCGCAGTCGCGCCGTCTCTACCCTCGCGCCTGGCCCCACCTGTCTCTCTCCCACCCCGCGCCTCCGTCTTCCTCCGTCAGCGAAAAGCAGAGCAGCGCGCGCGCTCACCGTCGTGCCGTGAACTCACACATGTTGAGGTCTCGTGGCCCGAGCCCCCCATTTAAACCCGAAGCTTGTCCAGCCCCTCTCTCTAGGGTTCCCCTTCCTCCTCGTCGCCGCCTGGAGAGCCCAGCACCACCAGATCCGTCGCTCCAACCGCTACCCGCACGCATCTGAGAGCGCCACCTCATCGCCGGCGAGCCCCTCGTCGACCTCAGCCTCGCCAATCGTGTCCTTCTGCTTCCACGACGTCGACTCCTTCGACTACTTCATCTACACGGACCCGATCGCCTCCACGCCGACGACTTCTTCCTCTTCTTCATCTCCGGTGGCCGTAGCTGTTCGAGACCCGCCGCCGTCGACTCCGCCCGCGATTGGGCCAGCCGAGCACATCACCGTGCTCGTGATGAGCTCCTGTTTCTCCCCGTACCTTTTCCCCTTCCTGCGCGCCCTCTAGGCCTTAGTTTCTCGAGCGCCCGAGCGCATCGCCGTCGGACCTCATCGCCGGCGAGTGTTCCGACCCCTCTAGGCCATGCTTTGCTGTCCGTTCGCTTCAGTGCATCGTGTAGGTGCCGCCTGTGCTGTCGCTGCTCCGCCTAGGCCTCTGCATCGCCTCGCCGTTGCTCCATCGCCGCCGTTCTGTCGTTGCTTGCCGCCGGCGCTGTAGTGCCCGTTAGTTGCTGCTAGTGCATCAGGTAGGTGCGGAACTCTTCCAGGAGCAATCCATAGACCTCCGCCGCCTCATTTGTTCACCGGAGCAGCTCCGACGAGCAGCTCCAACGAGCCCTGCGCTTCCCCTGTTTCCGCTTCTGTTGTTTAGTCTTCAATTAAACTACCTGTTATCTGTCGAGAACCGATCAGTAGCACAGTGGTTTGTGCTCCATCAGTTAAGCGAGAGGTCTTGCATTCGAATCCTTGCGGGCGCAGTGGGATTTTGCCCCCTTTTGTTTTTCTCGTGTGGCTGACAGGCAGGCCCCACCTGCCAGCCTCACAGGCCTTCTCCACCCTTGCGCGCACCCGGTGGCGCCAGCTCAGCCAGCTGGGCCCCTCTTGTCAGTGGCCGTGGCTAGATGAGCCTGGGTCATTTTGACCCTGTGCTTTCTTTTTCTTTTTCTGTTTTGTGTTTTCTTTTTCTTTTTCTGTTTTCCTTGTTTATTTAATATCTGCTTAAATATGTTTCTGATTAATATGAGTTATATATGAAAAGTGCTTAGAATTTTATGTAGATTATGAATATGCTGTTTGTTGCCATGTTTAAAAACATTTAAAATGTTGTTTGAATTTATTCTTGTTTTAATAATGCTTAAACTTGTAAAATTCATAACTAAATATATATACAACTCCAAATTTAAGAAACTTTATATGCATTTGGGGTGGAAAAATGTGTAGAATATTTTGGTACTGTTGTTTATCATGTTTGACAACTTTTCAGATATGTCCCAAATGCAAATAAATTATTATGGGGGTTTCTGGATATTGTTGTTATTTATTTCTAGCCCATTTAAATGTGCTAGCATGTTGCTGTAATGTTAGTTGCACCCTTGCCATGTTAACCAACTCCTTAGAAACGTGTTGGATGCTTGTTTGAACTACATACATAAACTTGTTAGTTGATCCTTTACTTGTTTCATTCTTATGTATGATCTTGTTGGATGTGATGTGGTTGCACTCTTGTGACCCTAGGCCATGCATCATATCTACTCTTGTCCTTGTTCATCATGTTCATGCATCATGTGGTTGAGCCCGGCATGTTGATTGATTTTGTTCTGTTGTTGCATTGTTGTGTTTGGTTAGAGCCCGGTGACGATACGGAGTACGAGGATTCTACCGAGGTTGAGTGTGAGAAGCAAAGTTACGTTCCCTCCGAGGAATCAACAGGCAAGATGACCTTACCCAGATATCACTACTATCTTTGCCTATGCTAGATGTCTCGCTCTTTAGCTTATTGCCTCGATGCCTATGTCTGTTTGTCAGCCTCCTATTGTTGCCATGAAACTCTCTAACCACCCACCTAGCAAACCGTTGTTTGGCTACGTAAGCATCGCTCAGCCCCTCTTATTGCGTTGTTAGTTGCAGGTGAAGATTTGAAGATTCTTGCTTCATGTTGAAGTTATTGTTGGGATATCACAATATATAATCGGTTAAACTAAATCATCTATATATTTGGCAATGGGTGGAAGGCCAAGCCTTTGCTTGGTGTTTTGTTCCACTCATGCCACCCTAGGAACCGTTTGAACCGGTGTTATGTTCCTTGATTTTGCGTCCCTAACACGGTTGGTTTTTATGGGCCCCCCTTCATAACACGCTTAGCGCTAAAGCTTTTCCAGCAAGGCCCAACATTGGTTTTACATTTGCCTAATAACTAAAACTTGCATAGGGCATTGCAAACCCGAGTTCTTAATTAACAACCCTGGGCCAGTGCTTCACATGAGTGTTGGTCTAAACTAAGCAGACTGCGGGGCCACCTCGAGGAAACTCAAGGGCTGGTAAAAACCTGTAGGATGACTCATCCGGTCGTGGCCTGAGACGAGATACGTGCGCCTACTATCAGGGTGTCGGCACACCGGGAGGTCTCGCTGGATTAGTTTTACCTTAGTGGGAATATCTTGAGCACGGGATTCCGAGAATACTCGGGTCTTCCCACCTTGGAGTTGCAACTCCGCAGATCGTGAGCTTGTGATGGGCTAAGTTGGGACACCCCTGCAGGGTTCGATCTTTAGAAAGCCGTGCCCGCGGTTATGTGGTAGATGGGAATTTGTTAATATCCGGTTGTAGAAAACTTGACACTATGATCATAATACACTACCAGCGTGAGTAACCGTGACGGTCGCTTTCCGAAGGGGTTCGGAAAGTGAACACGGTGGGGTTATGTTTGACGTGCTTAGTTAGGATCACTTCGTGATCATTTTGATGATTGTTACCAATTTCTCTTCTCGCTCTAAACACGTAAGCTAGTGCTAGTGCTGCTGCAACCTTGTTTTCAGCCTTTTCCACACCTAAGGCTTTGATAGTATTGCTACCCGGGAACGGGATTGCTGAGTCCTCCGTGGCTCACAGATTCTACACAACACCAGATGCAGGTACCGTTGAGAACTACACAGCTGGTCGTTCAGAGTTGTATTGGGAGTTCGATGAAGAGCGTGGGCGATACGACGTGTCTTACCCAGAGGATCAGTAGGGCTCTTACTAGGATGATCGGGACCTTGTGTTGCTTTATTTATGGTATCTTTCATTTGGATCCGCGTCCGTAGTCGGACTCTAATGTCATTGGATGATGTATGTTAATGTATTTCATTGTGTGACGTGGCGAGTGTAAGCCAACTACTCTTTTACATTTGCATCCCCTCTTTTACATGAGTTGTGCAAAGATACCATACTTGAGATCATTCTAGTATGTGATTATACCTTTAAGTCGTGCCTCGACATGTGGGAGGTATAGTCACATACTGGGCATTACACTCTCTCTTTCCCTCTTTCGTCTCTCCTACCCCGGAAAGGAAAAGGGGAATACTACTAGGACTTGGGAGTCCTAGTAGGACTCCCCACACTTGGCGCGCCCTCTCTAGGGCCGGCCTCCTCCTCCTCCCTCCTTTATATACGTGGGCAGGGGGCACCCCAAAGGCACTCCAAGATTTTTCTTAACCGTGTGTGTTGCCCCCCTTCACAGTTACACACCTCGGTCATATCGTTTCAGTGCTTAGGTGAACCCTGCGCCAGTAGCTTCATCATCACCACCACCACGCCGTCGTGCTGACGAAACTCTCCCGTGACGCTCAACTGGATCAAGAGCTCGTGGGACGTCATCCAGCTGAACGTGTGCTGAACGCGGAGGTGCCGTACGTTCGGTGCTTGGATCGATTGGATCGTGAAGACATTCGACTTCATCAACCGCGTCACTAGACGCTTCCGGTTTCGGTCTACGAGGGTACGTAGACACACTCTCCCCTCTCGTTGCTATGCTTCTAGTAGATAGATCTTGCGTGATCGTAGGAAATTTTTGAAATAGTATGTTCCCCAACAATGGCTTCATGAGCCAGGTCTATGCGTAGATGATATGCATGAGTAGAACACAATGAGTTGTGGGCGATAATAGTCATACTGCTTACCAGCATGTCATACTTTGATTTGGCGGTATAGTTGGATGAAGCGGCCCGGACCGACATTACGCGTACGCTTACGCGAGACTGGTTGTACGGACATGCTTCGCACACAGGTGGCTGGCGGGTGTCAGTTTCTCCAACTTTAGTTGAATCGAGTGTGGCTACGCTCGGTCCTTGTGAAGGTTAAAACAACACATACCTGACGAAAAATCATTGTGGTTTTTGTATGCGTAGGTAAGAACGGTTCTTGCTAAGCCCATACTAGCCACGTAAAACTTGCAACAACAAAGTAGAGGACGTCTAACTTGTTTTTGCAGGGCATGTTGTGATGTGATATGGTCAAGACATGATGAGTTATACGTTATTGTATGAGATGATCATGTTTTGTAAATTATCGGCAACCGGCAGGAGCCTTATGGTTGTCTCTTTATTGTATAAATTGCGAAGGCCATGTAATTGCTTTACTTTATCACTATGAGTTAGCGATAGTAGTAGTTGCAATACTTGGCGAGACGACCACGACTCTACGATGAAGATCATGGTGTCAAGACGGTGACGATGGAGATCATGACGATGCTTTGGAGATGGAGATCAAAAGCACAAGATGATGATAGTCATATCATGTCACATATTTTTTGATTGCATGTGATGTTTATCTTTTTATGCTTCTTATTTTGCTTAGAACGGCGGTAGCATTATAAGATGATCCCTTACAAAATTTCAAGGTACAAGTGTTCCCCCTAAGTATGCACCGTTGCGAAAGTTCGTCGTGCCGAGACACCACGTGATGATCAGGTGTGATAAGCTCTACGTTCAAATACAATGGGTGTAAGACAGTTTTGCACATGCAGAATACTCGGGTGAAACCTGACGAGCCTAGCATGTACAGACATGGCCTTGGAACACTGGAGACCGAAAGGTCGAGCGTGAATCATATAGTAGATAAGCTCTACGTTCAAATACAACGGGTGTAAGACAGTTTTGCACATGCAGAATACTCGGGTCAAACCTGACGAGCCTAGCTGTCGGTGTACTAAAGTAGGGGTACCCTTAGTATCCCGAACGTGTGCATGGGCAGTTGCAGCGTCCCGCGGCAAGGCTTGTCAGGCGATCGCCAAGGTCCTCCGTGGTTCCTTTTGGATCCATTCAAGAACAAAGTATCCAAGCTAAGGAGACAAGGCCCCGGCAAGAGGAGCTTGCTGGGAAGGCCACTCAAGGCACAAGATCACTCAAGGCGCAAGAACCTGGCAAGAGGAGCTTGCCGGGAAGGCCAACCAAGGCACCTCAAGAAACTTGCCGCGACGCGCCACGCGTCCCGGCAAGGCCCGGTGAGCGACAAGCTCCCGGAAGCGACAAGATAACGACCGCGGCAAGGCGCTTGCCGCGGCAAGCTTCCACTCGGTACCTACGCTCCAGCACATCCACCCACGTGTCGCTCTGGGATCCTCCCAGGCGTACGTGGTGGAAGGCTGTGCAGCCCGGGGGTACGCGGTGGCAAGCGGCGATGACAAGGATACCATCGTGGCGATCAGTGGCGCCCTTGACGGCCCTTTTTGCACTGTTTGGGTGACGGCGATGGGCATTTAATGCCCTTGTCCCCTGCCGCCAGGATTAGGTATGGAACACTGTACCAACTACCACGCTTTTTACATTTTTACCCTCAACTGCGCTGCCACCTGTCGGTGACCCCTTGAGCATATAAAAGGAGGCCCATGCGCAACGTAGGGGGGGTAGACACTCGAACGCTCTCACGCTCGGGCCCGTTAGCTGCTGAAGTGTACTGTATCTTCCAGCGCTCCCGAGCCAAGAACTCAATACAAATCAAAGCAGGAGTAGGGTTTTACGCATCCGTGCGGCCCGAACCTGGGTAAACTGCTCGTGTGCCTCGCCTCGATCTGCTCTTTGTGCAATCTCCGCCCCCTGCCGTACCGAAAAGGGGCTCCGTCCCCATAGGTGTTCGTGGGTGGATCAGTTTCCCCGACATCTTTGGCGTCCGTGCATGCACCGCGCCCATCTCAGGAGGCGCGGGACCGGCAGCGTCATGATACTCACGGTACCATACGTTTGCTGGGCCAAGGTCAAGCTGGTGGATCTCGGGATGCTCAAGACCAGCATGCGCGCCAGCATGCCGGCACGAGCAAGGCACGGTCGCCTGGACGGGATGCTGCTCCTTCTAACGTAGTTAGAAGTCCGAGCATATCCCGCTCCTCGCACCGTTCGCCACCACTGCCCACCACTCCAGCAGAAGCTCTGGCACGAGCTCAACTGCTCCTAGACTTCCCTCCAGTGGCAGACAAGGCCGACGACTGGAGGGCCACCATTCAGAGTCTCATCGCTTTCGCCAACGGCGACACTCCGCGGCAACCGAGCACATCGCAGCCGCGGCAAGTCAGCCAGGCACGGGCCGATGGCGACAAGACTGGTGGGGGTGCAACCACCGTGCACTCTCCGCCCCGAAGGCCAAAATCACCGACTCGCCGGATCAACATCGACGACGACTCCACTGCGTCATCAGATCCGCGAGCTCGTCGCGACCAGCGCCAAGTTCTCCACGAGCGACAACAAGAAGACGCTCGTACTCGCATCGAGCGCCGAAGAGAAGCGTGGCGCCAATCAGACCAGCGTGCTGGGCCCACAGTCGACATGCAAGCGCCAGGGGACCAGGCGATTTACCGTACGCGGTAGGTTGTCCTGCGTTTACTCGTGAGCTGCGGCAAGTCCAGTGGCCCAGCATGAAGAATTTCAAGCCAGACGTACCAGAGAAGTACGACGGCAAGACACACCCGTCGGAGTTCCTCAGCATCTACACCATCGCGGTGCAAGCTGCTGGGGGGCAGGACAACAAGATCCTTGCCAACTACTTTCCTCTGGTACTCAAACCCAACGTCAGGTCCTGGCTCATGCACTTGCCGGACAACTCCATTTCTTCTTGGGCAGATCTCTGCCATCAGTTTGTCGGCGCCTTTACGGGCGGCCACAACCCCATGGCCAAGAGAGTGACCTTCACCTGCTCGCCCAGATGGAAGGAGAACCCCTGCGCAAGTATATCCAGAGATTCAGCCACGTACAGCACAACATCCCAGACGTCCACCCTGCCGCGGTCATCAGCGCGTTCCATCAGAACGTGCGTAACCGCATGATGAGGGAGGAGATGGCGATGTGCAAGATCAGAGACGTCAGTGAGCTTTATGCCCTGGCCGACAAGTGTGCACGCGCTGAGGAGGGGAGGAAACTCCCCGGAGAAGATACAGGCGCAGGAGGGTCTGACAGTGAGGATGCTGCCCCGGCAAAGAAAAACCGGCGGCGGAACAACAGGAAGAAGAAGAACAAAGAAGTGCTAGTCGTTGAGCAGTCCGGCAACGGAGGTGGCGCCGACAAGGCTAAGGTTGGTGGCTCCGGCAAGGAGACTGCCGCATGCACCAACTGCCAAGCTGTGGCGCCCGCCGACAAGCAGGACGGCACCGACAAGCAGTACTGCAAGATCCACCGCACCAAGGGCCACGACCTCCAGAACTGCAAGAGGGTCGAGCAGCTTGTTGAACAGCAGAAGGCTGAATACGAGCGGCGCGACAAGGAGAAGGCCCAGGGAGGTGATGGAGGATCCGGCAAGAAGCGGCCCTTCAATGGCCGGGGAGGACGCCGCGGCAAGGCCAAGCAGCGGCAAGGTGACAGACCTCCCCGCGGCCGCGACAAGGATGAAGACGATGAAGACATGGATGATGTTGAGACCAGTGAGCAGGAGTTCCAGAAAGCCACAGAGGTTTTGTGCGTTGACGGTGGTGCTTCTCTGCATACTTCACACCGCCAACTCAAGCAGTGGGTGCGGGAAGTTAATGCAGCAGAACCACCTGTCGAATCGCGCAAGCTTCTGAAATGGTCCAGCACGCCTATCATCTTTGATATTGAGGACCACCCTGGTCACACAACTGCGGTCGGGTGCTTGCCGATGTTGGTTTCGCCAACTATCCGCAACCTCAAGGTCACTAAGATGTTAGTTGACGACGGGGTCGGCTTGAACCTGAACTCCAAATCCCTGACAGCGAGCTCGAAGAGACCGGCACAATCCAAGGAATAAATCCGGGAAGGAGCAAGCCGAAGGGAAAGATCACGCTGCCAGTGACGTTTGGCGGTGAGCTGAACTTCAGGACTGAGAGGGTCACTTTTGACGTTGCCGATTTTCCGTTGCCTTACAATGGAATCCTCGGCCGTCCAGCGCTCGCCAAGTTCATGGCGGCCTCTCATTACGCCTACAACATGCTGAAGATGCCAGGCCCGATAAGCGTCATCTCTATCCCTGGTGACAAGAAGGATGCCCTTATCTGCGCCGACAAGATCTACCGGGAGGCAGCAGCCGCAACAGATCACAAGACACTTGCCGCTGAAGCTCCCGGGGGGAAGAAGAAGACCAAGTCCGGCAAGAGCTCTGGGGCCCACTCCGGCAAGCGCACCTCTTCGGAGTGTTGCGCTGCCGTCGAGGACGCACCATCGAGCTCCACCAGCAAGTGTAAGAAGACGATGGCAGCTCCGCCAGAGACCAAGAAGGTGCCCGCCAAGGAGGACGGCACTGGTGGTACTTTCACCATCAGTGCCACGCTTGACCCTAAATAGGAAAGCGCGCTCGTTGCTTTCCTGCGGGCGAACGTCGACGTGTTTGCATGGCAACCGTCTGACATCCCCGGTGTTCCCAGGAAAGTGATTGAGCACAAGCTTGCCGTCTGTCCTCATGCGCGGCCCGTCAAGCAGAAAGTCAGGAAACAAGCAGTGGAGCGCCAAGAATTTATAGCAGAATAAATCAAGAAGTTGGAAGCAGCAGGCCTTGTCAGAGGAGTGCTCCATCCTACGTGGTTGGCCAATCCTGTAGTCGTGCGAAAGGCAAACGGGAAATGGAGGCTTTGTATCGATTTCACCGATGTGAATAAAGCTTGTCCCAAGGACCCGTTTCCCTTGCCGCGCATTAACCAGATTGTTGACTCCACGGTAGGATGTGACCTGCTTTCATTTCTTGACGCATACTCAGGATACCATCAAATCTTCATGGCAGAAGAAGATGAGGAGAAAACCGCATTCATCACTCCATGTGGCACATACTGTTTCATACGGATGCCTTTTGGTTTAAAGAATGCTGGTTCAACATTTGCAAGGGTGGTCCATACAGCTTTTGAGCCACAAATACACAGAAATGTAGAAGCTTACATGGATGACATAGTGGTCAAGAGCAAGGACAGGGCAACCCTGATTCAAGATTTAGATGAGACCTTTGCAAATCTGCACAAGATCCAACTCAAGCTCAACCCCGAGAAGTGTGTGTTTGGAGTCCCTTCCGGCAAGCTTCTCGGGTTCTTCGTGTCTCAGAGGGAGATTGAAGCCAATCCCGGCAAGATCAAGGCCATCGAGAAGATTGAAGCACCCAAGCGCGTCAAGGATGTGCGAAGACTTGCCGGTTGCGTGGCTGCTCTCAGCAGGTTTATCTCTAAGTCAGCTGAGCGTGCCCTACCGTTTTTCAAAATTTTGAAAAAGGCAGGTCCAATGAAATGGACTCCGGAAGCGGAGGTTGCACTGCAAGACTTGAAGAGGTACCTGTCCTCTACTCCAATACTTGTCGCACCTAAACTACAAGAGAAGTTGCTGTTGTATCTAGCGGCAACCAATCAAGTGGTTAGTGCTCCGTTAGTAGCGGAGAGGGAGGCAGACGATCAGCCAGCAACCGCGGCAAGTGCATCCAGCGATAAGCAGGGGGCTTCCCCGACAAACTCTGGTCCCGACAAAGATGGATCTACGCAGACGCAAGAGGAGGTACGGAAGAAAATGGTGCAGCGCCTAGTGTACTTCGTCAGCTCCCTTCTGCAGGGGGCTAGGTCAAGGTACTCTGGTGTGCAGAAGTTGCTTTTCGGCCTTCTCATGGCCTCGAGAAAGCTGCGCCATTACTTCCAGGCACATGAGATCACAGTTGTCACTCGCTTTCCCCTGAAGAGGATACTGCAGAATCCAGAAGCAACAGGCAGTATTGTTGAGTGGGCATTGGAACTGTCAAGCTTTGGCCTCAAGTTTGAAAGCACTTCAACTATCCAAAGCAGAGCATTGGCAGAGTTTATAGCAGAGTGGACGCCAACACCAGATGAAGAGATTCCAGAAACGAGCATCCCCGTCAAGGAAGCAAGCAAAGAGTGGCTGATGTACTTTGATGGTGCCTTTTCGCTGCAAGGCGCCGGGGCTGGCGTGCTGCTTGTCGCACCCACCGGAGAGCACCTCAAGTACGTAGTCCAGATGCACTTTCCCAAGGAGCAAGCGACAAACAATACTGCAGAGTATGAAGGTTTGCTTGCCAGTCTCAGGATCGCGGCAGACCTTGGGATCAAGAAGCTGATTGTCAGGGGTGACTCACAGCTTGTCGTCCGCCAAGTGAACAAGAATTACCAGAGCCCGTTGATGGAAGCTTACGTTCATGAAGTGAGAAAGCTTGAAGAACACTTTGACGGCCTACAGATGGAGCACGTTCCAAGAGCTCAGAACGACATCGCAGATGGCCTGTCAAAGTGCGCCGCACTTAAGTTACCTGTGGAACCAGGGATTTTTGTGCTCAAGCTGACTCAACCGTCCGTAACACCATCGACTGGACAGAGCAAGAAGAGGAAGTTGATTTCTGGCGACTATTTTCCAACAGAGCTCCCCGAAGCCGCCGCCAAGAAAGTCCCCAAGATCAACGCTAAGAGTGCTGAGGAGCAATCTGCTCCGGCAAGCCTTAGGGTTTGTTCCGTTGCAGCAGAGGCTTCCGACAAGTTTTGCTCCGGCAAGCTTGCCGGGGAATGTCAAGCTCCGGCTGAGCCACAGGTTCTTGCCGTAGAAGCGGACGTTCCCGCAGCAGCAGATGTGCCTTTAGTCCTTGCTGTCGAGCCACAAGCTCCAGCATGGGCGCAGCAGATTGTTTGTTTCCTTCAGACAGGAGAACTTCCCGAAGAACAAGAAGAAGCAGAAAGAGTAGCCCGGCATTCAAGTATGTACCAATTTGTTAACAACACACTGTATAGAAGAAGACTCAATGGCATGAAATTGAAGTGTATTCCCCGGGAAGATGGACAAAAGCTGTTGGCAGAGATACATGGAGGCATATGTGGTCACCATATTGGCGCAAGAGCACTTGCCGGCGAAGCATTCCGGCAAGGTTTCTTTTGGCCAGAAGCCCTCCAGGATGCAACTGCACAAGTAACCAAGTGTGAAGCGTGCCAGTTCCATTCCAAGAAGATACACCAGCCAGCTCAAGCTGTCCAGACGATCCCTTTATCCTGGCCATTTTCGGTCTGGGGGCTCGACATCCTCGGCCCCTTTCCCCACGCGGCCGGGGGCTTTGAGTACTTGTACGTTGCAATCGACAAGTTCACAAAGTGGCCGGAAGTGGAACCGGTGAGAAAGGTGACCGCACAGTCAGCAGTCAAGTTCTTCAGGTCGATTGTTTGCCGTTTCGGGATCCCTAACAGGATAATCACCGACAACGGTATGCAATTCACGAGCCGCACCTTCATGCATTACATCCAAGATCTTGGCGCTAACGTCTGCTTCGCTTCTGTTGCTCACCCGAGAAACAACGGTCAAGCGGAGAGGGCGAATGCTGAAGTGCTGCGTGGCCTCAAGACCAGATCTTTCGACAGGCTGCACAAGTGCGGAAGAAACTGGATCGAGGAGCTGCCGGTGGTTCTTTGGTCGATCAGGATGACGCCAAATCGAGCCACTTGACAGACACCTTTCGCTCTAGTCTATGGAGCAGAGGCAGTTCTCCCCACGGAACTCGTATACGGGTCACCTCGAGTGCTTGCTTATGATGAGCTCGAGCAGGAGCAGCTGTGACAAGATGACGCACTACTCCTTGAGGAAGACCGTCTTCAGGCTACTGTACGAGCTGCTCGCTACCAGCAAGCTTTGCGCCGCTACCATAGCCGCAAAGTTAGCGCCAGAAGTCTCAAGGAAGGCGACCTTGGTCTTCGGCGCGTTCAGTCCGCCAAGAATTCGAACAAGTTGACACCGAAGTGGGAAGGCCCTTACCGGGTGAAACGAGTCACTAGGCCCGGCGCTGTCCGCCTTGAGACCGAAGATGGCCTTCCGGTGAGTAACTCCTGGAACATCGAGCATCTTCACAAGTTTTACCCGTAAGGCGCGGTTGCCGTGACCCGCTCCGGCAACCACCTTTTGTACGAGTCTTGCCGCTGTTGCATGTTATCCTTTGTACAAAGTCGGGCGCAGACCCCGTGCATCAGTAAAGCTCATGTGCCTCGCACATCTTGTCATTTCATGCTTTTTATATTTTGCATGTGTTATCTGACACTTTGTGTAGCACCTATCGCCGGTAAGCCATAACGAGCCATGAGGCTCCATATCGTTATTTTCTCTTCTTTCTTTTTTCTCAAGAAAAGGAAGGTTCCCTCGCCCACAAGTTTGCCGGGGGGGCAGGAGAAGATAGTGGTATGGACCAAGCGCCGTTCAAGAAAGTTTCGCCTTGCCGGGAACCAGACGACACAAAAGCTAAGTTGCCAAAGTTTGAGCAATCAGATTTTTAAATTTTGAAGTTATCTTCCTTGAACGACCGTGCTTTGTATGGAAAACCTGTGCGCGGAGGAACCTACTCGTAGCTAGTTGCACCCTTACTTTGTTTCGAGTCCGCTCAACGACTTAAGTGTGCTGCGACTAGTGTCGCGTCCTTACTTTGTTTTCGAGCACGCTCAACAACTTAAGTGCGCTGCAACTAGTTGCGACAAGGTTTCTTGTCGGTAACGGCACCGCCGGCAGGCTGCTGAAGTTCAGCACTCAGCGCTCACGGCTAAGGTGCCTGTGCCGGCAAGTTCCCTAAAAGCGTAGGGCAGAAACATACAAAGCAAAGGAGTCAAGTAAAGGAAATAACATTGCAATTACTACCCAAAATAAAGTTATATTACAAGATAACTTGTCGCAGCTCTAACAGATTGTTTTCATAACATAATTAACAGCGACAAGGAAAGAAGAAAATGGGCAGCCTAATCTGCGCGATCGCCCTCGACCCTCTTGATCCCGCTCACCTTGTCCACAATGGGTGCGACAAGGTCCTTGAGCGCCTCCAGATCAGCGTCCGACGGCAAGCTTCTAAGGACGTTGGTGAGGTTGAGGCCTGGGTTGCGGAAGGCCACCTTCATCAGCACCTTTTGAAGGGCGCCCGCGCAGAGCTTGCGCGACTCGTCCGCCAGCTGCTTGGGGATCCTTTCCCGGAGTTGCTGGAGGGCCGTCGCCAAGCCTCTGAAGAACAGAGTGAGCTTGGCGCTGGGGTGGAGGTCCTCGTCGGTGGAGTACCCGAGATACTCCGCCCCCAGCTGCGCCAGCTCCTTGTCGATATCCACGGCGGCGTTCACAAGACCCTCCATCCAGTGCTCGACGGTCGCCCTGAAGTTGTTTTGGGTAATGGCGGCACTCTCCAGCAGCGCCTTCTCGGCCCTGACGTCCTCCTTCAGGGCCGCCTCCCGCTTCTTGGCGCCGTCCAGCGTCTCAGTCAAAGTGGTTAGCTTCAACTCAAGATCCGCACTGGAGTTCGTGGGGGCGGCAAGCTCCTTGCCCTTCTCGGCGAGGCGGACCTGCAGCCCTGAGTGGCTGTGGGCGTCCTTCTCCCGCTCAAGCTTGAGCGCGGCGATCTCTTCGCCTCTCGCCTTGAGGTCGGCCTCCAGCTGCGTCACCCTTGCCTCCAGCTCCTTCTTGGCGGTCTCGGCAGCTGCGGCAGCGTCCTTCGCTTCCTGGAGAGCCCCGCCAAGCGACTGCTCGCGTGCGGCAAGCTCCTCCTCGTGGCTGTCGAGGTTGACTTTCCGCTGCGCCAGCTCGCCTTCCAGCGTAGATAGTTTCTCGGCGGCAAGCCGTTGCTGCTCTTCGACCTCGGCCTTCTCGAGGAAGAAGGCCGTCCGCTCTTCACCGAGCTGCTCCCGCTCCTCTGCCAAAGACCGGAGGGCTGCTTGGTGAAGGCCCCGGAGCTCCTCTGTGCGCTTCTCCATATCAGCTCCCGCCTTGGCGGCCAGTGCCTCGTAGGACTCCAGCTTGGCTTGTCGGGCGCGGTAGAGTGACAACAGCTTGCGCAGTAGCCGCTCCACCTCGGGTTCGCCGCTGCTGCTGCTCGGCGCGTCGACAAGCTTCAGCCCGGCGGAGGCAAGTACTTCCCCGTCAAAGGCTTCCCCCTCGACCGGCGCCCTGGACATGGACGCCCATGGGAGGCTGATGAAGACGCCGTTACCGGCCTCCAAGTAGGCGCCTGGCTCGGGCTCCTCGGAGCCTGGAGCTGCGGCAGCGGCGGAGGGATCGGCAGTCGGCGTAGCGCCTGGCGCTCCTGCGGCCTCAGGGCCGTCAGTACGACCGCCGGACCCCTCGTCAGCCGCTGCGGCAGCAGCCTCAGCAGCCTCGTCGCCAGTGGGCTCGTCGGCACCGGCCGCCTCCTCAGTGGCAGCGGCGTCGCCAGTGTTGCCGCGCGTATCCTCCTCAACAGCAGCCTCCGTCTCCATAGGCTCCGCGGCAGATGGACCTGACGGTAGGAAAGGGGAGGAAAACAGTCAAGCAAATATCCAAAAAAAAGAAGAATCAAAGGAGGAAAAGCCCAAGGGGAGTTTTTAAACAAGAAGATTACCTGCGCGAGCCGGCTCCTCGGCAGTGTCCCTCGCCGGGGAGCTCTACCTTGGCAGCGTAATTGTAGTCCCCGCCAGCGGAGGGCCGCTGGTGCTGTCCCTCGCCGGAGAACTTTCCCTTGGCGGAGAATCCGCCCTTGGCGGGGAACTCTCCCTTGCCGGGGAGACCCTTTCCGGGGAACTTTCCCTTGGCGGCGTGGTTGAAGCAGGTGGCACGACGGGGGCGGTCTCCGGGCGCTCCTGGTGTGTCTGCTCTGCTCCTACACGAATCAGCAAGCAAATGTCAGCAAAAACAGAACGCCCCCGCGCACCTAACAGCAGAAAGAGAACCAAGAACTTACGCTGGGGGCTGCTCTGAAGAACAGTTGCCGGGTCCGGCAAGTTTGTCTCAGGCGCACCCCCTGCTATCGCGGCAGGCTCGTCCTCGATGACAATCACCGGGGCCTTGGCTCTCTTTGCCGCCCTCTGGGCCAGAGTTCTGAAAAAAGGAACAGGTTCAGAGTGAGGCAAGAGAGACACAAGACAAAACAACCAAAAATCGAAGGAATACAAGAACAACGAAGTCTTACTCTTCTTCTTCCTCGTCGGAGCTGAGCGCAGAGAAGTCGAAATCTGGCTCACGCGTCCCGGCGCGAGGAGGCGGAGGAGTAGGCTCCCTTGGCCGCTTGGCGGGAGCAGGGGCAGTGGTCTGAGACGACCCCGTTCCGGCTACCGCCGAGGCGCGGGGAGCGGCAGGAGCAGAAGCGGCGGCCCGAGAAGAACCCGCTCCAGTTGCTGCAGAAGCACGAGGCGCTCCCGCGGCAACCGTGCTTGCCGCGGTGGCGCGTGTCGTGCGGCGCGGCGGCTGTTGGCCCGTCTGCCGCTCCGTCCCGTCCCCGGCCTTGCGGAGGCGCCTCCTTGGTGGAGCTGGAGGCTCTGCTGGTGGTGGCGAGCTGCCTGAGGACGAGGAGGAAGAGGAGCCGATCTCCAGCGAGCCGCTCGTGTGCTCGGCGGGCCCGCTCGACTCGACGCCCTGCTCGGCAGGCTCGCTTGGCTCGGCGCTTGCCCGGCAAGTTTCCCCGCGTTGAGAAACGCCTCTCGCTCGGCAAGGCTTGCCGCCTCAGCTGCCTCCGCCTCATCCAGGGTGTATCCGAACTCGCCCGCGGCCGCGGCTGCCGCCGCCTCTTCCAGCCTGGTGGCGATGTACGCCATCTCCCTGTCGGTGGTGTCGCGGGTGAGGCCCATCTTCTCGTCGGAGCGGATCGGCGTTTCTTCCACGTTGTCGAAAAATGCTCCACGGCTTCGTCGGTAGGCTCTTGCGAAGTTGGGTCGATCCCGTGCGAGTCGCACAGCGGCATCATTGCGCGGATGCGGCTGAGCGCAGAATTGTTGCACAGCGGGACGACGCCGTGCGGCAACCTGAAAACCTCAGGATGATCGGGGTCATACTTGAACAGCTCTTGGAGCACCCCGTTGAGCTCCAGGACAGTGAAGTTGTAGTTGAGGCCCGGGCGCAGCCTCATGATGTCTGCCGCATTCTCAAACTCTCAGGCGGGCCTCTTCCTCTCCTGCAGGGGGGCGATGCGGCGACGAAGAAAGTCTGCGCCAACTGCGCCTACAGTTAGCCCGGCAAGCCTGAGGCGAAGGATCCGGGCAGTGGCAATCTTCAATCTACTGTCTTCCGGGGCCAAGTCGCTCCAGTCGTTGCCGCGTACTACTGGGGCTTGGCGCCGGGCGGTGAATGGCTGCGGGTTCTCCTCTACGATCCAACACCAGTCTGCTCTCCATTCATCCCATTTGCCGCGGAGCTCTCCCTCCAGATAAGCCTCCTTCTTGTGCGTCCTCGAGATCCAGGAGACCCCGCCGGATAACGGCTCTCCTCTCTCAACTCGGGGCGTGAAGTAATGGCGGAAGAGGGCAACATTGGGGAAGACTCCGACAAAGTTTTCGCACAGATGTGCGAAAACTGCCATAGTCAAAATGGCGTTGGGGGTGAAATCAAGGAGGTGGAACCCGTAGGTGTTCATGATGTCGCAGAAGAATTCAGAGAAAGGCGGGCAGAGCCCGCAGTAGAAGAACAAGGCAAAGAACACGTATCCGTCCAGAAGCATTTCGCAAGCAGCGACTGGGAGTACCTTGGTGCGCGGATGCGCCCGCGTCTCCCCCGACCAGAAGAGGTAGTAGTTCTCCCTCAGCTTCCTCGCGGCAAGCTTGGGGGGAAGACAGCCCGCCTCTTTCGCAGCGCCGCGAGCCGCAGCGCCTCGGCCGACTTCGTGGTTTTCCCCTTCTCGCCCTTCGGAGCCATGGCGGAAGCGGTGAGGTAGGTCGACGGCGCTGGTGGTGCTGGTGGCGACGGGGGGCGGAGCACTGCTCTCTTTCAAGCTTTGGGAAGAAGGGGAGCAACGGAGGTTTTCAAGGATTGAAGCAGCAACGGGCGGATAGATGAACTGCCCCTATTTCCCCTGCTTATAAGGGGGAGGGGGCGGACGTTCCGCATTTCCGATTAAAGAAACCGCCCACGATCTCTCCCACGACGCCGCAATCGACGCGTGCCGTTAGGGGAGGGCGCGGCGGATACGGAGAAAGATACGGCGAGAACCAGGCCGCGCGTGCCCGTGCACTGTTTTGGGCCTGGCCCAACAGCGCTCGGCACCGTGTATGGCCCAGGCCCGGGGGCTCCTGTCGGTGTACTAAAGTAGGGGTACCCTTAGTATCCCGAACTTGTGCACGGGCAGTCGCAGCGTCCCGCGGCAAGGCTTGCCGGGCGATCGCCAAGGTCCTCCATGGTTCCTTTTGGAGCCATTCAAGAACAAAGTATCCAAGCTAAGGAGACAAGGCCCCGGCAAGAGGAGCTTGCCGGGAAGGCCACTCAAGGCACAAGATCACTCAAGGCGCAAGAACCTGGCAAGAGGAGCTTGCCGGCAAGGCCAACCAAGGCACCTCAAGAAACTTGCCGCGACGCGCCACGCGTCCCGGCAAGGCCCGGTGAGCGACAAGCTCCCGGAAGCGACAAGATAACGACCGCGGCAAGGCGCTTGCCGTGGAAAGCTTCCACTCGGTACCTACGCTCCAGCACATCCACCCACGTGTCACTCTGGGATCCTCCCAGGCGTACGTGGTGGAAGGCTGTGCAGCCCGGGGGTACGCGGTGGCAAGCGGCGATGACAAGGATGCCATCGTGGAGAATGGTGGCGCCCCTGACGGCCCTTTTTGCACTGTTTGGGCGACGGCGATGGGCATTTAATGCCCTTGTCCCCTGCCGTCAGGGTTAGGTATGGAACACTGTACCAACTACCACGCTTTTTACATTTTTACCCTCAACTGCGCTGCCACCTGTCGGTGACCGCTTGAGCATATAAAAGGAGGCCCATGCGCAATGTAGGGGGGGGGGTAGACACTCGAACGCTCTCACGCTCGGGCCCGTTAGCTGCTGAACTGTACTGTAGCTTCCAGCGCTCCCGAGCCAAGAACTCAATACAAATCAAAGAAGGAGTAGGGTTTTACGCATCCGTGCGGCCCGAACCTGGGTAAACTGCTCGTGTGCCTCGCCTCGATCTGCTCTTTGTGCAATCTCTGCCCCCTGCCGTACCGAAAAGGGGCTCCGTCCCATAGGTGTTCGTGGGTGGATCAGTTTCCCCGACACTAGCATGTACAGACATGGCCTTGGAACACTGGAGACCGAAAGGTCGAGCGTGAATCATATAGTAGATATGATCAACATAAAAAGTTCACCATTGAAAACTAATCCATCTCACGTGATGATCGGACATGGTTTAGTTGATTTGGATCACATGCTCATTTAGATGACTAGAGGGATGTCTATCTAAGTGGGAGTTCTTTAGTAATATGATTAATTGAACTTTAATTTATCATGAACTTAGTCCTGATAGTATTTGCAAATTATGTTGTAGATCAATAGCTCGTGTTATAGCTCCCCTATGTTTTTATATGTTCCTAGAGAAAACTAAGTTGAAAGATGTTAGTAGCAATGATGCAGACTAGGTCCGTGATGTGAGGATTATCCTCATTGCTGCACAGAAGTATTATGTCCTTAATGCACCGCTAGGTGACAAACCTATTGCAGGAGCAGATGCAAACGTTATGAACGTTTGACAAGCTCGATATGATGACTACTTGATAGTTTAGTGCGCCATGCTTTACGGCTTAGAACCGGGACTTCAAAAACATTTTGAATACCACAGAGCATATAAGATGTTCCAAGAGTTGAAATTAGTATTTCATACTCATGCCCGTGTCGAGAGGTATGAGACCTCTCACAGTACTTTTCCTACAAGATGGAGGAGAATAGCTCAACCAGTGAGCATGTGCTCAGATTGTCTGGGTACTACAATTGCTTGAATCAAGTGGGAGTTAATCTTCCAGATAAGATAGTAATTGACAAAGTTCTCTAGTCACTATCACACAGTTAGTAGAACTTCGAGATGAACTATAATATGCAAGGGATGACGAAAGTAATTCCCGAGCTCTTCGCAATGCTCAAATCAGCGAAGGTAGAAATCAAGAAAGAGCATCAAGTGTTGATGGTTAACAAGACCACTTGTTTCAAGAAAACGACAAAGGGATAGAAGGGGAACTTCAAGAAGAATGACAAACAAGTTGTCATTCCCGTGAAGAAACCCAAAGCTAAATTCAAGCCTGAAACTAAGTGCTTCTACTTCAAAGGAAATGGTCACTGGAAGTGGAACTACCCTAGATACTTGGCGGATAAGAAGGATGGCAAACTGAACAAAGGTATATTTGAGATACAGATTATTGATGCGTACTTTACTAGTGTTCATAGCAACCCCTGGGTATTTGATACCGGTTCAGTTGCTAAAATTAGTAACTCGAAACAAGAGTTGTAGAATGAACAGAGACTAGTTAAAGGCGAAGTGACGATGTGTGTTGGAAGTGGTTCCAAGTTTGATATGATCATCATCGCACACTCCCTATACTTTCGGGATTAGTGTAGAACCTAAATAAATGTTATTTGGCATTTGCGTTGATCATGAATATGATTTGATCATGTTTGTTGCAATACGGTTATTCATTTAAATTCATAGAATAATTGTTGTTTTGTTTACCTGAATAAAACCTTCGATGGTCATACACCCAATGAAAATAGTTTGTTGGATCTCGATCGTAGTAATACACATATTCATAATATTGAAGCCAAATGTTGCAAGGTTAATAATGATAGTGCAACTTATTTGTGGCACTGCCATTTAGGTCATATTGGTGTAATGCGCATGAAGAAACTCCATAGTGATGGGCTATTGGAATCACCTGGTGCTTGTGAACCATGCCTCATGGGAAAGATGACTAAAACTCCGTTCTCTGGAACAATGGAGCGAGCAACAGATTTGTTGGTAATCATACATACTGATGTATGTGGACCGATGAGTGTTGAGGCTCACGGCGGGTATCGTTATTTTCTGACCTTCACAGATGATTTGAGCAGATATGGGTATATCTGCTTGATGAAGCACAAGTCTGAAACATTTGAAAAGTTCAAAGAAATTTTAGAGTGAAGTAGAGAATCATCGTAACAAGAAAATAAAGTTTCTATGGTCTGATCGCGGAGGCAAATATTTGAGTTACGAGTTTGTTCTTCATTTAAAACAATGCGGAATAGTTTCACAGCTCACTCTACCCAGAACACCACAACGTAATGGTGTGTCTAAAAGTCGTAAACTGTACTATATTAGATATGGTGCGATCTATGATGTCTCTTACCAATTTACCACTGTTGTTTTGGGGTTATGCATTGGAGACAGCTGCATTCATGTTAAATAGGGCATCATCTAAATCCGTTGAGACGACACTGCATGAACCGTGGTTTAGCAAGAAACCTAAGCTGTCGTTTCTTAAAGTTTGGGGCAGCGATGCTTATGTGAAAAAGTTTCAAACTGATAAGCTCGAACCCAAATCGGAGAAATGTGTCTTCATAGGATACCCAAAGGAAACTGTTGGGTACACCTTCTATCACAGATCCAAAGGCAAGATATTCGTTGCTAAAAATGGATACTTTCTAGAGAAGGGGTCTCTCTCGAAAGAAGTGAATGGGAGGAAAGTAGAACTTGATGAGGTAATTGTACCTTCTCCCGAAATGGAAAGTAGCACATCACAGAAACTAGTTCCAGTGATTCCTACACCAGTTAGCAAGGAAGATAATGATGATGATCATGAAACTTCGGATCAAGTTACTACTGAACCTCGTAGGTCAACCAGAGTACGTTCCGCACCAGAGTGGTACGGCAACCCAGTTCTGGAAGTCATGTTACGAGACCATGATGAACCTACGAACTATGAGGAAGCGATGATGAGCCCAGATTCCGCAAAATGGCTTGAGGCCATGAAATCTGAGATGGGATCCATGTATGAGAACAAAGTGTGGACTTTGGTTAACTTACCCGATGATCGGCAAGCCATTGAAAATAAATGGATCTTTAAGAGGAAGATTGACGCTGATAGTAATGTTACTGTCTACAAAGCTCGACTTGTTGCAAAAAGGTTTCGACAAGTTCAAGGTGTTGACTACGATGAGATTTTGTCACTCGTAGCAATGCTTAAAGTCTGTCCGAATCATGTTAGCAATTGCCTCATTTTATGTAATATGGCAAATGGATGTCAAAACTGCATTCCTTATGGATTCCTTAAAGAAGAGTTGTATATGATGCAACTAGAAGGTTTTGTCGATCCTGAAGGTGCTAACAAAGTGTGCAAGCTCCAGCGATCCATTGATGGACTGGTGCAAGCCTCTCGGAGTTGGAATATACGCTTTGATAGTGTGATCAAAGCATATGGTTTTATACAGACTTTTGGAGAAGCCTGTATTTACAACAAAGTGAGTGGGAGCACTACAACCTTTCTAATAAGTAGATGTGAATGACACATTGTTGATCGGAAATGATGTAGAATGTTCTGGAAAGCATAAAGGATTGTTTAAAAGAGTTTTTCAATAAAAGACCTTGGTGAAGCTGCTTACATATTGGGCACCAAGATCTATAGAGATAGATTAAGAGGCTTGATAAGATTTTCAATGAGTACATACCTTAATAAGATTTTGAAGAAGTGCAAAATGGACCAGTCAAAGAAGGAGTTCTTGCCTGAGTTGTAAGGTATGAAGTTGAGTAAGACTCAAGACCCGACCATGGTAGAAGATAGAGAAAGAATGAAAGTCGTTCCCTATGCCTCAGCCATAGGTTATATAAAGTGTGCCATGCTGTGTACCAAACCTGTTGTGTACCTTTCCATGAGTTTGGCAGGGAGGTACAAAAGTGATCTAGTAGTAGATCACTGGACAACGGTCAAAACTATCCTTAGTTACTGGATGACTAAGGAAATGTTTCTCGATTATGGAGGTGGTAAAGGGTTCGTCGTAAAGAGTTACGCTGATGCAAGCTTTGACACTAATCCAGATGACTCCAAGTGTCAATCTGGATATGTATTGAAAGTGGGAGAAATTAGCTAGAGTAGCTCCATGCAGAGCATTGTAGACATAGAAATTTGCAAAATACATATGGATCTGAATGTAGCAGATCCGCTGACTAAACTTCTCTCACGAAGCAAAACATGATCACACCTTGGTACTCTTTGGGTGTTAATCACATGACGATGTGAACTAGATTATTGAATCTAGTAAACCCTTTGGGTGTTGGTCACATGGCGATGAGAACTGTGGGTGTTATTCACATAACGATGTGAACTATCGGTATTAAAACACATGGCGATGTGAACTAGATTATTGACTCTAGTGCAAGTGGGAGACTGAAGGAAATATGCCCTAGAGGCAATAATAAAGTTATTATTTATTTCCTTATATCATGATAAATGTCTTTTATTCATGCTAGAATTGTATTAACCGGAAACTTAGTACATGTGTGAATACATAGACAAAACAGAGTGTCCCTAGTATGCCTCTACTAGACTAGCTCATTAATCAAAGATGGTTATGTTTCCTAACCATAGACATGTGTTCTCATTTGATGAATGGGATCACATCATTAGGAGAATGATGTGATGGACAAGACCCATTCATTAGCTTAGCAACTTGATCGTTTAGTTTTACTGCTATTGCTTTCTTCATGACTTATACATATTCCTATGACTATGAGATTATGCAACTCCAGAATATCAGAGGAACACCTTGTGTGCTATCAAACATCACAACATAACTGGGTGATTATAAAGATGCTCTACAGGTGTCTCCGATGGTGTTTGTTGAGTTGGCATAGATCGAGATTAGTATTTGTCACTCCATTGTCGGAGAGGTATCTCTGGGCCCTCTCGGTAATGCATATCACTATAAGCCTTGCAAGCAATGTGACTAATGAGTGAGTTGTGGGATGATGCATTACGGAACAAGTAAAGCGACTTGCCGGTAACGAGATTGAACTAGGTATGATGATACCGACGATCGAATCTCGGGCAAGTAACGTACCGACGACAAAGGGAACAACATATGTTGTTATGCGGTTTGACCGATAAAGATATTTGTAGAATATGTAGGAGCCAATATGAGCATCTAGGTTCTGCTATTGGTTATTGATCGGAGATATGTCTTGGTCATGTATACATAGTTCTCGAACCCGTAGGGTCCGCACGCTTAACGTTCGATGACGATTTGTATTATGAATTATGTGATTTGATGACCGACGTTTGTTCAGAGTCCCGGATGAGATCATGGACATGACGAACAGTCTCGAAATGGTCGAGACATAAATATCGATATATTGGAAGGCTATATTCGGACATCGGAAAGGTTCCGAGTGATTCGGGTATTTTTCGGAGTACTCGAGAGTTACAGGAATTCGCTGGGAGAAGTATTTGGCCCTTATTGGGCCATACGGGAATAGAGGAGGCACGCCAAAGGGGAAAGAGCCGCGCGCCCCCCATGGGTCCAAATTGGACTAGGGGAAAGGGGGCATCGCCCCCCCCCCCCCTTGCCCTTTCCTACTCCCTCTCTCTTTCCCTCTTTCTTCTCTCCTACCCTGGAAAGGAAAAGGGGAATCCTACTAGGACTTGGGAGTCCTAGTAGGACTCCCCACACTTGGTGCGCCCGCTCTAGGGCCGGCCTCCTCCTCCTCCCTCCTTTATATACGTGGGCAGGGGGCACCCCAAAGGCACTCCAAGATTTGTCTTAACCGTGTGCGGTGCCCCCCTCCACAGTTACACACCTCGGTCATATCGTTGGAGTGCTTAGGCGAAGCCCTGCGCCGGTAGCTTCATCATCACCGTCACCACGCCGTCGTGCTGACGAAACTCTCTCGTGACGCTCAACTAGATCAAGACCTCATGGGACGTCATCGAGCTGAACCTGTGCTGAACGCGGAGGTGCTGTACGTTCGCTGTTTGGATCGGTTGGATTGCGAAGACGTTCGACTACATCAACCGCGTCACTAGACGTTGATACGTCTCCAACGTATCTACTTTTCTAAACACTTTTGCCCTTGTTTTGGACTCTAACTTGCATGATTTGAATGGAACTAACCCAGACTGACGCTGTTTTCAGCAGAAATGCCATAGTGTTATTTTTGTGCAGAAATAAAATTTCTCGGAATGACCTGAAATTCAACGGAGAATTATTTTGGAATATATAGAAAATATCCGCGGAAAGAACCAAGCCAGGGGGCCCACACCCTGTCCACGAGGGTGGGGGGCGCGCCCCTCCCCCTGGGCGCGCCCCCTGCCTCGTGGGCCCCCTGTTGCTCGATCGACGTACCCCCGGACTCCATATATTCACTTTCGGGGAGAAAAAAATCAGAGAGGAAGAATTATCACGATTTACGATACGGAGCCGCCGCCAAGCCCTAATCTCTCTTGGGAGGGCTGATCTGGAGTCTGTTCGGGGCTCCGTAGAGGGGAGATCGTCGCCCGTAATGATCAACCTTCCTACATCACCAATTCCATGATGCTCACCGCCATGCGTGAGTAATGCCATTGTAGACTTGCAGGACGGTGATGGGTTGGATGAGATTTACCATGTAATCGAGTTAGTTTTGTTAGGGTTTGATCCCTGGTATCCACTATGTTCTAAGATTGATGTTGCTATGACTTTGCCATGCTTAATGCTTGTCACTAGGGCCCGAGTGCCATGATTTCAGATCTGAACCTATTATGTTTCCATGAATATATGTGTGTTCTTGATCCTATCTTGCAAGTCAATAGTCACCTACTATGTGTTATGATCCGGCAACCCCGAAGTGACAACAATCGGGACCACTCCCGGTGATGACCGTAGTTTGAGGACTTCTTGTATTCACTATGTGTTAATGCTTTGGTCTGATACTCTATTAAAAGGAGGCCTTAATATCCCTTAGTTTCCACTAGGACCCCGCTGCCATGGGAGGGTAGGACAAAAGATGTCATGCAAGTTCTTTTCCATAAGCACGTATTACTATATTCGGAATACATGCGTACATTACATAGATGAACTGGAGCTAGTTCCGTGTCACCCTAGGTTATAACTTTTACATGAGGAATTGCATCCGACATAATTCTCCATCACCGATCCAATGCATACGAGCCTTTCACATATTGCTTGTTGCTTATTTACTTTTCCGCTGCTACTGTTGCAGAAACTACAAAAACACTACCGTTACTTTTATTGCTGTTACCACTATTTCCATATTACTTTGCTACTAAATTACCTTGCTGCAGATACTAAGTTTCCAGGTGTGGTTGAATTGACAACTCAGCTGCTAATACTTAAGAGTATTCTTTGGGTCCCCTTGTGTCGAATCAATAAATTTGGGTTGAATACTTTACCCTCGAAAACTATTGCGACCCCCTACACTTGTGGGTTATCAAGACTATTTTCTGGCGCCGTTGCCGGGGAGCATAGATATATACTTTAAGTTACTTGGGATTTATATCTGTTGATCACTATGAAGAACTTGAAGGACTCAAAAACCAAGATCTTTCCCTCAACTATGAGGGGAGGTAAGGAACTGCCATCTAGCTCTGCACTTGATTCACCATCTGTTATGAGTAAATTTGCGACACCTACTCCTGCTATTGAATCTGATATGTCGCATGTTCTTGATGATGCCATTTCTGCTATGTATGATGAAACTACTTCTATGCTTGATAATACTGTGCCACTAGGTGAATTTCTAGATGAACAAATTGCTAAGGTTAGGGAGAATGCAAATATTGAAACTGATAATATTTATGAAAGTGATGATGAAGATTCTCCCCCTAGATATGAATTGCCTGTTATTCCTAAGGGTTATGTTATGGATGAAGAAATTGCTAGAGACTTTCTTGCTTGCAACGATAGATATGATCTTAAGAAATTATTAGCTAAGCGGAAAGAAAAGTCTTTGAATGCTAGAATGAAATATGACCCTGCTTTTGCTACTTCACCTATCTACGTTACTGATATGGATTATGATTTCTCTGTTGATCCTGAGTTAATTACTTTGGTTGAATCTGATCCTTTCCATGGCTATGAATCTGAAACTGTTGTGGCACATCCTACTAAGTTGAATGATATAGCCACCCTGTTTACCAATGATGAAAAGATTCGTTATTACTATATCCTTAAGTTATTTCCGTTCTCGTTAAAGGGTGATGCTAAGACATGGTTTAATTCTCTTGATTTTGGTTGTGTGCATAGTCCCCAGGATATGATTTATTATTTCTCTGCTAAATATTTTCCCGCTCATAAGAAACAAGCTGCCTTACGGGAAATATATAACTTTGTGCAAATTGAAGAAGAGAGTCTCCCACAAGCTCGGGGGATGCTTCTCCAATTACTTAATGCTTTGCTTGGTCATCCTCTTCAAAGGAATGAAATACTTGATATGTTTTATAATGGACTAACCGATGCTTCCAGAGACCACCTGGATAGTTGTGCTGGTTGTGTTTTCAGGGAAAGAACAGTTGATCAAGCTGAATTACTATTGAATAATATGTTGGCCAATGAAAATAATTGGACACTTCCTGAACCAGTCCCTAAGCCAGCTCCGAAGAAAAGGGGTGTTCTATTTCTCAGTCCTGAAGATATGCAAGAGGCAAAGAAATCTATGAAAAAAAGGTATTAAAGATGAAGATGTTAAGATTTACCACCTATTGAAGAAATACATGGTCTTGATAACCCGACACATGTAGTAAAGGTAAATTCTCTTTATTGATTTGATGAAGGTGATATTCCTCGTTATAAGTCTGCTAGCCAATGCTTAGATGAGTTTGATAATTTTATTGTGAAGCAAGAAAAATTCAATGCTTATGTTGGTAGACAATTGCAACGTAATGCTTATATGATTGAACGCTTGAGTGATTATATGTATAGAGTTAAAGGTGAATTGAAACTCATTAGTAAACATGCTTCTATGGTTACCACTCAAGTAGAACAAGTACTTAAGGCTCAGAATGATTTGCTCAATGAATTAAATAGTAAGAATAATGACTATGCTGTTAGAGTTGCAACTAGAGGTGGTAAAGTGACTCGGGAACCTTTGTATCCCGAGGGCCACCCTAAGAGAATTGAGCAAGATTCTCAGAGAGCTAATGTAGACGTACCTAGTTCTTCTAAGAAGAAGAAAAAGAAAAATCATAGGACTTTGCATGCTTCTAGTGAACCTGTAGCTGACACACCTGAGAATCCCAATGATATCTTTGTTTCTGATGCTGAAACACAATCTGGTAATGAACATGAACCTAGTGATAATGTTAGTCATGGTGTTCATGATGATGCTCAACCTAGCAATGATAATGATGTAGAGATTGAACCTGCTGTTGATCTTGATAACCCACAATCAAAGAATCAACGTTATGATAAGAGAGACTTTGTTTCTAGGAAGCACGGTAAGGAAAGAGAACCATGGGTTCAGAAACCCGTGCCTTTTCCTCCTAAACCATCCAACTAAAAAGGATGATGAGGATTTTGAGCGCTTTGCTGAAATGATTAGACCTATCTTTTTGCGTATGCTTTTGACTGATATGCTTAAAACAAATCCTTATGCTAAGTATATGAAAGATATTATTACCAACAAAAGAAAAATACCTGAAGTTGAAATTTCTACCATGCTTGCCAATTACACTTTTAAGGGTGGAATACCTAAGAAACTAGGAGATCCGGGAGTACCTACTATACCTTGCTCCATTAAAGGAAACTATGTTAAAACTGCTTTATGTGATCTTGGAGCCGATGTTAGTGATATGCCTCTCTCTTTATATCGTAGACTTGACTTGAGTAAGTTGACACCTACTGAAATATCTTTGCAAATGGATGATAAATCAACTGCTATACCTGTCGGTATTTGTGAGGATGTGCCTGTTGTGGTTGCAAATGTTACTATTCTAACAGACTTTGTTATCCTTGATATTCCCGAGGACGATAGTATGTCTATTATCCTTGGTAGACCCTTTTTGAATACTGCAAGGGCTGTTATTGATTGCAACAAAGGCAATGTCTCTTTTCATGTCAATGGTAATGAGCATACGGTACACTTTCCGAGGAAACAACCTGAGGTCCACAGTATCAATTCTATTGGAAAAATTTCAACTATTACTACTGGAGGTTTTGAATTTCCTCTTCCTAGTGTCAAGAAGACATATGATATTCTTATTGTTGGGGACATACATATCCGCATTGAGGTAACCTAGTGTTTTAAAAAAATTCTACGGTTTCATGTTATTCGGAAAGAGTTTATTAACAAGACCTGATCAACCTTGTTAATGGATTCCTTTTGATGAGCATGAGATGGGTGAATCTAGATAGCACAACCTTCTGTACCCTCATTTTTATTTTTGTTAATTAGATTAAATAAAGAAAAAATAGTATTTACTGTCTGTTTCCACACTTATCCATGCAGTAAAAAAATACCCCAAAAATAAAAGTTCTCCAAATGCCCTGAAAATGAAATATGATTTTTTTCTAGAATATTTGAGAATATTAGGCACAGAGAACACAGCAGGGGGAGCCAGCACCTGGCCACGAGGGTCCAGGGCGCGCCCACCCTCACTGGGCGCACCCCCCTACCTCGTGGGCCCCACGTGGCCCCCTCCACTTATTCCTGCACCCACACACTCCTTCCTCCCAAAAAAATCACTATCCAGCTCAAGCACGAGTTCTACCTCATCTTGCTGCCATTTTTGATCTCCTTGCTCAAACCTCCATTCACAAAACTGTTTGGGGAGATTGTTCCTTGGTATGTGACTCCTCCATTGGTCCAATTAGTTTTTGTTCTAGTGCTTTATTTATTGCAAATTTTTGCTGCTGTGGTGACCTTGTTCTTGAGCTTGCATGTCAAATTTCTTTGGTCCCAAGTAGTTCTAATGCATGATATAGTCTCTAGACACTTGTAGGAGTTGTTTCCATCAATCTTGTTGAGTTTGGTTCACTTTTATTTTGAGTTACTAAAAATTTCTGAAAATTTCAGAAAAATGCATAGGAAAATCTTCCAAGGTGGTTCTTCAAGGAAGCAAGAACCAAGGCTCGCGATGCGTGAGCCGGACGATGAATTACCAAGGGAAGCTGAAGTGTAGCTTTGTGAATGGCCGTCCGAGGAATTTATGGTTCGGGCAGGCATTAAGGAGGAGTTTGACACATATGTGTGTAATGCTGACCTCGAGGGCTTCATGCAAGATAAGTGCCCTCAATACCGTTACTTAACCGATACCTTTGTGAGAAGGTTTAAATTTTCATCTTCACGTAATTCTCACACTGTCCTGTTTGATCTTTATGATAAATCTTATACCATGGACCTAGAAAATTTTAATGAAGCTTGTAAGCTCCCGCAGTGGGGCAATATTAGTGATCCTCGCAAATCTGAATATAAAGACTTCCTTGCTAGTATCACTGTGGGGGAATCTAGGGAGATCACACAAGCTACCATAGGAAGCATTCATTTTCCTGCTATACATTATTTTGCTCTCTATATCGGTAGATGCATCAACGGTAAAGATGAGGCTTGTCATATGTGCGTCCCAGATCTTTGTGTTCTTAAGAGTGCTGTGTTAGGAGATAGACAATATAACTTGGGAGCCATTGTTGCACGTAGGCTACATCATAATGGTTTAGATGGAGATTTATTTGGTGGGATTTGTGCCACTCGCATAGCCCGCCGTCTTGGTGTGCCTATACATGAAATGATGAACTATTACCGCCTGCTTGTTTGGATTATAATGCTATGGTTAGCCATCGGTTTATAGAGAGGGATGAACAATCCCTCCAGTATCGACTAATCTTTGACACGCGCCACACTATCCATATTACTCTCCCTGCTCCTACCTTCTTTGACTTTCAGGCAAAAGGGAGATATATTATAACCAGGGAGGAAGCAAATGAGTATAAGGAGACAATGAGAGCAGCTTGTCTCCAGGATGCAGCTCGCCAGGCAATAGTCGCTGCATCTCAGTACAACCCCAACTACGACTTTGGATATCCGCCAGGCCAATATTGGCCATAGACCAACTTAGGCCAAAAGCCTAAGCTTGGGGGAGTACGTGTTTCTCACCGACATTACATTCATGTTCACACACTTATTCTAGTCGTCGGTGCTCACACTCTTTCATTGTACTATCCATGCTAGTTTCAATTCTTTTCTTAGTCTTTTTCTTGTGTGTTAGGAAAACCTTAAGAAAAACAAAAAAAATTAGTTGTAGCTTTTAGCTAGTTTACTTTCCATGCCTGTAGTAGTAGTAATTAAAAGAAAACCCAAAAAAGATTTCTCGTTATTCTTTTGCCTGTTGGGAGCTTTCCCGTGTAAATAGTTCCTTTTCTTTCTTTGGGGGTCAAGAGTAGAAGACCATGATTGAAAATGCTTAGTGGCTCTCACATGCTTTATTGTTAATTTAACATGGAGCCATATTTCCTTGTCTTCTCTCTTGTATTAAATGCTTACAGATTCCAGCTTAGTCCAATGCATGTGCACTATTATTATTATCCACACAGTTCGGTCGTGCGAGTGAAAGGCAATAATGATGATATATGATGAACTAATTGAGATGAGAAAAGCTGGTATGAACTCGACCTCTCTTGTTTTTGTAAATATGATAGTTCATCGTTCCCGATTCAGCTTATTATGAATAAAACATGCTTGCAATGACGATTAGAGATCATAGCTGCTTATGCCATGCTTAATTAGCTAAGAGTTTAAAATGGTCTATCTTGCGTGCCAACATGATATTAAAATGGTTGTGATGTGGTATGATAGGGTGGTATCCTCCTTTGAACGATTCAAGTGGTTTGACTTGGCACATGTTCACGCATGTAGTTGAAACAAAATCAACATAGCCTCCATGATATTTATGTTCATGGTGATTTATATCCTACTCATGCTTGCATTCATTGTTGATTAATTTTAATGCATGTTCATGACTGTTGTCGCTCTCTAGCTGGTCGCTTCCCAGTCTCTTTCTAGCCTTCACATGTACTAAGCGGGAATACTGCTTGTGCATCCACTTCCATAAACCCCAAAGTTATTCCATTTGAGTCCACCATACCTTCCTATATGCGGTATCTACCTGCCGTTCCAAGTAAATTTGTATGTGCCAAACTCTAAACCTTCAAATAAAATTTTGCACGCTTCTCGACGCAATTAGTTCGTGGGGGGATCGTGCCCACACAACGCAGGGAAGCGGAAAAGACGGCGCAACAGATCCCACTTCCCCACGTTCGGCTATGGTTATAAAACCGGAGGGAGGGGCGGCGGAAAAGCTCACACACACATCCCTCGCTCCGTCCTTATTTCCGCCCAGTTCTCGAGCTCTAGCTTCAACACTCAGCTACCCCATTACACAACTGCACCAGCACCAAGTTTCACATGCAACATCTATAACCTTTCGAAATTAGCATCATAGACGGAACATAGATAGATGAATCTCATCTGGAAAATTGCTGAAGCGGAAGGTGAATATTGAGCCTTCATTGATGTTGAAGGTCTTTGCAACTTTAGGCTAGTGCTTATGGATGATTGATCGTCCATGCTTCGTCCTCTTCAGGATGACTTCAATATTGAACCATCAGTGTTGTATGAATACCTTCCTCGCCTCCTAACCATACAGGTGGTTTGAGAGGTAATCATCAGTGAACTTCTTTTGAAAGGCCTGAAAACAAGGATATGCATAAATATCTTCTCCAAATTTCAAATGGCGCAAAGGAATTAAAAGGACAAGGTATAACAGTTAGTACCATCCCATAGTGAACTGATGTCTTTTTCATTGTGTAGACAAGGATCTTGTTGTTTTTGGTCGCTAATTTCTTTATCGTAACAATCTTTCTGAGTTTCTTGACTTGATTGATATTCATGGACAACTCATTTCCACATATGCAAAAAGGGTCAAATAGTGGGTCAAGACCTCTAACAGCAGGACCTACATATGCAAGACAAATTGGTAAAAACATAATATTTAAAAACAAGAAGTGGAAAGGTGTGTTATTAACTACAACATGCCTAATATTTAAAAACAAGCAAACGTAGTCATTCAAACTCGTATTGTGCAAGTCTAAGTACACTAGTTATTGGCCCTGCTTGGATCCTTGGGTTAGAGTTAGTTTGAGATGGGCTCAAATAGCCCTAAAGTATCCAAACATGAGGGCTAGTTTGAGCTAGTTCCGTCAAACCCACCCAAAACAACTATCCCACCCAAGAGGTGCTGATTGGGGGTAGTTCTCCTGGTGCATTTATTGTCAATCTAACACTGTCATCCAAACACCTCTTTGGCTAGAGTTAGTTCAGGGTTAGTCATTGTTTAGTATCATTGTTATATAGGAAAAGTAGGATAGCGTAGGGTTTATTCTACCTTGACTTGTACTCCAAGATGACCATGCACTCCTATATATATGCCCATGAGGCTCAAGCAACACAATAAACTATTCCACCAATCTCTCTCCCTCTCTCCCTTTCAACCGTTGTGAGATGGAAACTAACTCTAACCTCTAGCTAAGTTAGAGTATCCAAACAGTGCCATTGTTAAATCAAATGGAAAGGCATGTTCAATACTCCCTCCGGTCCTTTTTACTCTGCATATAAGAATTGTCTGAAGTCAAACTTCATAAAGTTTGACCTTATTTATATGAAAAAATATCAACATCTAGCATGCTAAAGTTATACAATACGAAAATTTAAGTCATGACACATGTACTGATATTTATTTCATATTGTGAATGTTGGTATTTTGTTGTATAAAATTGGTCAAACTTTAAGAGGCTTGACTTTAGACAAATCTTGTATGCGAACTAAAAAGATTCGAAGGGAGTGCAACATGCTTAACAACAACCAAATATAGTCATTCATATAGCTATTGTTAAATTTATATTGATGAAATCGAACTGCACAGTTCATACTAGCACATATACAACAATAGAACATCACACTGTTAATAGCTGCAATAAACAAGGCATACTACAAACAACCAAAGATGGCAATTGAAACTGGACATATGCTAACTACAACCAACTGAACAACCATAAATTGTAGAAATAAACAAGGTGTAATGCAAACAACCAAATATAGCAACAAATACTATACAGGTTCTCACTACAAAAGGAGTTCGAGAAAACAAATCATGGGTTTCCTCATATTGGCTCCTATTCGTGGCCGCCGTTGATAAGGTCTGACTTGCCAACTGAGGATCCCAAGCCAGCATCGCAGTACGTGTCCTTCATAAATGACAAAAGGGGATCCATGGCGATGAAGGATGGCAAATTGTTCATAACAAGCCATAGGAGATCAGCGACAGGGCCATCGATGAGATCAATGGTTTTCGAACCCGAAGGGTTGTGGGTGGGCAACTTAACATGCGACATAACCCGCGTCAAGCCATCGGTGTCGACGACCCCGATGTCATAGCCGACGTCTGCAACATGCCAGAATACTCTAGATCGCTGATTGAAAGGCTCAATCCAGGTCCATTCATCATCGTCAGCTTCCTCGGCGGCCACCTCACCGACGTCGGGTGACGAGGCCGTGGTAAAGCTCTTTTGGGCCATTTTCTCCTCGAGCTCCCCGGGAAGCGTAGCCGGTCTTAGGCTGCGACGCTCTGGAGTGGGGGTGAGGGGGTGGGGATGGGGATCTCTGGGAAAGGCGGCATTTCGCAGGCGTCATCTAAGAAACTCAGGGCGGCAAGGGTGTGTATATCGGTGGGTAAACTGCACGGGTGGACCGACAGAGGTTGACGATGGAGGCGGCGCGGCGGCGGCGGTGACCTAGCAAGGTTTGGAGCGAGGGAGGGGTGGTGTGTATGTGTGTGAGCGGGGGATTTGGGGTGAGCGAAGGATTTGGGGTGTGTGTGTATGGAGGGGGCAGACCAAGGTGGTGTTTGAGGAGATGCAGCGGGTACTGAAAATTTTACTAGGCGGGAGTAAAATGGCGGGGCTACCAAAAATTTGGATCAAGGGATTGAAGCAGAGCGGACAGGGAGTAACAAACTTCACACACGGTTAAAACATAATAATCGTGTAAAAACACTCCAGCCGAGCAGATATTTTTTAGATTGCGAGGGATGTACACGGGAGTAAAATGTCGGGGCTACTAAAATTAGGATCTACTGATTGAATCGGAGCGGAAGTAACAGACATCACACACGGTCCATACGTACTAATCGTGTGCTATCAAACAGAAAACCCATCTACGCGGGTAGATATTTTTGAGATTGCGAGGAAGTAGATATTTTCGTGAGGGGGAGGGAAGCCTCGTGGAGCCCAATCTACTGGGATCATGTGGGTTACAGGGGCAGGGGCATGGCACATAGGTATTCCTAGGGAACCATGTCTGTTTCGTACCCGATCGCAGACGGTTGCTGCATCCGACTTGTCTGCTGTTTATAAATTTGGCCAAACAAACACGGGAAATGGTCAGAACACGAAACCGCTTGCATCTGGACCAAATATATGGATGAAAAGGGTGGTTTGATGTTCAAACAGCCAATGCACAACTTTGATGTGGCATGTGTCGCACAAAGCGCACGTTAT
>LR738715.1:94177387-94268124 GCA_902687465.1 Secale cereale
CCCCACTTCGGCCCGGTGAGAGGGATTCATGCGTACACATGCGTGTGAAGTATAGTTGCATGTACTGAACCGTATAAGATGAACCAAAATTTAATCCCCTCCTAATTATAAGTCAAATAACCTCTATCATTGTCGGTCGAAGTGATTGACCAAGCGGGCACACATAAATGGACGAAAGCATCTGGCTGATAACCCCATGAGTGAGTGCTAGAGGACAACCGCCATCTCTTGCTTGTGGGCCAAACACATATATGGAGATGTGTGGTTGTGATGTTTGAATACCTAATATATATGCAGAACTTTGATATGGCACTTGCCTCGGAAACCTTTAAGTCCCCCACACGAACCGTGGTTCATGACACATAGTATATATATGTTTCCCCCATCCCCTCTTCGACGCGTAATATATACTCCGACGTACGTACCGTAACACAACCCGAAAATAATCCTCCTTTTTCATCAAATTACCTTTCTCGTTCTGTCATATATTAGATGGACGACGACCTCGCGGGCCCATGGAGGGAAGTGTCGCAAGCAAATGAGTGACAACCATCGTCTGCATGTGGCCCAATGTGTTGGTGATGCTTTTAATACCCAATATGCACAACTTCTTTGTGGCACCTGCCTCGGAAACCGAAAAGTCCCCACATGGAGCGAGATCGGTTCATGACGTGTGTGTAGTATATATTTGTTGCCCCGCCCCCTCCTCCCCTGTTTGATGCGTACTATATACTCCTACCACAACACAACCCAAAAAGAAACCTCCTTGCTGGGTCAAAGCGATGGAGGACAACCTCGCGGTCCCACGGATGGAAGCATCGCACATGAGTGAGTGTCCTATATGTCGCGTAGTATTGCCCCCGGTCACCCTCTTCAACGCGTACTATATACTCCTACCGTACGTATAAAAAAACCAAAATTTGACCATCCTTGTTATACGTATGGTAGGAGTATATATATACTCCTTGTTATACGTACGGTAGGAGTATATAAATTTTGGTTTTTGTTATACGTACGGTAGGAGTTTAGTGTTGAAAATTGGAAAAAATAGATAACATATGTCCGTTTTTTAAACATTGATTGATTTCCCAGGGATTTAAATGTGCAAAAATCAAATTTGATCTACATGAGACCGGCGATATTGCACAAAAATGGATTGCAAAATCATATGTGTACGTGTCCCTGGGTGCATGTTTAGTCCTTATGCAAGGAATTTCTAACATCTAGAATCTTGATTTTAAAATCCAATAAATCTAAAACTAAGTTGAAATTCATGAAACTTATCGTGGTGTCATATGGACACCAATAGACTGTGATATTTTGTTTTCAAATTAGAGACAAGTTTTGATATAATCTTCTTATATACAGGAAATTATAAATAATTATCAACCAATATCGCAAACGAGCTCTTTATTTAAACCGTGTGCGTTAGACCAACAATGTAAGTGTCGTGCTTCAGTTTAAGCAATAAAGCGACAGAATTAATCATCAAAAATGAAAAATCAAATATAATATGTACCACGCACGCGTCTCGTGTGTTGTACGAGCATGCGTGAGTTGACGAGACACATGCTAGCATGCAGACCGGGAGGCCGAGGCATGCGCACTCACCATGGGGCGTGCTAGTAGCTGTGTGAAATGACGGTAGGCATGCCAGCAATCCGCCAGGCAGGTTCATCGGGAGGCGAGCCAGCCCTTTGACCGCCGCCCGCCTCGCTCCCACTGGTCCGTATTTATGGCGCACCAGAGCGGCCGATCCCCCAATCCTCGCCACACACACAATCCTCTCTCTCTCCACCCACATCCTGGACGCCGCTCTCAGTCCTCAAAGCCGGCACCCCCATCCTCGCCACACACACAATCCTCTCTCTCCTCCCGCATCCTCGATGCCGCTCTTAGTCCTTGTCAGTGTATGAGGATGCCGCCGAAGCGCCCCATCGGAGGGAGTGGCTACCCAGGGGCTGCTGAAGAACCGAAGCACGACGTGAATATGGAGACAGTGGTTTCCGTCGCTGCCGACAAGGTGGTGAACGAGGCTGCTAATACTTCCATTTTGCATCATGCTTTTATATTGATATTTATTGCATTATGGGCTGTTACTACACATTATGTCATAATACTTATGCCTTTTCTCTTTTATTTTACAAGGTTTACATGAATAGGGAGAATGCCGACAGCTAGAATTCTGGGCTGGAAAAGGAGCAAATATTAGAGACCTATTCTGCAGAACTCCAAAAGTCAACTCCACAAAAGTCAGTTTTGCAATATATTAAAAATATTGGGCGAAGAAAGCACCAGAGGGGGGCCACCCACCGTCCACGAGGGTGGAGGGCGCGCCCCTACCTCGTGGGCCACCTGGAAGCCCCCCGATGCCCACCTTCTGGTATAAGGTGTGTTTTGCCCTGGAAAAAATAAGAAGGAAGCTTTCGGGACGAAGCACCGCCGTCTCAAGGCGGAACCAATCTAGGGTTCCGGCGGAGCTGTTCTACCGGGGAAACATCCCTCCGGGGGGGAATCGTCACCATCGTCATCACCATCGATCCTCTTATCGGGAGGGGGTGATACGTCTCCAACGTATCTACTTTTCCAAATGCTTTTGCCCTTGTTTTGGACTCTAACTTGCATTATTTGAATGGAACTAACCCGGACTAACGCTGTTTTCAGCAGAACTACCATGGTGTTATTTTTGTGCAGAAATAAAAGTTCTCGGAATGACCTAAAAATCAACGGAGATTTATTTTGGAATATATAAAAAATATATGCGGAAAGAACCAGACCAGGGGGCCCACACCCTGTCCACGAGGGTGGGGGCGCTCCCCCTGCCTCGTGGCCCCCCTGAGGCTCCACCGACATCACCCCCGGCTCCATATATTCACTTTCAGGGAGAAAAAAAATCAGAGAGAAGGAATTATCGCGTTTTACGATACGGAGCCGCCGCCAAGCCCTAATCTCTCTCGGGAGGGCTGATCTGGAGTCCATTCGAGGCTCCGGAGAGTTGAGATCATCGCCGTCGTCATCATCAACCTTCCTCCATCACCAATTCCATGATGCTCACCGCCGTGCGTGAGTAATCTCATCGTAGGCTTGCTGGACGGTGATGCGTTGGATGAGATTTACCATGTAATCAAGTTAGTTTTGTTAGGGTTCGATCTGTAGTATCCACTATGTTATAAGATTGATGTTGCTATGACTTTGCCATGCTTAATGCCGGTCACTAGGGCCCGAGTGCCATGATTTCAGATCCGAACCTATTATGTTTTCATGAATATATGTGTGTTCTTGATACTATGTTGCAAGTCAATAGGCACCTACTATGTGTTATGATCCGGCAACCCCGAAGTGACAATAATCGGGACCACTCCCGGTGATGACCGTAGTTTGAGGAGTTCATATATTCACTATGTGTTAATGCTTTGGTCTGGTACTCTATTAAAAGGAGGCCTTAATATCCCTTAATTTCCAATATGACCCCGCTACCACAGGAGGGTAGGACAAAAGATGTCATGCAAGTTCTTTCCCATAAGCACGTATGACTATATTCGGAATACATGCCTACATTACATTAAATAACTGGAGCTAGTTCTGTGTTACCCTATGTTATAACTATTACACGAGGAATCGCATCCGACATAATTATCCATCACTGGTCCAATGCCTACAAGATGTTCAAATACTGCTTGTTGCTTATTTACTTTTCCGCTGCTACTATTACAATCACTACAAAACTACTATCGCTACTTTTGCTACCGTTATAGTTACTTCCATATTACTTTGCTACTAAATTACCTTGCTGCAGATACTAAGTTTCCAGGTGTGGTTGAATTGACAACTCAACTACTAATACTTGAGAGTATTCTTTGGCTCCCCTTGTGTCGAATCAATGAATTTGGGTTGAATACTCTACCCTCGAAAACTGTTGGGACCCCCTACACTTGTGGGTTATCGAGACTATTTTTTGGCGCCGTTGCCGGTGAGCATAGCTATATTCTTTAAGTCACTTGGGATTTATAGCTGTTGTTCACTATGAAGAACTTGAAAGATTCAAAAACCAAAATATATCCCTCAACTATGAGGGGAGGTAAGGAACTGCCATCTAGCTCTGCACTTGATTCACCCTTTGTTATGAGTAAACTTGCGACACCTACTCCTGCTATTGAATCTGATATGTCGCATGTTCTTGATGATGCTATTTCTGTTCTGTATGATGAAACTACTTCTACGCTTGATAATACTGTGCCATTAGGTGAATTTCTTGATGAACAAATTGCTAAAGTTAGAGAGAATGAAATTATTGAAACTGATAATATTGATGAAAGTGATGATGAAGATTCTCCTCCTAGATATGAATTGCCTATTGTTCCTGAGGGTTATGTTATGGATGAAGAAACTGTAGAAACTTTCTTGCTTGCAATGATAGATATGATCTTAAGAAATTATTAGCTAAGCTGAAAGAAAAGTCTTTGAATGCTAGAATGAAATATGACCCTGCTTCTGCTACTACACCTATCTATGTTCCTGATAAGGATTATGATTTCTCTGTCGATCCTGAGTTAATTACTTTGGTTGAATCAGATCCTTTCCATGGCTATGAATCTGAAACTGTTGTGGCACATCTTTCGAAGTTGAATGATATAGCCACCCTATTCACCAACGAGGAAAAAAATCGTTACTACTATATCCTTAAGTTATTTATGTTCTCGTTGAAGGGTGATGATAAGACATGGTTAGTTTCTCTTGATCCTGGTTGTGTGCGTAGTCCCGAGGAAATGATTTATTACTTCTCTGCTAAATATTTTCCCGCTCATAATAACAAGCTACTTTACGGGGAATTTATAATTTCGTGCAAATTGAAGAAGAGAGTCGCCCACAACCTTGGGGGAGGCTTCTCCGTTTACTTAATGCTTTGCCTGATCATCCTCTTAAGAAAAATGAAATATTTGATATCTTTTATAATGGACTAACCGATGCTTCCAGAGACCACCTGGATAGTTGTGCTGGTTGTGTTTTCTCGGAAAGAACTGTTGATCAAGCTGAATTGTTATTGAATAATATGTTGACTGATGAAAACAATTGGACACTCCCTGAACCAGCCCCTAAGCCAACTCCAAAGAAAAGGGGTGTTCTGTTTCTCAGTCATCAAGATATGCAAGAGGCAAAGAAATCTATGAAAGAAAAGGGTATTAAGGCTGCAGATGTTACTAATTTACCACCTATTGAAGAAATACATGGTCTTGATAACCCGACACAGGTAGTAAAGGTAAATTCTATGTATAGATTTGATGAAGGTGATATTCCTCGTTATAAGTCTGCTAGCCAATGTTTAGATGAGTTTGACAACTTCATTATTAAACAAGAAAACTTCAATGCTTATGTTGGTAGACAATTGCAACATAATGCTTATATGGTTGAAGGCTTGAGTGATTATATGTCTAGAGTTAAAGGTGAACTGAAACTCATTAGTAAACACAAGTACTTAAAGCACAAAATGATTTTCTCAATGAATTAAATAGTAAGAAAAATGATAATGCTATTAGAGTTGTGACTAGAGGTGGTTCAATGACTCAGGAACCTCTGTATCCTGAAGGCCACCCTACGAGAATTGAGCAAGATTCTCAGAGAGCTAATGTAGATGCACCTAGTTCTTCTAAGAAGACGAAAAAGAAAAATGATAGGACTTTGCATGCTTCTAGTGAACCTGTAGCTGACACACCTGAGAATCCCAATGATATCTCTATCTCTGATGCTGAAACACAATCTGGTAATGAACATGAACCTAGTGATAATGTTAATGATGATGTTCACAATGATGCTCAACCTAGCAATGACAATGATGTAGAGATTGAACCTGTTGTTGATCTTGATAACCCACAATCAAAGAATCAACGTTATGATAAGAGAGACTTTGTTGCTAGGAAGCACGGTAAGGAAAGAGAACCATGGGTTCAGGAACCCATGCCTTTTGCTCCTAAACCATCCCATAAAAAGGATGATGAGGATTTTGAGCGCTTTGCTGAAATGATTAGACCTATCTTTTTGCGTATGCGTTTGACTGATATGCTTAAAACAAATCTTTATGCTAAGTATATGAAAGATATTATCACAAATAAAAGAAAAGTACCTGAAGCTGAAATTTCCACCATGCTTGCCAATTATACTTTTAAAGGTGGAATACCAAAGAAACTAGGAGATCCAGGAGTACCAAATATACCTTGCTCCATTAAAAGAAACTATGTTAAAACTGCTTTATGTGATCTTGGAGCCAGTGTTAGTGTTATGCCTCTCTCTTTATATCGTAGACTTGATTTGAATAAGTTGACACCTACTGAAATATCTTTGCAAATGGCCGATAAATCAACTGCTATACCTGTCGGTATTTGTGAGGATGTGCCTGTTGTGGTTGCAAATGTTACTATTTTAATGGACTTTGTTATCCTTGATATTCCCGAGGACGATAGTATGTCTATTACCCTTGGTAGAACCTTTTTGAATACTGCAGGGGCTATTATTGATTTCAACAAAGGCAATGCCACTTTTCATCTTGATGGTAATGAGCATACGGTACACTTTCCGAGGAAACAACCTCGGGTCCACAGTATTAATTCTATTGGAAAATTTTCAACGATTACTATTGGAGGTTTTGAATTTCCTCTTCCTACTGTCAAGAAGAAATATGACATTCTTATTGTTGGGGATATACATATCCCCATTGAGGTAACCTAGTGTTGTTCGAAAATTCTCCGGTTTCATGTTATTTGGAGAGAGTTTGTTAACAAGACTTTATCAACCTTGTTAATGGATCCCTTTTGATGAGCATGAGATGGTTGAATTTAGAAAGCACAACTTTCTGTTCCCTCCTTTTATTTTCTGTTAATTATATTAAATAAAGCAAAAGTAGTATTTTTTGTCTGTTTTCAGGGTTATCCGTGCAATAAAAAATACCCCGAATATAAAATTCTCCAAATGCCCCGAAAATGAAATATGATTTTTCTAGAATATTTAAGAATATTTGGCACTGAGGACACTGCAGGGGGAGCCAGCACCTGGCCACGAGGGTGCAGGGTGCGCCACCTGTGTCGTGGGCCCTACGTGGCCCCCCTCCACTTACTCCAGCACCCACACACTCCTTCTTCCTCCCCAAAAAATCACCAACCAGCTCAAGCACGAGTTCTAGCTCATCTTGCTGCCATTTTCGATCTACTTGCTCAAAGCTCCATTCACAAAACAGTTCGGGGAGATTGTTCTTCGGTATGTGACTCCTCCAATGGCCTAATTAGTTTTTGTTTTAGTGCTTTATTTATTGCAATTTTTTGGCTGCTTAGGTGACCCTGTTCTTGAGCTTGCATGTCAAATTTATGTGGTCCCAAGTAGTTCTAATGCATGATATAGTCTCTAGGAACTTGTGGGAGTAGTTGCTATCAGTCTTGTTGAGTTTGGTTCAATTTTATTTTGAGTTACTACAAATTTCAGAAATTTTCGGAGGAAGAAAATGATGAGGAGATTGTTAAGAGGCTCTTCTAGTCAAAGCTCAAAGGATAAGCAGAAGGAGGAGAATAAGAAGCCCAAATACAATCTTCCTCTCACTGCAGAAGTTCGGCCGTGTGAATGGCCTTGCAATGAGTTATTGGAAGCCGTTAGGATTTATAAAGAGTTTTATTATTTGGCATAGAATGCAGGCCTCACCGACTTCCTCCATGACCAGCATGAATAGTATCTCTTGCTCACTAATATTTTCGCGTAAAACTTTCATTTTCATGCTAAGAAATCACCACCTTCTGTGGAGCTTCATTTATATGAAGAGGTTAAGGAGATGTCGTTCTATGAATTATGTCAAGTATGTAAGATACCCTTTGCTGGTAGTCTTGAGGAACCACATCGTAAGGATGTTGAGGGGTTTATCGATATGATAGTTGTAGGGGAAACGAGGCAAGTTTCAGGGGCAAGAATTACTAGTATACATTTTCCTGTTCTACGCTACTTTGCTATATTTTCTAGTAAATGTTTAATTGGTCGCGGGAACAGTGGGAATCTTAGTGCCCCTGATATTGTTATTTTGTGCCATGCTTTGTTTCCAGATACAACTTTTAGCTTAGGTGATGTTGTTGCTAAACGATTAAGTCTGAACCGTACAAAGGCTCCCATCTTGAGAGGCATCTTTGCTTCATGCCTAGCTGAACACTTTAGAATACCTATTAGGCATCAGGAGAAGGAAGAAAAGTTGCTAGCCCCAGCTTTTGTAAATTATAAGAGTATGATAGCACATGATTTTATTGTTAAAGATAATAAGAAGTTGCTTAAGTATAAATTGATGTTTTATGAAAAATATTGTGAGATTATTACCTTGCCTGCACCATCTCTGTTTGTTCTACTTTCAGTCACGTACCTCGTTTTGCCGGATGCCGTTTATGCGTACTGGAGCCAAGCACAAGCTTCAGAGCCGGAGCCGGAACCACCACTCGACCCTTATCAGTAATCGGTTTATCGGTGGGATCCAGATGAGATTGCCAGCCAGTGGCACCCAGAGGATGTTCCTCCGTTCACCGGAGAGAGTAGCTTTGATCCGTGGCAATAGACCAACTTAGGCAAAAGCCTAAGCTTGGGGGGTACGTATTTCTCACCGACATTACATTCATGTTCACACACTTATTCCAGTAGTCAGTGCTCATACTTTTTCATTGTACTATCCATGCTAGTTTCATTTCTTTTCCTCATCTTTTTCATGTTTATTAGAAAAACCTTAAGAAAAACAAAAAAATAGTTGTAGCTTTTAGCTACCCTACTTTCTATGCATGTAGTAGTAGTAATTAAAAGAAGACCCAAAAAGATTTCTCGTTCTTCCTTTGCTTGTTGGGAGCTTTCCCGTGTAAATAGTTTCGTTTCTTTTCTTTGGGGGTCAAGAGGAGAAGACCTTGATGAAAATGCTTAGTGGCTCTCGTATGCATTATTGTTGAATTAACCATGAACCATATTGCCTTGTCTTCTCTCTTCTATAAAATGCTTGCAGATTCCAGCTTAGTCCAATGCACATGCACTATTATTATTATCCACACCGTTCGGTCATGCGAGTGAAAGGCAATAATGATGAAATATGATGAATTGATTGAGATGAGAAAAGGTGGTATGAACTCGACCTCTCTTGTTTTTGTAAATATGATAGTTCATTGTTCCTGATTCAGTCTATTATGAATGCAACATGCTTGCAATGACAATTAGAGATCATAGTTGCTTATGCCATGCTTAATTAGCCAGGATTTTATAATGGTATATCTTGCGTGCCAACATGATATTAAAATGGTTGCGATGTGGTATGATAGGGTGGTATCCTCCTCTGAACGATTCAAGTGGTTTGACTTGGCACATGTTCATGCATGTAGTTGAAACAAAATGAAAATAGCCTCCACGATATTTATGTTCATGGTGATTTATATCCTACTCATGCTTGCATTCATTGTTGATTAATCTTAATACATGTTCAGGACTGTTGTTGCTCTCTAGCTGGTCGCTTCCCAGTCTCTTTCTAGCCTTCAATTGCACTAAGCGGGAATACTGCTTGTGCATCCACTTCCATAAACCCCAAAGTTATTCCATATGAGTCCACCATACCTTCCTATATGCGGTATCTACCTGCCGTTCCAAGTAAATTTGTTTGTGCCAAACTCCAAACCTTCAAATGAAAATCTATTTTGTATGCTCGAACAGCTCATGTATCAACTAGCTAGGGCTGTCTATATCTTCCATGCTAGGTGGGTTATTCTCACGATGAGTGGACTCCGCTCATCATTCACGAGAAAATGGCTGGTAACCGGGATGCCCAGTCCCATGCTCAAATCATAATATTTAAACAAAACTCCCCTAGGGATGTTGCTGGTTTGGACGGTACCCGTTGTTTAGGGTTACCCGTGGAGTGTGCTTGTTGCTGGTTGGGGGAGTATAAACTTTACCATTCTATTTGGGAACCGCCTAAAATGTGTGTAGCATGGAAGATATCGAGATCTCTTGTTTGTTATGTTGACAATGAAAGTAGACCGCTCAAAATATTATTCATCTCTATTTCAAAATCAAGCTCTGGCACCTCTACAAATCCCTGCTTCCCTCTGTGAAGGGCCTATCTATTTACTTTTACGTTGGGTCATCATCCTCTCATTAAAGAGCACCAGTTGGAGAGCACTGTTGTCACTTGCATGTATTGCTATTAATTTACATTGAGTATGATTGTGACTAGATCTCTTTTACATGAATTACAATGTCTACTCAATCCTTGATCTTCAGAGGTGCTCTGCATTTAAGGTTTGCGGTCTCAGAAAGAGCTAGCGAGATACCATCTTGTTATATCATATTATGATTGTTTTGAGAAAGTGTTGTCATCCGAGGTTTATTATTATTGCTCGCTAGTTGATTATGCCATTGATATGAGTAGACATGAGACCTTAAAGTTATTGTGAATGTGGCTTAGTTCATAATCTTTGCTTAAAACTTGAATGTTGGCTTTATATATTTGCAACAACAAGAGTAGACAGAGTTTGTCAAAGTTTTTCTTTATCACTTTCAGTTTATCAACTGAATTGCTTGAGGACAAGCAAAGGTTTAAGCTTGGGGGGGTTGATATGTCTCCAACGTATCTACTTTTCCAAACACTTTTGCCCTTGTTTTGGACTCTAACTTGCATTATTTGAATGGAACTAACCCGGGCTGACGCTGTTTTCAGCAGAACTACCATGGTGTTATTTTTGTGCAGAAATAAAAGTTCTCGGAATGACGTGAAAATTAACGGAGATTTATTCTGGAATATATAAAAAATATCTGCGGAAAGAACCAGACCAGGGGGCCCAAACCCTGTCCACAAGGGTGGTGGCGCCCCCTGGGCGCGCGCCCCTGCCTCGTGGCCCCCCTAAGGCTCCACCGACATCAACCCCGACTCCATATATTCACTTTCGGGGAGAAAAAAAATCAGAGAGAAGGAATTATCGCGTTTTACGATATGGAGCCGCCGCCAAGCCCTAATCTCTCTCGGCCGGGCTGATCTGGTGTCCGTTCGAGGCTCCGGAGAGTGGAGATTGTCGTTGTCGTCATCATCAACCATCCTCCATCACCAATTCCATGATGCTCACCGCCGTGTGTGAGGAATCTCATCGTAGGCCTGCTGGACGGTGATGGGTTGGATGAGATTTACCATGTGTCGTGGATTTAGCACGACAGATGTCCTAGCAAAAGGACTTAGTCGTGAGGCCATCGCTCGGGTTAGCTTAAAGGGGTTAAAGCGGACGAAGGACACAGGGGTTTTTATACTAGTTCGGCCCCTTCGATGAAGGTAAAAGCCTACGTCTAGTTTGGTGTGGTATTGCTTGGGCTTCGATGACCAGGGAGCGAATCCGCTTGCCTGTGTCTCGAGCTGTTGTTTCTTGTCCTCAACCGTCGCCGGGTCGTCCCTTTATATAAGAGGTGATGCCCGGTCTGGTTTACAGAGTCCCGAGGCCGGCTCATAATCGTGTCCGCCTCGGCCTCTGTTCTTTCTATCTTACATCCCAAGTTATACAGTATGACGGTTTACAAATCATGGGCCCTATCATATGGGCTCTAAGCCTCCTCTGCTATAACCTCGTACTCCATACTAAGCTGGGCTTCTGCTAATACAATCTTGATAACTTAAACCGGACCCTCCTGGCCGGTTTATACCTGGTAGTAATATCCCTGACATTTGGCCGCAGATTGATTTGAACCTGTTCATGTCAATCTCCAAAGTCTTGTACAGTTTTTCATTTCCGCAGCTTCAGTATGCTTGGTAAACCGGCATGACGTCATCCCTTTGTGGCTCTTTAAACCGTCGTGACATCATCCGCGCATTCAATGCCTGCACCTGCTTTTTACCTTTACTTATTAAAGCTCCAAAGATCGAGGCGACAGCTCAATCCATATCTGATTTTTGGTCTCCTCGATTCCCACGCCTACCATTTTATCTCTTCAGCCTATAAATAGGGCCGAGGGCCATCTCTTTATCCCCTCTGCTTCGTCTTCCTCTGTCCTCCAGCGCTCAAGCTCCGCCGCCGTCCTTCGAGCTCGTCGTCCTCACCAAGCCCGGCCGCTGCATCAACCTGAGCGCATCCAGATACTCGTCGCCGTCCTTCCGCTTCCTCGGGTACGTTACTTCTTCTTCCCCATATATCTTAGTTCTAGGGTTTCTCGATAGCTCGCTCACGAACCCTTGTTCTTCGCAGATCATCACCGTAGATAGTTCTTAGCTGTAGATGTAAAACTTAGGTCAACTCTCGTGCACATGACTCCGCTCCATCTTTATAATTTTAGTTCCTCCAATACTGCTAGCTTAGACTGGATCTGTAGACATCTTCGCTGTCCTCAACAAATATGACTTGAATTATTTTGACTTTTTCTTGCGCTGTAGATACATATTTTACCACTACTCATGTGAAAGTTGTTTCTCACACTTTAGATCTGCAACTTATGTGCTTATGTTACCGGTTCAATTGCAACCTGCGCCTAATATGCATGCACTGACGGTTTAGATTTAGACCTGCATCCTATAATTGGCGGTTTAACTTTTCACTAAGCCTCATAAACCGGTAGCTATCTCGTTCATGCTTGCTCTGGATCAGTAGGCACCATTAGTCCCTTGCTTAAACCGTCAATTAGGTCAATATCTTCATAGAACATGCCGGTTTATATCTAGTGGATCATAAACCGGATCTTGTATTGTATTTTTCAGCATTCCCTCATTGAAAAAGATGACATCCACGGCGAAACAGTTTGTTGCCTGCAACTGGGTTCCGTCCCGGATCACCGAGGATGATTTAGAAAAGGCGGCCTCAATTGGCGTTCTGGGTCCGAAGGAGGTTCTGCACTGAGTGTCCCCCTAAGCCTAAGGAGGGAGAGACCATCATCTTTTTCGATCATCTGGCTCGGGGCTTTAGCCCCCCCGGTTCAAAACTCTTCCGCGACGTTTTAGCCGATTTTCAACTCCATCCACAAGACATAGGTCCCAATTCCATATCAAACATCTGTAACTTCCAAGTCTTCTTAGAAGCATATCTGCACGAGGAGCCATCTCTAGAACTATTCCGGGACTTCTTCCATTTGAATCGCCGGACTGAATTCTCCGACGGGCCCAATACTGAACTCGGCGGTATGAGCATCCAGAAGAGGAAAGATGTCAGCTTTCCTCACGCTACTCTTCACAGCCACCCCAAGGATTGGAATCAGACCTGGTTCTACTGCAAAGACACTTCACTAGAGGGAAAAATCCACTCCCGGGTTACCGCTCTTATCGGCTGACAACGGATCATCCTTTCCCGCAATGTCTGAGTGCCCAAGACCGGTCCAGATATGCCCCTCAACTTTCCAAACTAAAGGCCTTTGTGGCCAACGGGCTAACTGGTGTTGACTTTGTTCGCTGCTGGCTCTCCTGGAGCATCCTCCCGTTAAGCCGGCGCTTCGGTTTAATGTGCGAGTATACCGGCAATCCGAAGGACCCTCAGCGTCACACAGACATAGTGCTTCCCGACAATGAAGTTACTGAGTCTGCCAAAAAGATGTTGAATATTCCTCTGGAGGAGTGCGGCCGAACCGGTTTAGCCCCTTTCTGCGTGAACAACAAACCGCCATCCGTAAGATTCTTCTGCCCCTTCCTCTTCGTTTTAATCCGTCCATATTATTTGTCTTCAACATATTTTTATTCCTTTATACAGGCCAATGACCCCTTCTGGAAGCGGAAAACTCAAGATAAACCGGCAAAGCCATCTCGCAAGAAGAGTTTGGCCGTGAAAAAACACAAGAAAAAACCTGCCGTTGCTTACGGTTCGAACCCCGAAGAAGATGATCCGGCTTCTGAGGTACTGCTTTGCTCTTACATCCTTTAACTTTCCTTTGTCTGTATTTATATTAACAATGTCTTTCCCCAGGATCCGGCGGAAGGAAGTAAAGCGGATGAAGCTGAGGTAATATCTCTCTCCTCTAATTCAGAACCATTGCCACCCAAAATTCGTCGGGTAGCCCGGAAGTATCCATTTTCTCACCCTTATGCTCAATTGGATCCCAATTTTCTTTTGAAGAAACAGCAGCATGAGGCTCGCCAGACCACACACCATAGTGGTCACGTGGTTGAATCATCCGGATTACCTCACACGCCGGCTCGAGGACGCTGCTCAGAGGTTTTGCTTACTCCAACCCTTCTTCATCCAAAAGCAGGCCTTATTCGCAAACATCTTAAACCGTCTGATCCAAACTATCAGGAAACTCCTCTGTCTTCTTCCGGTGAGTCAACTGCCACCCAAGTCACGGTGCTTAAGACTGTTCCTGGGTAAGTCATCTTTCAGTATGTCTGGTTTATCTTTCCTTTTTGACTTGTGATTTTTACTTTAATCTTTTCAGTATGCCCAAGCCTAGCAAGAAGGCAAAGTTGAATAAACCGGCAGCCGGAAACGCTTCTGAACCGGCAGAGGATCTTGAAGCCAATCCTCTAGAAAAGAACGCTGAAGTTCCACTCAATGATCCTTCCCCAATGGACCACGAAGATATTGCTGCTCCAGGGGGTGATGCTATGGAGAACACTGCTGAACCGGCCAGCCCTGTCCGGGTTAGTCCTCCCCGGGCTAGCCCGGCTCCTATTAGTCCGGTACGCACCGATCCTGCTGTTGCTGATGATCCCCCCAGGCCAACTGTTGCCTAGACAGAAGATGTCGAGATTACTGGGATAGGTTTTACTGCTCCCACAGAGCCTGTTATCTTGGCAAAGCACACTGCCATGGAGGAAGTTCTTCATAAAGATAAAGGCAAGTGGAGCACTGACTTGTCTAGTTATGCCCAGCTTAGTGCCCAGGAGCTCCACTCTGGGTATCTAAATCGGCTCTTCACCAGCCGCGACCACGAGGCCGGTTTGGTAAACATGATGAAGGAAAAATATGAGGTAACTTCTTTCCTTTTGCCTTTCATTTCTGCTTTTATCTTGTAACTCTACCATTAGACCATTGTAGCCCCCAAGTGCCGGTTTAGCCTTCAGGGTAACTCGGGACTTTGGTAGATTAACTGGAATAGCTTGATTTGCACCTGTAGCCCCCAAGGGCCGGTTTACTCCACTACGGGTTAATAGGGACTTCTACTATGTTTGAGAATGACCTTACATTAGCCCCCAAGTGTCAAGGGCATAACTTGTTATGTGCTTGGGACTTGCTTGAAAAAATTGCTTTCTTTCACTTCAATTGTACATTAGCCCCCAAGTGTCGAGTGCATAACGTGTTATGTGCTTGAGACTTTGATTGAACTGTTCTTCTAAAATTTTCTGTCTTCTGCAGGCTGACTTGAACCGGAGGGCTTCAGTGACAACTGAGCTCCGGAACAACCTAGCCTTTCAAGAGACTGCTTCGACTAAAGCCAAGGAGGAGCTTTCCCTTGTTTTAGCAAGTATGGAGAAGCTCAAAAAAGATTTTGAAGCGGAGCGGTCCACTTGGGAGGTACAGAGGGCTGCTTTAGAGAAAAGAGCCAAGGATGCGGAGGTTGCTCTTAACCCGATGACGGAGGAGTTATCCGGGTTTAGGCAGCATATAGACGATATGACATCTCCCATCTTCGGTGAGTACTTGTTTTCATATGCTTTATCCTTGCAATCTTATACTGCTCCGGCTTAACTCATCACTTGTATACAGGGAGGCGCGTGACTCATCTTGGGGATGATGTACGGAGGAAACTGAAGGCTGCTTATACCATGGTGGAACAACTCTACTCCGGTGCTCAGAGGACCATCAGTGCTATGTCGCACAATAAACCGGCGCCGACCACCATCCAAGGTACTCTGGAGAAATTATCCATCTTGCCTACCCGACCTATTGAAGTAAAGAAATCTTCTGCAAGAGCTGGCTCTCTCATGGCGTTAACCCGGGCCAAAGCATGGGTTCCCGATTTTGATCCGGCGGAAGGCATGAATGGCTATCCCAGTATGAAAGAGGACGGGTCAGCCTTCTCTGCTGAAGATCTTCGCGCTTTAACTAAAGACATGTGCCCTCTTGCCAGTAAGCTTGCTGATGAAGCGGACTTAATGAGGTATCATCCGGGTTATGATCTAGAGAATGTGCGGGTGGAGCGGCCGACTTATGACACCAAAAATCTGATTCCACCCGTTCGTAAGCATACCTTCGCTCCTGACATTGAACCGGCAGAACTTATAAACGATGAAGTATATTTCCGCGCCCTTGCCAAGATTGACTGGAGCACCCCTGATTTCCAGAAGCTGCCAGAAGTCGTCGAAGATCCGGAGCAAACTGACCCTCGGTCTTCACAGCGAGCCGAAGAAGAATCCTAAACCGGCTCCGGTTTAATCTTATGTGTTGAATACTTTGCAAAAACTGATATTCTTTTGGGCCTGCAAGTGCCTTGTAATAGAATAGTTGAGATACTGTCTTTGTCCCACTATTGTCCTTCATGGCATTACTTTGATTGGCAATTCCTAAATTATCTCCTGCTTGCAATGTGTCAACAGGTTATGTTTACCTGTATCTGCATAAACAATGCTAAGAATGTCCTGGCGGTTTACCACCGGACGGGTTATTCTACCCAAGCACATGATTTAATAACTTGAACTATGTATAAGATACCATCATATATCATACCTGTGATTAAGCGTATCTGCAAACCTTAATCCGGCACGAGTAATCCAGGATGTGAGTGTTGATGACTGCCTTGGCTCTTTGTTGGCTTATGAAGCTGATCCGGGTTACAATGAACGCCGGTTTAACGGTAAACTAGTGCTGGTGTTCATGACCCAGACTATAGCTCTGTAGACACAGATGTAGTGACAACTTTGTAGTTGTCCGGTCTTGAATCAATGGACTTGGTTGAAAAACCAATGACCTTGATGATAAAGATTTGTGAAAACATAAAAACTGGAAAATAAAGTTTTTGGGAAAATAAGACCATGTAGTCGAGGCTTTTTACGAGCTGCCAGGCTCCAAATTCGAGGCTTTTTATGAGCTGCCAGGCTACTGTCATTAACCATTTTAGCAAAGCCTGATAAGATGATCCGCAATCTTTAACCAAATCATCAATGTCAACAGCTACCCAATGTTCAAAACCTCATAAAGATTTTGGCTTGGGTAATCACTTGATGATCGTCAATTTAACGTGACCAAGTTCAGGGTCCCGAAGGATTGACTTTGTGATACGTTCGACGGGTCATACCAGGTTTACCTGGACGGCACGATTTACTTGATGCAGGCAGGTTAATCTGGGGTTTTAGGTGTACACACCGGGCTTCCAAGCCGTGTTCACTACAAGAGTTTTCAACTCGCTGATGAACTTAGATCAGGAGCCCCTAGGTAGCGTGTGAGCATTGCTCGTCGGGGCATATGTTTGAGCCGTGCTAGGCATCAATCCCTCTTTTGCCCCTTCATCATCATGTGGAAATTGCCGAAGCAACCAGAGCAGTGCTCTTATGATGGGCTTCATATGGCCGCCGGTTCAAGAGGCCATGGGAAACTTCCTTGCCCGCGGAAGCCCCCATGTGATTATTGTTTGTATAGAAAGGATGGCTGATTCCTTGATTATATCATGGGCGCCGGTTTCAAAGGGCATGGAAAACTTCCTTGCACGGAAGCCCCCATGTGATACTCTTTTGTGAAAAGGATGGCTGATTCCCCGGTTTACCGGGGGCACCTGTTTATTTTATTAATCATAATATATACATTGTACATAAAGCGGAGCCGATGGCTCAAGTATAGTAAGGTCGAAGAAGAGCGATGTTCCACGGCTGTTTGGTCTCCTCCTCCGCCGTGCGTGAGTCCTTATGTTCTCGAACGTCGACGAGGTAGTATGATCCATTGTGCAGGTTCTTGCTGACCACAAAGGGTCCTTCCCAAGGTGGGGATAACTTGTGCATATCTGTCTGGTCCTGGATGAGTCGGAGCACCAGATCTCCTTCCTGAAACGTCCTGGTCTTAACCCGGCGGCTGTGGTACCGGCGCAGGTCTTGTTGATAAATCGCTGATCGCGCTGCTGCCGTGTCCCGTTCCTCGTCCAGCCGGTCCAAGCTGTCTTGTCTTGCTTGTTCATTATCCGCTTCAACGTAAGCCGCCACCCGCGGCGAGTCGTGCCGGATATCACTAGGGAGGACCGCTTCAGCTCCATATACCATGAAGAAAGGCATGTACCCTGTGGATCTGTTAGGTGTAGTGTTGATGCTCCATAAGACAGAAGGCAATTCCTCCACCCAACAACCCGGTGTTCTCTGTAAAGGAACCATAAGCCAGGGTTTGATGCCTCTCAAGATCTCTTGATTGGCTCTTTCAGCTTGGCCATTAGATTGAGGGTGAGCTATCGATGAAACATCAAGACGAATATGCTCACGTTGACAGAATTCCTCCATAGCTCCTTTGGATAGATTGGTGCCATTATCAGTTATAATACTGTGTGGAAAGCCAAACCGGAAAATCACCTTTTTGATGAACTGAACCGCCGTTGCCGCATCACACTTACTGACAGGCTCCGCTTCAACCCATTTTGTAAATTTATCAACTGCTACCAACAGGTGGGTTTTCTGGTCTTGGGATCTCTTAAAGGGTCCAACCATATCGAGCCCCCAAGTCACACACGGCCAAGTAATTGGGATCATCCGCAGCTCCTGCGCTGGTATATGAGCACGTCGCGAGAATTTCAGGCAAACATCACATTTTCTGACCAAGTCCTCTGCGTCGGCGTGAGCCGTCAACCAGTAGAACCCATGACGAAAAGCTTTAGCCACCAAGGATTTTGAACCGGCGTGATGACCACAATCCCCTTCATGAATCTCTCGAAGAATATCACAACCTTCTTTTGATGACACACACCGATGAAACGCTCCAGAAACGCTGCGGTGATGAAGTTCTCCATTGACAATAGTCATAGATTTAGACCGCCTGATTATCTGCCGGGCATCGACTTCGTCCCCTCGCAACTCACCTCGGTTCAGGTATGCCAAGTAAGGGAGTGTCCAATCCGGAATGACATGAAGTGCTGCAACCAGTTGCGCTTCCAGATCAGGAACAGCCAAATCCTCCTCTGAAGGTATCTGCACCGACGGATTATATAATTCATCCAAGAAAGTATTAGGTGGAACCGGTTTACGCTGGGAACCCAGCCGGCTTAACGCATCAGCCGCTTCTTTCTTTCGCCGGTCTATATGATCCACCTGATATCCTTTGAAATGTCCGGCGATAGCGTCCACCTCTCGTCGATATGCTGCCATAAGCGGATCCTTAGAATCCCACTTGCCAGATACCTGTTGTGCTACCAGATCTGAATCGCCAAAGCATTTAACCCGGCTCAAGTTCTTCTCCTTAGCCATCCGTAAACCATGGAGGAGAGCTTCATACTCAACAGCATTGTTAGTACAAGGGAACATTAAACGGAGAACATAGCAGAATTTATCACCTCATGGGGAAGTTAACACGACTCCAGCCCCCGAGCCCTCCAGCTGCCTTGAACCGTCAAAGTGAATAGTCCAGTATGTATAATCCGGCTTTTCCTCAGGTGCTTGCAACTCTGTCCAGTCATTAATGAAATCCACCAGGGCTTGGGATTTTATAGCAGTACGGGGCACATACTTTAATCCGTGCGGGCTAAGCTCAATGGCCCATTTTGCAACCCTACCAGTGGCTTCTCTGTTCTGGATTATATCCCCTAACGGAGCTGAACTGACAACGATGATTGGGTGGCCCTGAAAGTAGTGTTTCAACTTCCGGTTTGCCATGAACACTCCATATACCAGCTTCTGCCAATGCGGATATCTCTGTTTCGACTCAATGAGCACCTCACTGATGTAGTAAACCGGCCTCTGAACCGGATATTCTTTGCCTGCTTCCTTGCGCTCTACCACAATGGCGACGCTTACTGCACGGGCATTGGCGGCCACATATAACAGCAGCGGCTCATTAACAACCGGGGCAGCAAGGACCGGCGGCTCTGCCAATTGCCTCTTTAAATCCTCGAACGCATCATCAGCAGCATCGCTCCAGACGAAACGGTCTGTCTTCTTCATCATCTGATAAAGCGGGATTGCCTTCTCCCCCAAACGGCTAATAAACCGGCTGAGTGCTGCAATACGGCCTGCCACGCGTTGGACATCATTGATGCACGCCGGTTTAGCCAAGGACGTGATCGCCTTGATATTTTGCAGATTAGCTTCAATCCCTCTGTTTGACACTAAGAACCCCAGGAGCTTGCCCGCCGGAACACCAAACACGCACTTCACCGGATTAAGCATCATTTTGTAAACTCGGAGATTGTCAAAGGTTTGCTTCAGATCCTCTATCAGTGTCTCTTCTTTTCTGGATTTCACCACAATGTCATCAACATATGCATGGACATTTCTCCCAATATGCCCTTGTAGGCAGTTCTGCACACAACGCTGGTAGGTTGCCTGGGCACTCTTGAGCCCAAATGGCATAGATACATAACAGAAGGCTCCAAAGGGAGTTATGAGAGCTGTCTTCTCCTGGTCCTTAACTGCCATCTTGATCTGATGATAACCTGAATATGCATCCAAAAAACTTAGCCGCTCACATCCTGTCGTAGCATCAACGATCTGATCAATACGGGGGAGAGCAAAAGGATCAGTTGGGCAAGCCTTGTTCAAATCCGTGTAATCCACACACATTCTCCAAGTTCCATTTTTCTTAAGTACCAGCACCAGATTAGCCAACCACTCTGGATGAAACACTTCAACTATGAAGCCTGCAGCCAAAAGCCTAGCAACTTCTTCTCCTATAGCCTTACGCCTCTCCTCATTGAAGCGGCGCAGATATTGCTTGACCGGTTTAAACTTAGGATCAATATTAAGATTGTGCTCAACGAGTTCCCTCGGTATACCTGGCATGTTAGAAGGCTTCCACGCAAAGATATCCCGGTTCTCATGGATGAACTCGATGAGCGCGCTTTCCTATTTGGGGTCTAGGTTAGCGCTGATAGTGAACTGTTTGGATGAATCGTCCGGAACAAAGTCCACCTGCTTGGTCTCCTCAGCCGATTTGAACTTCAATGCCGGTCATGCTCTGTAGTTGGCTTCTTCAGCGGGGACATATCCGCCGGATCAACATTGTCCTTATAGAACTTCAGCTCCTCCGTAGCACAAACCGCCTCAGCATAAGCTGCATCTCCTTCTTCGCACTCCAATGCAATTTTGCGGCTATCATGAACCGTAATAGTCCCCTTGTGGCATGGCATCTTAAGCTGTAAATAGACATAACACGGCCTAGCCATGAACTTGGCGTAAACCGGCCGCCCAAACAATGCGTGGTATGGGCTCCTGATCTTTACAACCTCAAAGGTCACAGTCTCCGATCTAGAGTCATGCTCATCTCCAAAGGTGACCTCCAAATCAATCTTGCCAACTGGATAAGCCGATTTACCGGGCACTACCCCATGGAACACTGTATTGGATTGTCGAAGCTTTTTATCTGTCAGCCCCATGCGCCGAAAAGTCTCATAATAAAGGATGTTGATGCTGCTGCCTCCATCCATAAGCACTTTGGTGAACTTTTAACCACCCACCTGTGGTGCCACTACCAGAGCCAAATGACCCGGATTATCAACCTGGGGTGGGTGATCCTCTCTGCTCCACACAATGGGTTGCTCAGACCAACGCAAAAAACGTGGTATCGCCGGTTCAACCGAATGCACTGCCCTCTTCAGAACCTTATGATCCCGTTTGCATAAACTCGTGGTGAAGACGTGATACTGCCCACTGCTCAGCTCCTTCAGATTATTCTGGTATCCGGATTGCTGCTGCTGACGCTGTTGATTCCCTTGGTTGTTGTATCCGCCCTGACCATGCTGCTGGTTATGCTGAGGCTGATTGTTGCCATTGTGGTTACCGTTACCGCCGTGGTATCCTGAACCGGATCCTCCACCTTGATAACCCGGACCTTGAAAACCGGGGCCTGGTCCGCCGGGGGGCCCGTGATCATACTTGGTCTGTTTCATAAATTCTTGCATAATAAAACAGTCTTTCCAGAGTTGCGTAGCCGGGTTTTCTACTGTACCGTGCTTTGGACAAGGCACGATCAGCTGGCGCTCTAGATTAATAGGCGGCAACCCGTTGCATGGGGGCGGTCTACCCTTGCGGCGCTGCCCATTGTCTTGAGCGTTGGTATTGGCCACAAAGTCTGAGCTGCCTTCCGCTTTACGCTTGCCATTGTAACCTTGACCCGCCGGATTAGCCTACGGTGGTTTACCGTTCTTGCTTGCCTTCCCTGACTTGTCTCCATCTGCGTCTGGATACTTGGTGTTATCAGAATCTCCATACTTCACCAAAGCACCCATGAGTGTTCCCATGTCGTTGCAATCATGTTTGAGCCGTCCCAACTTCTGCCTCAAAGGTTCAAACCGGCAATTGCCTTCCAAGGTTACTATTGGTGTACTTGGGTTGATGCTATTGGAGGAGTGCAAGATTTCGGACACTCGACGCACCCAACTGCTTGTGGACTCTTGCTCTCCTTGAACGCACGCCGCTAAATCGACAACAGACATCGGCTGCTTGCACGTATCCTTGAAATTATTGATAAACCGGCGCCGCAATTCACCCCATGATCCGATGGAGTAAGGTGGCAAACCCTTTAACCATGTCCGGGCCATGCCCTCGAGCATCATTGTGAAGTATTTAGCACATGCTGCTTCATCCACGTCGAGCATCTCCATAGCCATCTCATAACTCTCAACCCACGCCTCCGGAGCCAGATCCGCCTTGTAGTTGGGCACCTTGCGTGGACCTTTGAAATCTTTGGGTAGTTTCACGTTTCATAAAGCGGGGATGAGACACTGAATGCCCAGGGAACTGGACATGACCCCCGGTTCAACTGTGGCGGTGGGATGAACCGGCGTTGTCTGACGGGCATCGTACTGGGCAGTATGCCTGGCCTGATCCACCACCTATTGTGTGTGTGCTTCCTCTCCTGCCGGATTATCTTGCCTCTGCCGATGACGCTTCCGTGCGCTGCTTGATACGGCCGGTTCATCCAGACGCCTCATATAACTCCAGCTCCGGTGAGGGGTTGAATGAATCCTCTCTCGGCTATATGAATAAGCTTGCTGCTGGGTTAACGTCGTGTCCAGCAACTCCTTGGCCCGTCGTGCCTCCACTGCCATGGGGGAGGTACCTTCAATGGGAAAGGCGGCCAGTCGTGAAGCGGCAGCAACTATGTTATCCAACGGATTAGAATAATGACCAGGAGGGGTGGGCACATGCTGGGTCGGCATAACTTGGCGATATGGCTCTGCGGCCGGTGGCTGAACCGACGAGCCTGTTCCTGGTGCTCCTCCCTGGTTTATCTCCGGATGATTACTGGTCCATGCGCCTGGCGTGATGAAGAGATTCCTCGCCTCATAAACCGGCTGCAAACAAGATTGTTGTCTTCTCCACATTACCTCTTGCGAGGCATTCTGATCTAACCTGAGCCGATAAGCTTGAGAATCCAGCTCAGTGTCGACTAAGGTGGATAGAGCATCAGAGGGTGATGGGGGAAGATCTCCAGCTCTGGCTCCCATTGCCTCTGAGTTTAACGCCCCTATCGTTGAGGGCTGCTGCATGGATTGTGATCCGGCCATGAAAACAGCAACCCTGTTTGGCGGATCGAGGGGGTCCAGAATACTATCACCATCGGAACAACCCTCAGACCGGCCGTCCTGCAACAGATACAAAGATTCGGTCTCTCCGGACGAAGATTCATCGCCGGAATAAATAACGGTCTCGCCGCCAGAATCCGATCCGTCCTCGGCTTGTACTCCATGCACTGTTCAACGAAGATGTGCTTCACAGCGGGCTGAATCCGGGCAGGTCTCGCACGCTGAGCCGACTCGATGATGTTGGGGAAGATGTCCGGCTCAGGGCTCGGTTCGCCGATCTTGCCGATGAAGACGTGGATGCCGCCAAAGGGGACCCGGTACCCGTATTTGATTGAATCAGCCTCGGGGCCCCAGCCTGCATCGTCGATGTAGATCCGGCCGCGACAAATCTTAGTCATCCGGCCCACTGCGTAGCCCTTGAGCCCTTCAAAGCTGCCCTTCAAGAACTTGAAACCATCGTGCGATAGCCCCACGGTGGGCGCCAACTGCCGTGGATTTAGCACGGCAGATGTCCTAGCAAAAGGACTTAGTCGTGAGGCCAATGCTCGGGTTAGCTTAAAGGGGTTAAAGCGGACAAAGGACACATGGGTTTTTATACTAGTTCGGCCCCTTCGATGAAGGTAAAAGCCTACGTCTAGTTTGGTGTGGTATTGCTTGGGCTTCGATGACCAGGGAGCGAATCCGCTTGCCTGTGTCTCGAGCTGTTGTTTCTTGTCCCCAACCGTCGCCGGGTCGTCCCTTTATATAAGAGGTGACGCCCGGTCCGGTTTACAGATTCCCGAGGCCGGCTCATAATCGTGTCCGCCTCGGCCTCTGTTCTTTCTATCTTAAATCCCAAGTTACACAGTATGACGGTTTACAAATCATGGGCCCTATCATATGGGCTCTAAGCTTCCTGGGCTATAACCTCGTACTCCATACTAAGCTGGGCTTCTGGTAATACAATCTTGATAACTTAAACCGAACCCTCCTGGCCGGTTTATACCTGGTAGTAATATCCCTGACACCATGTAATCGAGTTAGTTTGTTAGGGTTTGATCCCTAGTATCCACTATGTTCTAAGATTGATGTTGCTATGACTTTGCCATGCTTAATTCTTGTCACTAGGGCCCGAGTGGCATGATTTCACATATGAACCTATTATGTTTTCATGAATATATGTGTGTTCTTGATCCTATCTTGCAAGTCAATAGTCACCTACTATGTGTTATTATCCGGCAACCCCGAAGTGACAATAATCGGGACCACTCCCGGTGATGACCGTAGTTTGAGGAGATCATGTATTCACTATGTGTTAATGCTTTGGTCTGGTACTCTATTAAAAGGAGGCCTTAATATCCCTTAGTTTCCAATAGGACCCTGCTGCCATGGGAGGGTAGGACAAAATATGTCATGCAAGTTCTTTCCCATAAGCACGTATGACTATATTCGGAATACATGCCTACATTACATTGATGAATTGGAGCTAGTTATGTGTCACCCTATGTTATAACTATAACATGAGGAATCACATCCGACATAATTATCCATCACTCGTCCAATGCCTACGAGCTTTTCACATATTGCTTGTTGCTTATTTACTTTTCCGCTGCTACTGTTACAATCAGTACAAAACTACTATTGCTACTTTTGCTACCATTACTGTTACTTCCATATTACTTTGCTACTAAATTACCTTGCTGCAGATACTAAGTCTTCCAGGTGTGGTTGAATTGAAAACTCAACTGCTAATACTTGAGAGTATTCTTTGGCTCCCCTTGTGTCGAATCAATAAATTTGGGTTGAATACTCTACCCTCGAAAACTGTTGCGACCCCCTACACTTATGAGTTATCAGGGGGGTCAATCTCCATCAACATATTCACCATCACCATCTCCTCTCAAACCCTAGTTCATCTCTTGTATCCGATCTTTGTCTCAAAACCTCAGATTGGTACCTGTGGGTTGTTAGTAGTGATGCTAGTTGGTTTATTCGGTGGAAGATTATATGTTCAAATCCTTTATGCACATTAATACCCCTCTGATTATGAACATGAATATGATTTGTGAGTAGCTATGTTTGTTCCTGTGGACATGGGAGAAGTCTTGTTATAAGTAGTCATGTGAATTTTGTAATCGTTCATATTTTGGTGAGATGTATGCTGTCTTTCCTCTATTGGTGTTATGTGAACGTCGACTACACGAAACTTCACCATTGTTTGGGCCTAGGGGAAGGCATTGGGAAGTAATCAGTAGATGATGGGTTGCTAGAGTGACAGAAGCTTAAACCCTAGTTTATGCGTTGCTTCGTAAGGGGCTGAGTTGGATCCATATGTTTCATGCTATGGTTAGGTTTACCGTAATTCTTCTTTCGTAGTTGCGGATGCTTGCGAGGGGGGTTAATCATAAGTGGGATGCTTGTCCAAGGAAGGGCAGCACCCAATCACCGGTCCACCCACATATCAAATTATTAAAGTAACATACGCGAATCATATGAGCATGATGAAAACTAGCTTGACGATAATTCCCATGTGTCCTCGGGAGCGCTTTCCTCTATATAAGAGTTTGTCCATGCTTGTCCTTTGCTACAAAAAGGATTGGGCCACCTTGCTGCACCTTGTTTACTTTTGTTACTTGTTACCCGTTACGATTTACCTTATGACAAAACTATTTGTTACCGATAATTTTAGTGCTTGCAGAGAATACCTTACTGAAAACTGCTTGTCATTTCCTTCTGCTCATCGTTGGGTTCGACACTCTTACTTATCGAAAGTACTATGATAGATCCCCTATCCTTGTGGGTCATCAAGAATCTTTTCTGGCGCCATTTCTGAGGAGTGAAGCGCCTTTGGTAGGTGGAATTTGGTAAGGAAAATTTTATATAGTGTGTTGAAATTTACTATCACTTGTTACTATGGAAAATAGTCCTTTGAGGGGCTTGTTCGGGGTATCTTCACCCCGACCAGTAGAGCAAAGAGTTGCTCCTCAACCTACTGAACCTACTGAAAATGTTTAATTTGAAATTCCTTCGGGTATGATAGAGAAACTGCTAGCTAATCCGTTTACAGGAGATGGAACATTACATCCCGATATGCACCTAATCTATGTGGATGAAGTTTGTGGATTATTTAAGCTTGCAGGTATGCCCGAGGATGTTATCAAGAAGAAGGTCTTCCCTTTATCTTTGAAGGGAAAGGCATTGCCATGGTTTAGGCTATGTAATCATATTGGATCATGGAACTACAACCGATTGAAATGGGAATTTCATGAGAAGTTTTATCCTATGCATCAGGTTCATCGTGATCGTAATTATATATATAATTTTTGGCCTCATGAAGGAGAAAGTATCGCTCAAGCTTGGGGGAGGCTTAAGTCAATGTTATATTCATGCCCCAATCATGAGCTCTCAAGATAAATTATTATTCAAAAAATTATGCTTGGCTTTCTCTCAACAATCGCTCCATGCTCGATACTTCTTGTACTGGTTCCTTTATGATGAAGACTATTGAATTCAAATGGGATTTATTGGAAAGAGTTAAACACAACTCTGAAGATTGGGATTTCGACGAAGGTAAGGAGTCAGGTATAACACCTAAGTTTGATTCTGTTAAATCTTTTATGGATACCGATGCTTTTCGTGAATTTAGCACTAAATATGGAATTGAATCTGAGATAGTAGCTTCTTTATTTGAATCATTTTATACTCATGTGGATCTCCCTAAGGAGAAGTGGTTTAAATATCATACTCCCATTGAAGTAAAACTAGTTGAACCTGTTAAAGTTTAAGAAAAGACTATCACTTATAATGTTGATCATATTATTCCTATTACTTATATTGAGAAACCACGCTTCCCTGTTAGAATAAAGGATCATGCTAAAGCTTCAACTGTGGTTCGTAAGAGTAAAGCCAGAACACCTACACCCTCTGAGAAAATTAAAGTTGAACCTAGTATTGCTATGGTTAAGGATCTTTTGGTCGATAATATTGATGGGCATGTTATTTACTTCGGTAATGAAGCTGCTAGAATTGCTAGACCCGATACTAAAGGTAAACATAGACCTGTTGTTGGCATGCATGTTGTTTATGTTAAAATAGGAGATCATTATTATCATGGCTTATGCGACATGGGTGCTAGTGCGAGTGCAATACCTCATTCCTTATATAAAGAAATTATGCATGATATTGCACCTGCTGAGATAGAAGATATTGGTGTTACAATTAAGCTTGCCAATAGAGATACTTTTTCACCAATTCGGATTGTTAGAGATGTTGAAGTCTTGTGTGGGAAAATAAAATATCCTACTGATTTTCTTGTTCTTGGTTCCCCACAAGATGATTTTTGTCCCATTATATTTGGTAGACCCTTCTTTAATACTGTTAATGCTAAAATAGACTGTAAAAAGGATGTTGTTACTGTCGGTTTAGGGGATATGTCTCATGATTTTAATTTTGCTAAATTTCGTAGACAACCCCATGATAAAGAATTGCCTAGTAAAGATGAATTGGTCTTGCTTCTATTGTCGTGCCTCCTGAAAATGATATGTTTATGAATGAAAGAAGGGAAATAGATGAAGTATTCTTTAAACAGGGACCTTTATTGAAACACAACTTGCATGTTGAAATCCTAGGAGATCCTCCTCCACCCAAGGGTGATCACGTGTTTGAGCTTAAACCATTACCTGATACTCTTAAATATGCTTATCTTGATGAAAAGAAGATATATCCTGTTATTATTAGTGCCAACCTTTCAGAGCAGGAAGAAGAGAAATTATTGAAAACTCTAAAGAAGCACCGTGCTGCTATTGGATATACTCTTGATGATCTTAAGGGCATTAGTCCCACTCTAGGCCAGCACAAAATAAAATTAGAGAAAGACGCTAAACCGGATGTTGATCACCAACGACGGTTAAATCCTAAGATGAAAGAAGTGGTAAGAAATGAAATACTAAAGCTTCTAGAGGCAGGTATAATTTATCCCGTTGCTGATAGTCAGTGGGTAAGTCATGTCCATTGTGTCCCTAAGAAGGGAGGTATAACTGTTGTTCCTAATGATAAAGACAAATTGATCCCACAAAGAATTGTTAGAGCATATAGAATGGTAATTGATTTCCGCAAATTAAATAAAGCTACTAGAAAGTATCATTACCCTATACCTTTTATTGATCAAATGCTAGAAAGATAATCCAAACATACACATTTTTGCTTTCTAGACGGTTACTCTGATTTCTCTCAAATACCTGTGTCAAAAGAGGATCAGGAAAAGACCACTTTTACCTACCCTTTCGGTACCTTTGCTAATAGACATATGCCTTTTGGTTTATGTAATGCACCTGCTACCTTTCAAAGATGTATGACTGCTATATTCTCTGACTTTTGTGAAAAGATTGTTGAGGTTTTCATGGATGATTTCTCCGTGTATGGAACTTCTTTTGATGATTGCTTAAGCAACCTTGATCGAGTTTTGCAGAGATGTGAAGAAACTAATCTTGTCTTGAATTGGGAGAAGTTCCACTTTATGGTTAATGAAGGCATTGTCTTGGGGCATAAAATTTCTGAAAGGGGTATTGAAGTTGATAAAGCTAAAGTTGATGCTATTGAAAAGATGCCATGTCCCAAGGACATTAAAGGTATAAGAAGTTTCCTTGGCCATGCCGGTTTTTATAGGAGGTTCATTAAAGACTTCTCAAAAATTTCTATGCCTCTAACTAATCTCTTACAAAAAGATGTTCCTTTTGTCTTTGATGATGATTGTGTAGAAGCATTTGAAATACTTAAGAAAGCCTTGATTTTTGCACATACTGTCCAGCCACCTGATTGGAATTTACCCTTTGAAATTATGTGTGATGCTAGTGATTATGTTATAGGTGTTGTTCTAGGACAAAGAGTTGATAAGAAATTAAATGTTATCCAATATGCTAGTAAAACTCTAGACAGTGCCCAGATAAATTATGCTACTACTGAAAAAGAGTTTTGAGCAGTTGTATTTGCTTGTGATAAGTTCAGACCTTATATTGTTGATTCTAAAGTAACTGTTCACACTGATCATGCTGCTATTAAATATCTTATGGAAAAGAAAGATGCTAAACCTAGACTTATTAGATGGGTTCTCTTGCTACAAGAATTTGATTTGCATAGAATTGATAGAAAGGGAGCTGAGAACCCCGTTGCAGAAAACTTATCAAGGTTAGAGAATGTTCTTGATGACTCACTACCTATTCATGATAGTTTTCCTGATGAACAATTGGCTATCATAAATGCTTCTCGTACTGCTCCATGGTATGTTGATTATGCTAATTACATTGTTGCTAAATTTATACCACCTAGTTTCACATACCAGCAAAAGAAACAATTTTTCTATGATTTAAGACATTACTTTTGGGATGACCCACACCTTTATAAAGAAGGAGTATACGGTGTTATTAGACGTTGTGTACCTGAGCCTGAACACGAACAGATCCTACGCAAGTGTCACTCCGAGGCTTATGGAGGACACCACGTTGGAGATAGAACTGCACATAAGGTATTGCAATCCGGTTTTTATTGGCCTACTCTTTTCAAAGATGCATGTAAGTTTGTCTTGTCTTGTGATGAATGTCAAAGAATTCGTAATATTAGTAGATGTCAAGAAATGCCTATGAACTATTCACTTGTTATTGAACCATTTGATGTTTGGGGCTTTGATTATATGGGACCGTTTCCTTCCTCTAATGGGTATACAAATATTTTAGTTGATGTTGATTACGTTACTAAGTGGGTAGAAGATATTCCAACTAGTAATGCTGATCATAACACCTCTATTAAGATGCTTAAAGAAGTTATTTTTCCAAGGTTTGGAGTCCCTAGATACTTAATGATTGATGGTGGTTCACATTTTATTCATGGTGCTTTTCGTAAAATGCTTGCTAAATATGATGTTAATCATATAATTGCATCTCCATACTACCCATAGTCTAGTGGTCAAGTAGAACTAAGTAATAGAGAAATTAAATTAATTTTGCAAAAGACTATTAATAGATCTAGAAAGAATTGGTCCAAGAAACTTGATGATGCATTATGGGCCTATAGAACTGCATATAAAAATCCTATGGGTATGTCTCCGTATAAAATGGTTTATGGAAAAGCATGTCACTTACCTCTCGAACTAGAACATAAGGCATATTGGGCCATTAAAGAGCTCAATTATGATTTCAAACTTGCTGATGAGAAGAGACTATTTGACATTAGCTCACTTGATGAGTGGAGGACCTAGGCCTATGAGAATGCCAAACTGTTTAAAGAAAAAGTTAAAAGATGTCATGACAAAAGGATAAATAAGCGTGAGTTTAATATAGGTGATTATGTTTTGTTATACAACTCTCGCTTAAGATTTTTTGCAGGAAAACTTCTCTCTAAATGGGAAGGTCCTTACGTTATCGAGGAGTTCTATCGTTCCGGTGCCATAAAAATCAACAACTTCGAAGGCACAAATCCGAAGATAGTGAACGGTCAAAGAATGAAATATTATATCTCAGGTAATCCCACAAATGTTGAAACCAATGTTATTGACACCATAACCTCGGAGGAGTACATAAGGGACACTTTCTAGAACGTTTCAGACTCCGAAAAGGAATAGGTATGTGGTACGGTAAGTAAACCGACTCCAAAACAGTTCTAATAGCAATTTTTCTCCGTTTGGAAAATTCAAATAATAGAAAAATAAAAAAGTAGTCCAAAAGGGACACGAGGCATCCACGAGGGTGGAGGGCGCGCCCTACCCCCCTGGGCGCGCCCCTTGCCCTGTGGGCACTGATACGTCTCCAACGTATCTATAATTTTTGATTGTTCCATGCTATTATATTATCTGTTTTGGATGCTTAATGGGCTTTAATATGCACTTTTATATTATTTTTGGGACTAACCTACTACCCAAAGGCCCAGCGCAAATTGCTGTTTTTTTTGCCTATTTCAATGTTTGGCAGAAAAGGAATATCAAACGGAATGCAAACGGAATGAAACCTTCGCGAGGATCGTTTTTGGAACAAACGCAATCGAGGAGACTTGGAGTGGACATCAAGGAAGCAACGAGGTGGCCACGAGGTAGGAGGGCGTGCCCAGGGGGTAGGTGCACCCCACCCTCATGGGCCCTCGTAGCTCCACCGACCTACTTATTTTGCCTATATATACTCATATACCCTGAAAACATCCGGGAGCACCACGAAACCCTATTTCCACCACTGCAACCTTCTGTACCGATGAGATCCCATATTGGGGCCTTTTCTGGCGCTCCACCAGAGGGGGAATCGATCACGGAGGGCTTCTACATCAACACCATAGCCTCTCCGATGATGTGTGAGTAGTTTACCACAGACCTTCGGGTCCATAGTTATTAGATAGATGGCTTCTTCTCTCTCTTTGGATCTCAATACAAAGTTCTCCTCGATCTTCTTGGAGATCTATTCGATGTAATACTTTTTGCAGTGTGTTTGTCGAGATTCGATGAATTGTGGGTTTATGATCAAGATTATCTATGAACAATATTTGGTTCTTCTCTGAGTTCTTATATGCATGATTTACTATCTTTGTGTTATGAGTTTGCTTTGGCCTACTAGATTGATCTTTCTTGCAATGGGAGAAGTGCTTAGCTTTGGGTTCAATCTTGCGGTGTTTGATCCCAGTGACAGAAAGGGAACCGATCCATGTTGTATTGTTGCCATCGAGGATAAAAAGATGGGGTTTATATCATATTGCTTGAGTTTATCCCTCTACATCATGTCATCCTGCTTAATGCGTTACTCTGTTCTTATGAACTTAATACTCTAGATGCATGATGGATAGCGGTCGATGTGTGGAGTAATAGTTGTAGATGCATAATCATTTCGGTCTGCTTGTCATGGACGTGATGCCTATATACATGATCGTGCCTAGATATTCTCATAACTATGCGATTTTCTATCAATGGATCGGCAGTAATTTGTTCACCCACCGTAAAATATGCTATCTTGAGAGAAGCCACTAGTGAAACCTATGACCCCCGGGTCTATTTTCCATCATATTAATCTCCTGTCAACTAGCTATTTTTATCGTAGTTTATTTTGCAATCTTTACTCTTCCACCTATACAACAAAATACCAAAAATATTTATCTTACTATCTCTATCAGATCTCACTTTTGCAAGTGGCCGTGAAGGGATTGACAACCCCTTTATTGCGTTGGTTGCAAGGTTCTTAATTGTTTGTGCATGTACTAGGGATATGTGTGTAGTCTCCTAATGGATTGATACCTTGGTTCTCAAAAACTGAGGGAAATACTTACGCTACTTTGCTGCATCACCCTTTCCTCTTCAAGGGAAAACCAACACATGCTCAAGAGGTAGCAAGAAGGATTTCTGGCGCCATTGCCGAGGAGATCTACGCACAAGTCAAGACATACCAAGTAACCGTCACAAACTCTTATCCCTCGCATTACATTATTTGTCATTCACCTCTCGTTTTCCTCTCCCCCACTTCTAAAACGATTTCCGAAAAGATTTGCCTTTTTTTCGTTCGCCTTTTTGTTTCCTTGTGTTGCCATGGCCCCTCTATTTGCTTGCATCTTCGCTTGCTGAAAATCTATCTATGGATCCCCATCCGCTTGCTAATCTTTTTAAGAGATCCAACTATGATGAACCAATTGTTAGTGAGTTTAGTGCACTAGATTATTTTTATGAGGTTTTGCTTGAAATTCATGAATATGAAACTTTTATGAAGTATTGAAAGAAGAAATTTATGAACTGATTGACGGTAGCTCTTTGGATGAAAAACATGATTGCAATGATCTTATTATAAATTCTATTAATGTCAATTGTGTTAATGATATGCAAAACCCTAAGGTTGGAGATGCTTATTTTGCTATGCCCACTACTTGTTGCAATGATCATGATTGGGATGATGCTTCTTACGATCTTGAAAATTTATTTAAGCCCCATGATGAATATGAGAATTATAATAATGTTTGCAAAAATATTGAAAGTGGGTTTAGAAGAGTGTCAACTTCAGATCCCACATATTTGGAGAATGTTCAATCTTATGAATTTTTTGATAAAAGTGGGTTTGGAGAGGTCATGACTCTAGTTAATGTTAATTCCACTATTTTGGAAGTGTGTCAACTTCGCATGCATCTGGATCTTGTTGAGAATATGTTATGTGATAGCTATATTGTCGAATTTGATTATGATCCTACATGCAATTATTATGAGAGAGGAAAATATGGCGGTAGAAATTTTCATGTTACTAAATTACCTCTTGTTATGTTGAGATTGATCTTGTTCCTTTCTTCTTCCTTGCATATGTTAGATATTGCTTGTCTTGCTAATTTTTTTTCCTATAAAATGCCTATGCATAGGAAGTATGTTAGACTTAGATGTGATTTTCACATGCTATATGATGCTCTTTTTGTGCTTCAAGTCTTGTCTTTCATGTGAGCATCATTGAATTCTCAAGTCTATCTTAATGGCTATAAAGAAAGAGCTTGTTGGGAGGCAACCCAAGTTTTTTTTCTTTGCTTTTTATTTCTGTTTAGTAATAAATAATTCATCTAGCCTCTGGTTAGATATGATTTTGTGTTTTAATTAGTGTTTGTGTAAAGTAGAACCTTTGGGAAGACTTGGGTGAAGTCTTTGTGATCTTGCTGTAAAAAACAGAAACTTTTGCGCTCACGAGATTAGCTGCCATTTTTTTACTAGAGAGTTCTTTTAAGTTGATCATTTGTGAAGATAATTAATAGACAAATTCCTCACGTCAACCAATTTATTTCAGAAATTTTAGAGTTACAGAAGTATTCAAAAGTTACAGATTGCTACACACTGTTCTGTTTTTGACAGATTCTGTTTTGCGTGTGTTGTTTGCTTATTTTGATGAATCTATGGCTAGTATCGGGGGGTATGGACCATAGACAAGTTGGAATACATTAGGTTTAACACAAATACAAATAAAGAATGAGTTCAATACAGTACCTTAAAGTGGTAGTTTGTTTTCTCATACTAACGGAGCTCATGAGATTTTTAGTTGAGTTTTGTGTTGTGAAGTTTTCAAGTTTTTGGGTAAAGATTTGATGGGTTTTGGAAAAGAGTGGACATATCCTAAGTTTGGGGATGACCAAGGCAACCCAAGGTAAAATTCAAGTACAACCAAAAGCCTAAGCTTGGGGATGCCCCGGAAGGCATTCCCTCTTTCGTCTTTGTCCATCGGTAACTTTACTTGAGGCTATATTTTTATTCACCACATGATATGTGTTTTGCTTGGAGCGTCTTGTATGATTTGAGTCTTTGCTTTTTTAGTTTACCACAATCATCCTTGATGTACACACCTTTCGGGAGAGACACACATGAAACGGAATATATTAGAATACTCTATGTGCTTCACTTATATCTTTTGAGCTAGATAATTTTGCTCTAGTGATTCACTTATATCTTTTAGAGCAGGGTGGTGGTTTTCTTTTATAGAAATTATTGATCTATCATGCTTCACTTATATTATTTTGAGATTCCTTTAGAACATCATGGTAATTTGCTTTGGCTATAAAACTAGTCCTAATATGATGGGTATAATAGAAACTTCCATATAGAGTGCATTGGATACTATGAGAAGTTTGATACTTGATGATTGTTTTGAGATATGAAGATGGTGATATTAGAGTCATGCTAGTGGAGTAATTGTGAATTTGAGGAATACTTGTGTTAAAGTTTGTGATTCCCGTAGCATGCACGTATGGTGAACCGTGATGTGATGAAGTTGGAGCATGATTTATTTATTGATTGTCTTCCTTGTGTGGAGGTCGGGATCGCGCGATGGTTAAATCCTACCAACTATTCCCCTAGGAGCATGCGTGTAGTTCTTGGTTTTGATAACTCATAGATTTTTGCAATAAGTATATGAGTTCTTTATGACTAATGTTGAGTCCATGGATTATACGCACTCTCATCCTTCCACCATTGCTAGCCTCTCTAGTATCGCGCAACTTTCGCCGGTACCATACACCAACCATATACCTTCCTCAAAATAGCCACCATACCTACCTATTATGGCATTTCCATAGCCATTCTAAGATATATTGCCATGCAACTTTTCACCGTTCTGTTCATTATGACACGCTCCATCATTGTCATATTGCCATGCATGATCATGTAGTTGACATTGTATTTGTGGCAAAGCCACTCTTCATAATTTTTTCATACATGTCACTCTTGATTCATTGCACATCCCGGTACACTGCCAGAGGCATTCACATAGAGTCATATTTTGTTCTAGCATCGAGTTGTAATTCTTGAGTTGTAAGTAAATAAAAGTGTGATGATCTTCATTATTAGAGCATTGTCCCAGTGAGGAAAGGATGATGGAGAATATGATTCCCCCACAAGTCAGGATGAGACTCCGGACGAAAACAAAAAAAAAGAGGCCATAAAAGAAGAAGAAACGGAAAGGGCCCAAAAAATAAAAATAAAATGAGAGAAAAAGAGAGAAGGGCAATGCTACTATCCTTTTTCCACACGTGTGCTTCCAAGTAGCACCATGATCTTCATGATAGAGAGTCTCTTGTTTTGTCACTTTCATATATTAGTGGGAATTTTCATTATAGAACTTGGCTTCTATATTCCAATGATGGGCTTCCTCAAAATGCCCTAGGTCTTCGTGAGCAAGCGAGTTGGATGCACACCCACTTAGTTTCTTTAGTTGAGCTTTGATACATTTATAGCTCTAGTGCATCCTTTGCATGGCAATCCCTACTCACTCACATTGATATCTATAGATGGGCATCTCCATAGCCCATTGAGACACCTAGTTGATGTGAGACTATCTTCCTACTTTTTGTCTTCTCCACAACCACCACTCTATTCCACCTATAGTGCTATATCCATGGCTCACGCTCATGTATTGCGTGAAAGTTGAAAAAGTTTGATAATACTAAAGTATGAAACAATTGCTTGGATGAAACCGGGGTTGTGCATGATTTAAATATTTTGTGTGATGAAGATAGAGCATAGCCAGACTATATGATTTTGTAGGGATATAATTCTTTGGCCATGCTATTTTGAGAAGACATGTTTACTTTGCTAGTATGCTTGAAGTATTATTATTCTGATGTCAATATTAAACTTTTGTCTTAAATCTTTCGGTTCTGAACATTCATGCCACAATAAATAAAATTACATTGAAAATTATGTTAGGTAGCATTCAACATCAAAAATTCTGTTTTTATCATTTACCTACTCGAGGACGAGCAGGAATTAAGCTTGGGGATGCTTGATACGTCTCCAACGTATCTAGAATTTTTTATTGTTCCATGATATTATATTATATGTTTTGGATGTTTAATGTGATTTAATATGCACTTTTATATTATTTTTGGGACTAACCTACTAACCAAAGGCCTAGTGCAAATTGTTGTTTTTTTGCCTATTTCAGTGTTTCGCAGAAAAGGAATATCAAACAGAATCCAAACGGAATAAAACCTTCGCATGGATCGTTTTTGGAACAAACGCAATCCAAGAGACTTGGAGTGGACGTCAAGGAAGCCACGATGTGGCCACGAGGCAGGAGGGTGCGCCCAAGGGGGTAGGCGCACCCCCACCCTCATGGGCCGCTCATAGCTCCATCGACATACTTCTTTCTCCTATATATACTCATATACCCTGAAAACATCCGGGAGCACCACGATACCCTATTTCCACTGTCGCAACCTTTTGTACCCGTGAGATCCCATCTTGGCGCCTTTTCCGGCGCTCCGTCGGAGGGGGAATCGATCACGGAGGGCTTCCACATCAACACCATAGCCTCTCTGATGATGTGTGAGTAGTTTACCACAGACCTTCGGGTCCATAGTTATTAGCTAAATGGCTTCTTCTCTCTATTTGTATCTCAATACAAAGTTCTCCTCGATCTTCTTGGAGATCTATTCGATGTAATACTTTTTGCGGTGTGTTTGTCGAGATCCGATGACTTGTGGGTTTATGATCAAGATTATCTATGAACAATATTTGGTTCTTCTCTGAATTCTTATATGCATGATTTAATATCTTTGCAAGTCTATTCGAATTATCAATTTGGTTTGGCCTACTAGATTGATCTTTCTTGCAATGGGAGAAGTGCTTATCTTTGGGTTCAATCTTGTTGTGTTCGATCCCAGTGACAGAAAGGGAACCGATACGTATTGTATTGTTGCCATCGAGGATAAAAAGATGGGGTTTATATCATATTGCCTGAGTTTATCCCTCTACATCATAGCATCTTGCTTAATGCGTTACTCTGTTCTTATGAACTTAATACTCTAGATGCCTGCTGGATAGCGGTCGATGCGTGGAGTAATAGTGGTAGATGCAGAATCGTTTTGGTCTACTTGTCACGGACATGATGCCTATATACATGATCATGCTTAGATATTCTCATAACTATGCGCTTTTCTATCAATTGCTCGGCAGTAATTTGTTCACCCACCATAAAATATGCTATCTTAAGAGAAGCAACTAGTGAAACCTATGGCCACCGGGTCTATTTTCCATCATATTAATCTCCCGTCGACTAGCTATTTTTATCATAGTTTATTTTGCAATCTTTACTTTTCAACCTATACAACAAAAATACCAAAAATATTTATCTTATTATCTCTATCAGATCTCACTTTTGCAAGATGCCGTGAAGGGATTGACAACCCCTTTATCGCGTTGGTTGCAAGGTTATTAATTGTTTGTGCAGGTACTAGGGATTTGCGTGTAGTATCCTACTGGATCGATACCTTGGTTCTCAAACACTAAGGGAAATAATTACGCTACTTTGCTGCATCACCCTTTCGTCTTCAAGGGAAAACCTCAAGAGGTAGCAGGCACCTCGTGTGCCCTCCGGACTCTGTTTTCTTGCGCGTTACTTCTTTTGATCGATAAAAATTAATTATATAATCTCCTGAAGGTTTTGGCCACGGTACTACGACAAAATCCTCTGCTTTTGTTTCGAGCTGTTTTTCTGACAGATCTAGATCACCATGACGTCTTCAAGCGCCCCCAAGGACAAATTTTTCAAGAAGGTCATCAACCCCTACCTCGCGGAGGTGCTTCAACACCCTCAAACCATTGAGAGGCGTGAGGGGGTGCTGCACATCCGCGATGTTGAGGGATCAAGGAGGACCGGAAGCATGGAGACAAGACTCAAAACAATGGAGCAACAAGTTTTCAAATGCCAGGGGATGGTGGAACGCGGACTCAATGCCAACCACATGATGATCGCAGAGTTCACCAACAACCACAAGCTGGATGCCAAGAACATTGGGGAGACCCAAGCCCAGATCTATGACATGCAAAACCAAAATTATGAGTATGAATATAGATTCAAGAGGGTGACTTTGGCTGCAGATTTGAGGATCCCAGAGACTCGATCATCCTTCTATGATGGTGAGCTTATGCCTTGGAAGATGGACGACAAGCCTACATCATCAACAACTCCATCATCACCACGTCCGAAGAAAGAGACATAAACACATGGGTATGGGCACTCCCCTTGGCAATTGCCAAGCTTGGGGGAGGTGCCCCGGTATCGTATCACCATCACACTTCTATCTTTACCGTTTTTCTTAGTTTGATCCTTTTGGTTATATCTTGATCTAGTAGAATAAAGTTTAGTATGATCTAGCTTTGAGTTTTTGTGTTGATCCTTATCTATGTAATCGAGCCCGTGAGCTATATATATAATAAAGATTAGTCTTGAGTCGAGGACTTGGTTATTTTCTATGATCTAGAAAGAATAAAAATAAATAAAGAGATCATATTGAGCTTATGTAGAGTAATGACTTCACATATAAAGAGTATGATGAATAAAAGTTGTTGAGAGTTGACAAACATAGTTTTGGTCATCATTGCAATTAATAGGAAGTAATAAAGAAAGAGAGGTTCTCACATATAAATATACTATCTTGGATATCTTTTATGATTGTGAGCACTCATTAAAATATGACATGCTAAAAGGTTGATGTTGGACAAGGAAGACAACATAATGGGTTATGTTTACTTATATCCGAAATAAATTATATTGTCATGGATCGTCCAACATGTTGAGCTTGGCTTTCCCCCTCATGCTAGCCAAATTCCTTGCACCAAGTAGAGATACTAATTGTGCTTCCAAATATCCTTAAACCCATTTTTGCCACGAGAGTCACCATATCTACCTATGGATTGACTAAGATCCTTCAAGTAAGTTGTCATTATTGCAAGCAATAAAAATTGCTGTCTAAATATGTATGATCTATTAGTGTGGAGAAAATAATCTTTATACGAGCTTGTGATATGGAAGAAAAAAAGCGACGGACTGCATAATAAAGGTCCCTATCACAAGTGGCAATATAAAGTGACATTCTTTTGCATTAAGATTTTGTGCATCCAACCATAAAAGCACATGAAACCTCTGCTTCCCTCTGCAAAGGGCCTATCTTTTATTTTTGTCTTATACTTTATACAAGAGTCATGGTGATCTTCACCCTTCCTTTTTACACTTTATCCTTTGGCAAGCACTATGTGTTGGAAATATCCTGACAATTATTATTTCGGATGTGAGTTTGCATAAATCATTATTCTTGACGTTACCCTTGAGGTAAAAGGTTAGGAGGCAAAACTATAAGCCCCTATCTTTCTCTGTGTCCGATTAAAACTTCATACCCATAAGTATTGCGTGAGTGTTAGCAATTGTGAAAGACTAAATGATCGTTGAGTATGTGGACTTGCTGAAAAGCTCTTGCATTGACTCTTTCCGATGTTATGATAAATTGCAATTGCTTCAATGACTGAGATTATAGTTTGCTAGTTTTTCAATGAAGTTTCTGATTCATACTTTACATTGTGAATAGATTGTTACTTCAGTATAAGAAATCATGTGACAATATATATATGCTGCTATTCTAAGAATGATCATGATGCCCACATGTCCGTATTTTATTTTATCGACACCTCTATCTCTAACATGTGGACATATTTTTTGATATCGGCTTCCGCTTGAGGACAAGTGAGGTCTAAGCTTGGGGGAGTTGATACGTCCATTTTGCATCATGCTTTTATATCGATATTTATTGCATTATGGGCTATTACTACACATTATGTCACAATACTTATGCTTTTTCTCTCTTATTTTACAAGGTTTACATGAAGAGGGAGAATGCCGGCAGCTGGAATTCTGGGATGGAAAAGGAGCAAATATTAGAGACCTATTCTCCACAACTCCAAAAGTCCTGAAACTCCACGAAAGTCAGTTTTGGAATATATTAAAAATATTGGGCGAAGAAAGCACGAGACGGGGGCCACCCATCGTCCACGAGGGTGGAGGGCGCGCCCCCCTGCCTCGTGGGCCACCTGGAAGCCCTCGATGCCCATCTTCTGGTATAAGGTGTCTTTTTCCCTGGAAAAAATAGGAAGGAAGCTTTCGGGACGAAGCACCGCCGTCTTGAGGCGGAACCTTGGCGGAACCAATCTAGGGCTCCGGCGGAGCTGTTCGTCGGGGAAACATCCCTCCGGGAGGCAGAAATCGTCACCATCGTCATCACCATCGATCCTCTCATCGGGAGGGGGTCAATCTCCATCAACATCTTCACCAGCACCATCTCCTCTCAACCCCTAGTTCATCTCTTGTATCCGATCTTGGTTTCAAAACCTCAGATTGGTACATGTGGGTTGCTAGTAGTGTTGATTACTCCTTGTAGTTGATGCTAGTTGGTTTATTCGGTGGAAGATTATATGTTCGGATCCTTTATGCACATTAATACCCTTATGATTATGAACATGAATATAATTTGTGAGTAGTTACGTTTGTTCCTGAGGACATGGGAGAAGTCTTGTTATAAGTAGTCATGTGAATTTGGTATTCGTTCGATATTTTGATGAGATGTATGTTGTCTTTCCTCTAGTGGTGTTATGTGAACGTCGACTACATGACACTTCACCATTGTTTGGGCCTAGGGGAAGGCATTGGGAAGTAATAAGTAGATGATGGGTTGCTAGAGTGACAGAAGCTTAAACCCTAGTTTATGTGTTGCTTTGTAAGGGGCTGATTTGGATCCATATGTTTCATGCTATGGTTAAGTTTACCTTAATTCTTCTTTCATAGTTGTGGATTCTTGCACGGGGGCGGGGGGGTCATAAGTGGGATATGATACGTCTCCGTCGTATCTATAATTTTTTATTGTTCCATGCCAATATTCTACAACTTTCTTATCCTTTTGGCAACTTTTTATACTATTTTTTGGGACTAACATATTGATCCAGTGTCCAGTGCCAGTTCCTGTTTGTTGCATGTTTTTTGTTTCGCAGAATATCCATATCAAACGGAGTCCAAACGGAATAAAAATGGACGGAGATTGTTTTTGGAATATATGTGAATTTTGGGAAGCGGAACCAACATGAGACGATGCCCGAGTGGGCCACGAGGCAGGGGGCGCGCCCTGGGCCCTAATGGCCACACCGTAAGGCGGTTGATGCCCTTTTTTCGCCGCAAGAAAGCTAATATCCGGATAAAAATCGTGTCAAAAATCATCCCAATCGGAGTTACGGATCTCCGGGAATATAAGAAACGGTGAAGGGCCAGAATCTAGGAACACAGAAACAGAGAGAGACAAAGAGACATATCCAATCTCGGAGGGGCTCTCTCCCCTCCGTCGCCATGGAGTCCATGGACCAGAGGGGAAACCCTTCTCCCACCTAGGGAGAAGGTCAAGGAAGAAGAAGAAGGAGGAGGCTCTTTCCCCCTCGCTTCCGATGGCACTGGAGTGCCACCGGGGCCATCATCGTGTGACGGCGATCTACACCAACACCTCCGTCATCTTCACCAACATCTCCATCACCTTCCCCCATCTATTTACAGCGGTCCACTCTCCCGCAACCCGATGTACCATCTACTTGAACATGGTGCTTTATGCTTCATATTATTATCCAATGATGTGTTGCCATCCTATGATGTCTGAGTAGATTATCGTTGTCCTATCGGTGATTGGTGAATTTCTATGATTGATTTAAATTTCTTGTGGTTATGTTGCTGTCCTTTGGTGCCCATCATATGAGCGCGCATGTGGATCACACCATAGGGTTAGTTGTTTGTTAATAGGACTATGTATTGGAGGGCAAGAGTGACAGAAGCTTCAACCTAGCATAGAAATTGATGCATACAAGATTGAAGGGGGGCCAATATATCTTAATGCTATGGTTCGGTTTTACCTTAATGAACGTTAGTAGTTGCGGATGCTTGCTAATACTTTCAATCATAAATGCATAGAATTCCAAGTAAGGGATGACATGCTAGCAGTGGCCTCTCCCACATAAAACTTGCTATCGGTCTAGTAACGTAGTCAATTGCTTAGGGGCAATTTTGCAACTCCTACCACCACTTTTCCACACTTGCTATCATTAACTTTATTGCTTCTTTAACTTAACAGCCCCTAGTTTATATTTACATGCTCTTTATATTCTTGCAAACCTATCCCACAAAAACTACAAATTACTTCTAGTTTCATACTTGTTCTAGGTAAAGTAAACGTTAAGCGTGCGTAGAGTTGTATCGGTGGTCGATAGTACTTGAGGGAATATTTGTTCTGCCTTTAGCTCCTCGTTGGTTTCGACACTCTTGCTTATCGAAAGAGGCTACAACTGATCCCCTACACTTGTGGGTTATCACGATACTTGTCCAAGGAAGGGCAGTACCCAAGCATCGGTCCACCCACATATCAAATTATCAAAGTAACGAACGTGAATCATATGAGCATGATGAAAACTAGCTTGACGATAATTCCCATGTGTCCTCGGTAGCGCTTTCCTTTAAATAAGAGTTTGTCCAGGCTTGTCCTTTGCTACAAAAAGGATTGGGCCACCTTGCTGCACCTTGTTTACTTTTGTTACTTGTTACCCGTTACGATTTACCTTATCACAAAACTATTTGTTATCGATAATTTCAGTGCTTGCAGAGAATACCTTACTGGAAACTGCTTGTCATTTCCTTCCGCTCCTCGTGGGGTTTGACACTCTTACTTATCGAAAGGACTATGATGGATCCCTATACTTGTGGGTCATCAGCTGCCAACAAGCGGAGGCGGGTCGAGAAAGATCCCCAAGCGACTCCAGCAGGCCTAGACTTCATCAGAAGCCTCCCCGATGATATGTTGATAGTCATCATATCCCTCCTCCCAACCAAATATGGGGCAAGGACAACTGTCCTTTCCCAGTGGTGGCGCCCCCTATGGCTCTCCATCCCTCTCGACCTCCTCAACGCCCACGAGCTCTACCATGGCTATCGCAAAAGCTTGGATGTGTTGTCCGAGATCCTCGGGAGTCACCATGGCCCAAGCAGAGGCCTTATCATGGGCAAGTTCCGTTCCAATGGCAAGGACCGAGCCAAGCTTGACGAGTTGTTCTGATCCCCTCCCTAGATCAACTCGAGGAGCTTAGTTTTAATGATGGGCATATGCGCTCGCTGCCAACGTCCACGCTCCACTTCGCTACGACGTTGCGCCTTGCCAAGTTCATGAACTGCTATCCCCCCTTATTATCGCGCCTGCTCTTTTTCTACCACGACTGAATCACCTCGAGCTCGTCGCTGTCTGCATCCCAAAGGATGACATGGAGTGCCTACTCCTCGGTTGTACTGCATTCAAGTTCCTTCGTCTTCAGGCGATGAATTGGTCGAGTAGCTTCCACATCACTTCTAGGACTCTCCGTATTATTTATGTGTGTTGTTGGTGCTGCAACCTAAGATCACAAAAGATGGACCACAATATGGTCTCTCAGGACACACCTTCACTTGGGAGATTACTTGTAGTTGATCAACAACGTCCAACAAGAATCAATTTTATTTTGGCACCAAAATTGACAGTGTTGGGCTACTCGTCTATCAAATACTACTACTTTCAGGTACAATAGTCACCTTCTACCTCTCCTTCTTGATATCAACATTGTTTCTAGTTTTGAATATGTATGGTTGTCTGTCATCCAGAAAAGCTTCACCCAGATTCTGCGCACAGTGAAGGTCTTGGCACTAGAAACTGTCGGCCCCAACCTGGACCTAGTTGTCAGTTTCCTGATATGCTTTCCGTGCCTGAAGGAGCTGTATATCGAGGTGATGTTCCTTTCCTGTTAAATTTTAACCATAAGGGAGTTCAATTTTTTTCCACCTCTTCCCAAGTTTACAATGACAATGTACTACGAATTTTGAAGGAATTTTGGAGGATTTCAGGACATACACCCCCACCCCATATTGGTTGCTTCATTCATATGGTTACAATCCATAAGCATTTCTTCTTTGGATTCATCTGTACTAGTTTTATTAGGGAATTTTTCATCCACTCCAACCTCTTGTGAAGAAGACTACATTTTTATAGATTGTAATCAAATGCCCATATAATCATGACAGAGCGAAGATGGCACATTGGTGCATCTTACAAATCCTGCAAACCAAATAGGCGTGTAGTAGTGTTCCAAACTGCATGTAGGCACTAACACATTCTCTTATTTTGCAGATAATAATAGGTCTGGAGGTGGATAATGTTTATAACGACAATCACATCGAATGCCTGGATCTGCATCTCTCAAAAATTACTTTGAACTCCTACCGAGGGACCTTACCGGAGATTACATTCTCCAGGTTCTTTGTCACCACAGCAAGGGTGTTGAAGGTAATGAGGTTGAACATGCATTTAAATAGGAAATATGAATGGTTTGTTGATCAGAGCCGGCAGCTACTTCAAAATGGAAGAGGCTCCAAAAAAGCTAAACTTCATATTGGAAGTGCATATGACAGAGTAATTGGAAGTCATTGTGTCAAACCCATACATGACTTGTCAACAACTGATCCCTTTGCAGAAAACACGAGGTTTAAAAAGCGGCCTTACTATTTTTACTTTTAGTTTGAACCTCTCTTATATCCATGTTCAGCTGATCAGCACGGGCGTTTCAGCTAACTGAGCTGAATTTCATTTCTAATATCAGTTTGAACCTTGTAATCTTTGAATTTGAGCCATGTAACTCTGGAATTTGAACCTTGTTATATTTTGGGCATTTGTGGTACAATCGTTGAAATGGCATCGTATGAGACTCATAGATTGGTAGTACTATTTTGACCTTAATATACAATAGACTTAGATTTTATTAACCATTCACAACCAGGGATCCAACCGGAAGCAGAGCAATAGCAAACGTCGTCGCAACAAGATATAGATGATTAGATGCTCGTTTCTCCTAGTATAGTATGCATGTAATTGCTTACTTTGGTGTGTGTGGAAATGTTATGTGTGTAGTCACTTATGTAATTGTATGCTTAATTTGGTCATGCAATGTTGTTCTTATAAGTATATATGTTGATGTTCTGTAGACACAGCATATCACATCGCACACTGACCACACTAGGCAACCCGTCGGTGATGAATTCATCAATCGCAGACGGTTGTATACCAGCAAGCGTTTGCCCACAGCAGACTGGCTTATTCCATCACAAACAGCTCGGGTGCATCAACTGTATGCCACGTATCGCACACGCAACTCTAATCTGATACGTGCTTGATGTCTCCAACATCGCTCGCATAGTTCGTCTTATTTGCCACGTATCACTGTGCCGGCCTTTTCTCGCGTCCCTCGGCGCACTGTGCTCGCTGTTAGGCGCCGCGGTGCGCTCTGCTCGCATCCGTCAGCGCGCTCTGCGCGCATACCTCCACGCGCTCGGCTTGTGGACAACTTTTCCTTGCGTGTTCAACTGCTATATGCATATATATGGTTGCTCGCCGTTGAGGTGACCGCGGAGTGCTCTGCTCGCGTCCCTCCGCGCGCGCTCTTCCAGCGGTTGGGCCTTCGCACGATCACGTCGAGGTCCCCATATGCATGTGATTGTGCCACGCGTGTCACATCGATGCATTTACGTGCGGCATGATGGAGTTACACGCTGTAAATTAGAACTGCCATCCGGGCGTGTTGATATTCCAGGTCGTCCGGCCTCCCCTTAAATTCCCGCGGCCTTTATAACCTTAGTCTCTTATACATTTTGATCGTGCCCGGCAACACAACAAGCACACACACAGTGAGCATAAAGTGGAGACCCACGCGAGGGAGACGGGTCTCTCGGTGGTGTACACCATCGACCCAGCCCTCGTGGACGACTACATCAACACCGTTGAGCAGTTGCTTGCTCGAGACAAGTACAAGGTGATCGACATCGACCTCTAGTACACCGGCTGTCGTCCCAATATAGATCAAAAGAGTTGTCATCGCCGAGTTGTGTGTGCGCCATCATGTCCTCATCTACCACTACTACATGGCCACAGAGCCTGGCGACCGTTTCGCCAAGTTTGTCAACATCATCGACTACAAGTTTGCTACGATGGAAACCACCGACGATGTACAAGCGCTCAGGGTTACGGGCTTGGCCTGCAAGAACCTTGTCAAAATCCGTGAGCACTACAGGGTCTGGGGAAGCACGAAGAAGGACTCCCTGATTGAACTCGCCTTAGCCATCATCGACCCATACTAGGAAAAGATGAAGCGATGCCAACAAAACACGTCTCGTATCCTAGCACGAGGCCTGGGTGCGGCAACTAGATGAACCTCACCTCAGGTTTGCGGCCAAGAGTGTGTACACATGCTATGAGATGCACAGGCGGATCGTTGACATGAGGAAGTGCCTCGTTATCGAAATCGACGAGGACGAATCGAGCCACAAGAAGAGAAGTGGTGGCAAGCATCACAAGAAGTAGATGATGATCATATGATCGTTTATCCTAGTTAATTATGCATGTAATATATTGTTAACTTGGTGTGTGGAAGTGTCATGTGTGTAGTAGCCACCTATGTAATTATGCATGTAATAGTTTACTTTGGTGTGTGCAAATGGCATGTGTGTAGTAGCCACCTATGTAGTTGGATGTTTAATTTGGTTATGCAACCACGTCCTTATAATTGTGTGTGTACATATATATGTTATTGTTCTGTATGCAATCCCAACGCACAATACACACGTCTTATTTGCAGTAATCGTTTGTGTTATTATCGGTCTTCGCACACATTTCTGATTACAGATCTGTTTGCCGCGTATCACACACATCTTGTTAAATTGAACCGTTTCGGTTATCTTGGTTCAACGCAAATAGTTCATCCGAGTGAACTATTTGCCCTCTATCGCACACACCTTGATCTGGCTGACGTTTTCTTTTGTTCCGCCTAATCACAAACAGTTCATCCGAGTGAACCGTATGTCGTATATCGCACACACCTTCATCTGACTGCCTGTTTCTGTTCTTCTGCCTCATCGCAAATAGTTAACTGAACTGAACCGTATGCCCGTCATCGCACACGCAACTATATTTTGAACCGTGTTTGATCCATCCATAATCGCAAATGTTTTGCATCTTTTTGACAGTTTTTTACATCACCGTTTGCGATTATTGCATCGCACACAGTTTCGTCGAAGGGTCTCTCATCGTAGTGTCGCGTTAGCAGCATCCTGCAGTAGTGCTAGTACTATGTACTGTTCAAGATATCTTCCGATATGCCGATAAATCGGCCGATTTATCGCTTACCGCTGTCTGACTGATAAGATAAATCGGCCGATAAATCAACTGATATGCCGATAAATCGGCCGATATGCCGATAAACAGGCTGATTTACCCCTTATCATGGGTCGACCGATAAGTTCCCGATAAGCGATATCCCCAACAGTGGTACTATGTACATGCAAATGTTGTGTTTAGGTCTCTTCATCGACCCCCCTCCCCCTCACCACACATACTTCATGTATTGATCGATCTTTATCTCTTTGTTAATAGAACTAGTATCCGACACCCGCACACTTATTATTTCTCTTGACGTTTCGATCTCCATTTATGTCACACCCGCCCTCACGCTCTCAAAAATGTATTTCTCACACATAACCTTGTTGTGCCCTCCATGACAAGTTGTCCCTCTCCCCATAAATACACATATGTTGCCTCTATACAAAACCTCACCGTGCACGCACACACAAAGTCTATCTAGGCCAATCTCATGGTAACTATCTCTCTCCATCCCTCACTGTAGCTTCGCCGCATGATATCTTTGTGTGTCAACTTTAACATTCGAGTGTATGCTAAGCCACACTAACTCGATCTTTCCCTCTATATATGGCTCGATTGACCTCGCTTTCTCACGCCGTCTCTCTCATGCATAGATGCTCCCACTACGCCTCTTGCATAGACGGAAACCCCTGACCTTAGACAAAATTGTGAAGATCCTTTATCCGCGGGAGTTCACGGAGCTACTCCCAAGCCATTGGATCACAGATCCAATTGTTGGAAATATGCCCTAGAGGAAATAATAAAATGGTTATTATTATATTTCCTTGTTCATGATAATTGTCTATTGTACATGCTTTAAGTGTATTATCTGGAAACAGTAATGCATGTGTGAATACATAGACCACAACATGTCCCTGGTGAGCCTCTAGTTGACTAGCTCATTGATCAATAGATGGTCATGTTTCCTGACCATGGACATTGGATGTCATTGATAACGGTATCACATCATTAGGAGAATGATGTGATGGACAAGACCCAATCCTAAGCCTTGCACAAGATCGTGTAGTTCGTATGCTAAAGCTTTTCCAATGTCAAGTATCCTTTCCTTGGACCATGAGATTGTGCAACTCCCGGATACCTTAGGAGTAATTTGGGTGTGCCAAACGTCACAACGTAACTGGGTGGCTATAAAGGTACATTACGGGTATCCCCGAAAGTATCTGTTGGGTTGGCACGAATCGAGACTGGGATTTGTCACTCCGTATGACGGAGAGGTATCTCTGGGCCCACTCGGTAATACATCATCGTAATGAGCTCAATGTGACTAAGGGGTTGGTCACGGGATGATGTGTTACGGAACGAGTAAAGAGACTTGCCATAACGAGATTGAACAAGGTATCGGTATACCGACGATCGAATCTCGGGCAAGTGTTATACTGATAGACAAAGGGAATCGTATACGGGATTGATTGAATCCTTGACATCATGGTTCATCCAATGAGATCATCGTGGAACATGTGGGAGCGAACATGAGTATCCAGATCCCGCTGTTGGTTATTGGCCGGACAGAGGTCTCGGTCATGTCTGCATGGTTCCCGAACCCGTAGGGTCTACACACTTAAGGTTCGATGACGCTAGGGTTATAGGGAATTTAGTACGTGGTTACTGAATGTTGTTCGGAGTCCTGGATGAGATCCCGGACGTCACGAGGAGTTCCGGAATGGTCCAGAGGTAAAGATTTTCATATGGGAAGTCTCGTTTTGGTCACCGGAATTGTTCTGGGCGTTATCGGTAACGTACCGGGACCACCGGAAGGGTTCCGGATGGTCCACCGGGAGGGGCCACTAGCCCCAGAGGCTTGCGTGGGCCAAGTGTGGGAAGGGACCAGCCCTAGGTGGGCTGGTGCGCCCCCCACCAAGGCCCAAGACGCGAGGAGAAGGGGAAGGGGGGAAACCCTAGGCTCAGATGGGCCTAAGGCCCACCTAGGGTGCGCCCCCCCCCCTCTCTCCCCCTCTGGCCGCCCCCTAGATGCAATCTAGGGATGGCCGCCACCCCTAGGGGTGGAACCCTAGATGGGGGCGCAGCACCTCCCCTCCCCCTATATATATGTGGGGTTTCGGGGCTGCCAGATGCACGAGTTCCTCTCTCTCTTGGCGCAGCCCTACCCCTCTCCCTCCTCGTCTCTTGCGGTGCTTGGCGAAGCCCTACTGGAGTGCCACGCTCCTCCACCACCACCACGCCGTCGTGCTACTGCTGGACGGAGTCTTCCCCAACCTCTCCCTCTCCCCTTGCTGGATCAAGGCGCGGGAGACGTCACCGGGCTGCACGTGTGTTGAACGCGAAGGCGCCGTTGTTCGGCGTTTAGATCGGATTCGACCACGATCTGAATCGCTTCATGTACAACTCCACCAACCGCATTTTTGCACGCTTCCGCATCGCCATCTTCAAAGGTATGAAGATGCACTTCCCTCTCGTTGCTAGTAATCTCCATAGATAAATCTTGGTGATGCGTAAATTTTTTTTGGATTTCTGCAACGAACCCCAACAGTGGCATCATGAGCTAGGTCTATACGTAGTTACTTTGCACGAGTAGAACACAAGATTGTTGTGGGCGTAGATCATGTCAATTTACTTGCCGCTACTAGTCTTATCTTGATTTGGCGGCATCGTGGGATGAAGCGGCCCGGACCGACCTTACACGTACGCTTACGTGAGACAGGTTCCACCGACTGACATGCACTAGTTGCATAAGGTGGCTAGCGGGTGTCTGTCTCTCCCACTTTAGTTGGATCGGATTCGATGAAAAGGGTCCTTATGAAGGGTAAATAGTAATTGGCATATCACGTTGTGGTTTTTGCGTAGGTAAGAAACTTTCTTTCTAGAAACCTATAGCAGCCATGTAAAAACTTGCAACAACAATTAGAGGACGTCTAACTTGTTCTTGCAGCTTGTGCAGTGTAATGTGATATGGCCAAAAGGATGTGATGGATGATATATATGTGATGTATGAGATTGATCATGTTCTTATAATAGGAATCACGACTTGCATGTAGATGAGTATGACAACCGGCAGGAGCCATAGGAGTTGTCTTATTTTATTGTATGACCTGCGTGTCATTGAAAATGCCATGTAATTACTTTACTTTATTGCAAACCATTAGCCATAGTAGTAGAAGTAATGTTTGGCGAGACAACTTCATGAAGACATGATGATGGAGATCATGGTGTCATGCCGGTGACGATGATGATCATGGAGCCCCGAAGATGAATATCAAAAGGAGCAAAATGATATTGGCCATATCATGTCACTATTTGATTGCATGTGATGTTTATCATGTTTTACATCTTATTTGCTTAGAACGACGGTAGTGAATAAGATGATCTCTCACTAAAATTTCAAGAATTGTGTTCCCCCTAACTGTGCACCGTTGCTAAGGTTCGTTGTTCCGAAGCACCACGTGATGATCGGGTGTGATAGGTCCTAACGTTCGCATACAATGGGTGTAAGCCAGATTTACACGCGCAATAAACTTACGGTTGACTTGACGAGCCTACAATGTACATACATGGCCTCGGAACATGGAAGACCGAAAGGTCGAACAAGAGTCGTATAGAAGATACGATCAACATGAAGATGTTCACCGTTGATGACTAGTCCGTCTCACGTGATGATCGGACACGGCCTAGTCGATTCGGATCGTGTATCACTTAGATGACTAGAGAGATGTCTATCTGAGTGGGAGTTTATTAAATTTATTTAGATAAACTTAATTATCATGAACTTAGTCTAAAATCTTTACAATATGTCTTGTAGATCCAATGGCCCACGCTAATGTTGCCCGCAACTTCAACGTGTTCCTAGAGAAAACCAAGTTGAAATACGATGGTAGCAACTATACAGATTGGGTCCGTAACTTGAGGATCATCCTCATAGCTGCCAAGAAAGCATATGTCCTTGAAGCACCGCTAGGTGCTGCACCCGTTTTCCCAGCAACTCAAGACATTACGAACGCCTGGCAGTCGCGTAGTGATGATTACTCCCTGGTTCAGTGTGGCATGCTTTACATCTTAGAATCGGGGCTCCAAAAGCGTTTTGAGCAGAACGGAGCATATGAGATGTTCCAAGAGCTGAAAATGGTTTTCCAAGCTCATGCTCGAGTCGAGAGATATGAAGTCTCCGACAAGTTCTACAGTTGTAAGATGGAGGAGAATAGTTCTGTCAGCGAACATATACTCAAAATGTCTGAATTGCACAACCGCTTGTCTCAGCTGGGTATTAATCCCCCAGATGACGCGGTCGTTGACAGAATCCTTCAGTCGGTCCCACCTAGCTACAAGTGCTTTGTGATGAACTTCATTATGCAAGGGATGGAGAATTCCATTCCCGAGGTGTATTCGATGCTGAAATCAGCGGAGGTGGAGATCAAGAAAGAACATCAAGTGTTGATGGTGAATAAAACCACTAAGTTCAAGAAAGGCAAGGGTAAGAAGAACTTCAAGAAGGACGGCAAAGGAGTTGACGTGCCCGGTAAGCCAGTTGCCGGGAAGATGCCAAAGAATGGACCCAAGCCTGAGACTGAGTGCTTTTATTGCAAGGGAACGGGTCACTGGAAGTGGAACTGTCCCAAATACTTAGTGGATAAGAGGGCCGGAAACGTCAAAGGTATATGTGATACACATGTCATTGATGTGTACCTTACCAGCACTCGTAGTAGCTCCTGGGTATTTGTAACACCCCAAAAATTTAACCAGATTTTTATTAAATAAAATTTGGCTAGAAATAAAATTTTGAATTATATTAGGTTCTTTAATAATTTTTTTAGCCTTTTCTATACCTGTCCTTCAAAAATCTTCTCTTCATATAGTAAACTTTAGGAAATAATTTTGTGGGCTCTGGTTGTATCTTGAGTCATTTCATTATTTGTTTAATAACAGTAGAAATTATTTTCATAATAAAATTTGTCTCTAAATAACTCTTTTAATAGCATTTTCAGTATTTTAAATGCTTCTGTTGCACTACAACCATTATAAATAATTCTCTAAAAATTCCACCATAATTCTGAGAGGTCTTATGATGCCTATATGTCACTTTGGTGCAAAAACCCAACTTGGTGTTTTGCAAAATTTGAGTGAACCATCCTCCTTTTCATTTCTGTCCATTCTCAAGGTTTCTACTACAACCCTATTTTTACTTGCTCCAACAATTCTGAGCCTTGGCCATATTTTAGTCCTTCCAACTAAACCCTTAAGTCCAGAAGATCAGCTCCAAATTCCTCTTTTTATTGCACCAAATACATTCCCCAAGTTTCTATCCAGAATGGAATTTCCCCCAAACTTGCATTAGCAAGTTTTGTATTTTCCCAAACTAACTTCACCACCCTCTATACCATCCAAAGAGACACTATCCTGCCAAGTCCCACCCCCAACAAAGTTCCCTAGCTAGCTCTAACATTCTGTCGAACACACTGAGGGCATGACCAAATTTGGCAAGGTTTTTATCTTGCACTACACACCTGCCCTCCTGGCCATTTCAACTTGTCCACTAGGCTTACCATCTCTAGGAGCATCAACCTGCTAAATATCAGTTTGAGTGGGTCACTGTAGGCCGCTCTGGCATTTCGTCGAGCACACCAGGGGCATGTCCAGAGCGTGGCCAGAGCGCCCGTACTGCTGCCCGTGACATCGAGCTACTGTCGTGCCCCTGCTGCCTTCCCCGCTCGCCCGAGCCTCCCTCTGGATTAGCTCGACTCCGCAGAACCTCGCCGACACCTTCCCTCGTCCCCTAGCACCGGCCAGCACCGGCCACAGCCGCCGCGCGTCGCTGTCACCACCGCCCTGGACGCGTGGCTCCAGTCCAAGCCAGCCAGCACGCCTCGCCTTAACTGCGGTCGCCGCCGTCGCCACCGACCGCGTACGGACCTCTCTGACCTTCGCCACCGCCTCCCTGGCCATTAATGGCCGCCGCCGTAGTTTACCGCGGGCGGCGCCGTCCTGGCCACCTGGCTCGTTTCCGAGCCAGCCAGCTCGCCCCTGGACGATGGCTTCCTCCAGGAGCCTGCCCACGTCGCGCCGCCACCGCAACCACCTCAGCGGTGCAGTAATGGCCGCCGCCGCCAAGCCTTCTTCTGGACGCCATGGGAACCGCCTTCCCCGCCTATAGAAGGGGCCCCGAGCACCCCGGCTCCTCATCTCCACCTCTCCCCTCCTCCAGCAAACCATCCCAAGCTCCCAATCAAGCCGAAGCGGCCGTCTTCCCCGACTCCGGCAGCTTCTGCCGCCGCCATTCCTCGGATGGTTCCGAGCCAACCACAGCCTCCCCACCACCAAATCTTCCACCACTAACCTCCTTGAGCTCCCTCACATCCATTCCGATCGTCAATTCTGCCGGAGATGACCCGTGGGCAAAACGCCCAATTCGCCCCCGCCGGAGCTCTTCGGGTGAGCTCGCCGCCGGCCACTCCGTCCGTCCCAGCTGCCGTGGTGGGTACCGGACGAACCTTCCCGTGCTTCCGACCACGACAGTGGTCTCAGACCCACGAGCGGCGCCTCCGTTCGCCGGCGGTGGTCGCCGGAACGCCGCCTTACACTGTCGCGGGAGAAACAGAGGAGGCCGGCTTGACCTGGGTCAAACCCGACAAGCGGGCCCCCTCTGTCAGCGACCGCAACCGCGACGGGCCGCCTCTCTCCTCTGCACGGTTGACCAGACGGGTCGGCCCAGTTGCTTCCCGACTATATGGCGCTCACGGCGCATCCCTGCTCCCTTCCTATTTTCTTTTCCAGCTGTTTTAAAATATTTCCACAGAAGCCAAGTTAGATCCAAAATTGATTATTCCAATTTCTGCAGACTTCTAAAATCATTCTATAATTATTTAAAATATGTGAACATATTTGCTATAACTAGTTTCTGTTTAGAACATTTAAATAGTACTTTTAATCATGTTTTCTATCTTAGTAATTCCATAAGTAATTCAAATATGCTCTAAATAAATTAATTCTTTTTCTGTTAATTCTTAAACATTCCCTAGTTTATTTTAGTATTTATTTCAAAAACATTTGAAATACTTTTTAGCACTGTCTTTGAATTGTGTGGTGATTTAAGTATTTTGAAATAGGAAATGAAGGGGGGATGAATTTTTCAAACTTGTGGAGTGCTCTCAATACTTCTGCATGTTCGAGGCAAGCATCTTGAACACTTGATATGATGATTGCATGGTGAACTATTTGCTAGAATAATATAAACATGACTATTGTTGAATTCAATTAAATTGCATATTGCTAGTAGTGCATGCAGGGTCATGAGCATATTTTCTCTTGCATGCATTCTACTCTAGTTCTGTTATGCATAAACTGTGGAAGTCCAGGAGTGTGCTCCTACTTGGACGTGCCGGTGGGCACGGGCCATTTTTGACACGATGGTGTCACGAGATATATGTGAAAGCAGGCAAGGGTTGTGGCCCTGTCCTGATGATATGGTTGAAAGAATTCTTGTTGTACTAACCCCTGCAGGAAACATAAGCCTCCTGAGTCGACCGTAGATCGAGTCTTGTTCCGGTAACCCCCATACTCGTTCCGTGCTGCCACTAGTCCCTGCCACAGGTTGGGTATGGTTTAGTAAGTTGATAACCCCTTTCCGTGCACACACCGTACAGAGGGCTACGATGAGGGTTTCCATTGGCCATGGACTAATCCTGTCATCGGGTCAGGGAGCATGGGTGTTTCCGGCTGTCGTGATGCCGAGAGGGAGTGTACCCTTGTAATCCGCGCGTATAAATAGTGATCCCATGCTTTTGGAGGTTGTAGCCTCCCCGACTTAGAGTTTTTCTGGAAAGATGCTTTGGGTGATTCCTGGCATCTGGACGGATTTTCTGGTGTGTGCTGGTTAGGTGTGTTTTCAACCCAAAGACCGTAATGGGAATTAGTCAGTGTCACGATACTGACTAAAGAAATCCTATACTTGTGGGTAAAGAGTACACCCTCTGCAGAGTTTAAAACCTATTCGAATAGCCGTGTCCGCGGTTAAGGACTACAGTCTGGGTTGGTCAAGTGTCGGTCTCCGGAGGAAATACTTAAAGTTGAGTATGGTTTATTTTGCAGGAGAATTATTACTGCAACTGGTGTTATTATGAATTTATTTGATGATATGAATATTATTGTGGACTAACCCCTTGCTCTTATGTTATTACCCGAGTGTCTCAGGGGCTGGCTAGACTACCCCGGACACTCAGTTTTATTTTCAAGACCTTTTGTGGCGTCCCTCGAGTTTCAGGCGGTTCTATCACGCCACTACTCTTGTGGACACCCGACTGGCATTTCTTTTCAAGACCGACCGTGGTGTCACTTGACATCCGACCGGCATTTCTTTTATATTTTATTGATACTAATATTTATTTTCTGCACTAACTATTATTCACCATGCCATGTTTTAATTTCCTGTCAGCATGCATTTAATATAAGTCCATCATGAGCATATGCATATAGTTTAATTCATCGTGACCATATAATTGTTTGCTGCATTTGTTATATCATTTGTCCATGATGTTTGCGAGTACATTCAAACGTACTCACAGGCTTGTCCCTGGCTATTTGCTTGGCCAGGTTAGGAGTTCTACGGGGAGAACCACAGCGACGTCCGTGCGAAGCCTAGGAGTACAGCCACGCGGGATAGGAGTTATCCGGGTCAGCTGTTCCTGTGGAAATGGGGCCCCATCGATGTGGAGATCCTCAAGCCAATTCCTTCATCCACCACCGGAGTCATTGTTGTATCAATAGACCTTTATGGTCTTGTATCAAATTCTTGTAAATGCCTGGTAATCTGTAACAAGGATGTGTCCACCAGTAACAGTAATCCTGGGCTGGTGATGACACTAGGGGTTAATTTCTGGAATATTGTGTTCCCGAAATCCGGCCCCGACAGCCTTGGTATCAGAGCCAGGCTGACCATTGGCTAATCCTATCTTAGCCTGGTCACCATCCCTAGGTTTCCACACCATCCACAACTTTTCCTGTCCACAGTCAAGTCTATCCCATCCACAGTGGCAACCGACATCTTTTGATAGCCGGTGCCCAACCTATCAGTCTATCCATAGGCCGTGTGCCTGTGCCAACACCTGAGCTTTCCCATCCACAAGCGTGCGATGGAAGACTCGGCTGACTTATAAAGGAAGCCTTACCCCAAACTCAGCACATCACAGCCTCATTCCCAGTTCGATATCCAACCACCAAGATGCCAGGCCCCCTCGTTCGCAACGAGACCACCGCAGTCGAGCTCGAAGGCTTCGTAGCCATCCTCGCCAATCTCACCCGTCGTGCCTTCGGCATCGCCGAGCCGCCGGAATATGTCGTGTACCAAGAGCACACGAGTAATTCCATCCATCACTTCTGGGCCACGGTACACCTCTACGGGAGAGGCCTCACATCGGAGCGCCCCTACCGGTTCACCGGGAGGACGACCTCCGACGAGCCCCAAGCCATCCAACTTGCAGCCCGAGAGGCTATAGTTCATCTTCGGCACCTGTCGCCGAGGGTTAACTGCCGCTCATTCTACTACTACCCTAGTCGTGAAGGCTATGGTAGCCCGACCCAGGTCGCCAACGGAGACCATGAGTCGGATCCTGCCCTGGTGCATCTGGTGCGCTACCTGAGAGCGCAAGAGGCACTATTTGATCAGGTCACTCTTGACCTGATTGAGACCTGCAGGACGCTCGCTCTCCTAACCCCAGCAAGGAGCGAAGCCGCACCCGCCCCCGACACCCCGATAGTGCTGCTTGGAAGGCCGGTTGAGCCCCCAAGTTCTGCCCATGTCATCTACCCGGGCAATGCCATCGCCTCACCCGGGGAACTCCGTCGTCTCTTGGAGGCCTACTCCAATGGGACGGTGACCTCGACACCCCACGAAGGACACCACCGCTACTCCAGCCCCATAGCTCCCCATCCTACCCCGGCCAGCTCCGACGCGGAAGCACACGGAGACGACTCGGCATCCACAAGACGCGCCCGGCTAGATATCAACCAGGTGGACTGAGTCCACCAGAATTGTGTCAAGCCTAGTGGCCCGGTTTTTCCTTTAGTTCCATAGTAGCTGTTGTGTGGCGTAGTGAGTTTGCAAACCACCTGCGTGTCTTCAGCTAATAGTGTGTGTGATCTGGCATGAATTGTTTGACGAGTGGTTGCAAAGTAAATTCTAGACGTGACCCCTAATCGACATGCACAGTAATATGTCACCTTTCTTTTGGGGATTGAGGCCTGAGACTTTGACTCAGACAGCCCCGCACCGGAGTCGGTACACCCGTTGTACTGGCATCACTTCATGTTCCCCAACCCAGGCACTCTATAAGAAGCCACTTTCACATCCAACACCAGCAACCATCAGCATCAAGCACTGCCCTTCCTCATTCACCCATCCATGTCTCACCCCGGAGCTTACCTGAGGACCCCCGATGCAAGCCCTGGTAGTTTTGTTAAGATATTGTGGGATTTTACCCGCAATACTCTTGGCTCTACCCATCCACCCCTGTACGAGCTGTTCAAATCGAGGATCACTTCTGATCTCTCGAAATACTGGGCAGCTGTGCACATTCCACCAGCAAGTATAAACCAAGGCCCTCCCTATGTTATCTTCATCGGGAGATCCATGCCAACCCCAGGCATGGCCATCGAGTCCGTTGCTTATGAAGCAGTCACCCGTCTTCGATTTGCGGTACCTTGTGCCAGCACAAGAGAATACTGCTATTTCCCAAGCCGCGCTGCTTTTGGAGCAGAAGCTACGTTCCGTTGTGGACGTACAGAGAGCGATCCAGCCCTGGTCTATCTCATTCAATATGTGATGGCCCAGGAGCGTTTCACCCAGCAAATACTGGAGTATCTCCACTACCTTGCTGTTCTGAATCCTCGGATCGCCATTGGCAGACCCCCTCTGCCAACTCAGGAGGGACACGTTCTTCGTTTGCTCCCTCAACTTCCTCCACTCCCTCCGGAAGAAGAAGAATGTGTTCCAACACTGGGAAGCCTTCCGCTTGACCCCGTAGATCTCACATTCGGACCATAGACGGTCGTGAGTGCGTTTGCGTAGCATGTAGTGTTTGTTTGCATGATGTGATCTTTGTTTTGTTTGTATGTCATGAATGTATTGCCCTGTTTGCATTTTGCATATGAGTGTTTTGTTTGTGTGGTGTGCTTTTTAATTCTTCTGCCCTTAACGAATCTCGAGGACGAGATTTTCTTAAGGGGGGTAGAGTTTGTAACACCCCAAAAATTTAACCAGATTTTTATTAAATAAAATTTGGCTAGAAATAAAATTTTGAATTATATTAGGTTCTTTAATAATTTTTTTAGCCTTTTCTATACCTGTCCTTCAAAAATCTTCTCTTCATATAGTAAACTTTAGGAAATAATTTTGTGGGCTCTGGTTGTATCTTGAGTCATTTCATTATTTGTTTAATAACAGTAGAAATTATTTTCATAATAAAATTTGTCTCTAAATAACTCTTTTAATAGCATTTTCAGTATTTTAAATGCTTCTGTTGCACTACAACCATTATAAATAATTCTCTAAAAATTCCACCATAATTCTGAGAGGTCTTATGATGCCTATATGTCACTTTGGTGCAAAAACCCAACTTGGTGTTTTGCAAAATTTGAGTGAACCATCCTCCTTTTCATTTCTGTCCATTCTCAAGGTTTCTACTACAACCCTATTTTTACTTGCTCCAACAATTCTGAGCCTTGGCCATATTTTAGTCCTTCCAACTAAACCCTTAAGTCCAGAAGATCAGCTCCAAATTCCTCTTTTTATTGCACCAAATACATTCCCCAAGTTTCTATCCAGAATGGAATTTCCCCCAAACTTGCATTAGCAAGTTTTGTATTTTCCCAAACTAACTTCACCACCCTCTATACCATCCAAAGAGACACTATCCTGCCAAGTCCCACCCCCAACAAAGTTCCCTAGCTAGCTCTAACATTCTGTCGAACACATTGAGGGCATGACCAAATTTGGCAAGGTTTTTATCTTGCACTACACACCTGCCCTCCTGGCCATTTCAACTTGTCCACTAGGCTTACCATCTCTAGGAGCATCAACCTGCTAAATATCAGTTTGAGTGGGTCACTGTAGGCCGCTCTGGCATTTCGTCGAGCACACCAGGGGCATGTCCAGAGCGTGGCCAGAGCGCCCGTACTGCAGCCCGTGACATCGAGCTACTGTCGTGCCCCTGCTGCCTTCCCCGCTCGCCCGAGCCTCCCTCTGGATTAGCTCGACTCCGCAGAACCTCGCCGACACCTTCCCTCGTCCCCTAGCACCGGCCAGCACCGGCCACAGCCGCCGCGCGTCGCTGTCACCACCGCCCTGGACGCGTGGCTCCAGTCCAAGCCAGCCAGCACGCCTCGCCTTAACTGCGGTCACCGCCGTCGCCACCGACCGCGTACGGACCTCTCTGACCTTCGCCACCGCCTCCCTGGCCATTAATGGCCGCCGCCGTAGTTTACCGCGGGCGGCGCCGTCCTGGCCACCTGGCTCGTTTCCGAGCCAGACAGCTCGCCCCTGGACGATGGCTTCCTCCAGGAGCCTGCCCACGTCGCGCCGCCACCGCAACCACCTCAGCGGTGCAGTAATGGCCGCCGCCGCCGAGCCTTCTTCTGGACGCCATGGGAACCGCCTTCCCCGCCTATAAAAGGGGCCCCGAGCACCCCGGCTCCTCATCTCCACCTCTCCCCTCCTCCAGCAAACCATCCCAAGCTCCCAATCAAGCCGAAGCGGCCGTCTTCCCCGACTCCGGCAGCTTCTGCCGCCGCCATTCCTCGGATGGTTCCGAGCCAACCACAGCCTCCCCACCACCAAATCTTCCACCACTAACCTCCTTGAGCTCCCTCACATCCATTCCGATCGTCAATTCTGCCGGAGATGACCCGTGGGCAAAACGCCCAATTCGCCCCCGCCGGAGCTCTTCGGGTGAGCTCGCCGCCGGCCACTCCGTCCGTCCCAGCTGCCGTGGTGGGTACCGGACGAACCTTCCCGTGCTTCCGACCACGACAGTGGTCTCAGACCCACGAGCGGCGCCTCCGTTCGCCGGCGGTGGTCGCCGGAACGCCGCCTTACACTGTCGCGGGAGAAACAGAGGAGGCCGGCTTGACCTGGGTCAAACCCGACAAGCGGGCCCCCTCTGTCAGCGACCGCAACCGCGACGGGCCGCCTCTCTCCTCTGCACGGTTGACCAGACGGGTCGGCCCAGTTGCTTCCCGACTATATGGCGCTCACGGCGCATCCCTGCTTCCTTCCTATTTTCTTTTCCAGCTGTTTTAAAATATTTCCACAGAAGCCAAGTTAGATCCAAAATTGATTATTCCAATTTCTGCAGACTTCTAAAATCATTCTATAATTATTTAAATTATGTGAACATATTTGCTATAACTAGTTTCTGTTTAGAACATTTAAATAGTACTTTTAATCATGTTTTCTATCTTAGTAATTCCATAAGTAATTCAAATATGCTCTAAATAAATTAATTCTTTTTCTGTTAATTCTTAAACGTTCCCTAGTTTATTTTAGTATTTATTTCAAAAACATTTGAAATACTTTTTAGCACTGTCTTTGAATTGTGTGGTGATTTAAGTATTTTGAAATAGGAAATGAAGGGGGGATGAATTTTTCAAACTTGTGGAGTGCTCTCAATACTTCTGCATGTTCGAGGCAAGCATCTTGAACACTTGATATGATGATTGCATGGTGAACTATTTGCTAGAATAATATAAACATGACTATTGTTGAATTCAATTAAATTGCATATTGCTAGTAGTGCATGCAGGGTCATGAGCATATTTTCTCTTGCATGCATTCTACTCTAGTTCTGTTATGCATAAACTGTGGAAGTCCAGGAGTGTGCTCCTACTTGGACGTGCCGGTGGGCACGGGCCATTTTTGACACGATGGTGTCACGAGATATATGTGAAAGCAGGCAAGGGTTGTGGCCCTGTCCTGATGATATGGTTGAAAGAATTCTTGTTGTACTAACCCCTGCAGGAAACATAAGCCTCCTGAGTCGACCGTAGATCGAGTCTTGTTCCGGTAACCCCCATACTCGTTCCGTGCTGCCACTAGTCCCTGCCACAGGTTGGGTATGGTTTAGTAAGTTGATAACCCCTTTCCGTGCACACACCGTACAGAGGGCTACGATGAGGGTTTCCATTGGCCATGGACTAATCCTGTCATCGGGTCAGGGAGCATGGGTGTTTCCGGCTGTCGTGATGCCGAGAGGGAGTGTACCCTTGTAATCCGCGCGTATAAATAGTGATCCCATGCTTTTGGAGGTTGTAGCCTCCCCGACTTAGAGTTTTTCTGGAAAGATGCTTTGGGTGATTCCTGGCATCTGGACGGATTTTCTGGTGTGTGCTGGTTAGGTGTGTTTTCAACCCAAAGACCGTAATGGGAATTAGTCAGTGTCACGATACTGACTAAAGAAATCCTATACTTGTGGGTAAAGAGTACACCCTCTGCAGAGTTTAAAACCTATTCGAATAGCCGTGTCCGCGGTTAAGGACTACAGTCTGGGTTGGTCAAGTGTCGGTCTTAGAGTCGGTCTTCGGAGGAAATACTTAAAGTTGAGTATGGTTTATTTTGCAGGAGAATTATTACTGCAACTGGTGTTATTATGAATTTATTTGATGATATGAATATTATTGTGGACTAACCCCTTGCTCTTATGTTATTACCCGAGTGTCTCAGGGGCTGGCTAGACTACCCCGGACACTCAGTTTTATTTTCAAGACCTTTTGTGGCGTCCCTCGAGTTTCAGGCGGTTCTATCACGCCACTACTCTTGTGGACACCCGACTGGCATTTCTTTTCAAGACCGACCGTGGTGTCACTTGACATCCGACCGGCATTTCTTTTATATTTTATTGATACTAATATTTATTTTCTGCACTAACTATTATTCACCATGCCATGTTTTAATTTCCTGTCAGCATGCATTTAATATAAGTCCATCATGAGCATATGCATATAGTTTAATTCATCGTGACCATATAATTGTTTGCTGCATTTGTTATATCATTTGTCCATGATGTTTGCGAGTACATTCAAACGTACTCACAGGCTTGTCCCTGGCTATTTGCTTGGCCAGGTTAGGAGTTCTACGGGGAGAACCACAGCGACGTCCGTGCGAAGCCTAGGAGTACAGCCACGCGGGATAGGAGTTATCCGGGTCAGCTGTTCCTGTGGAAATGGGGCCCCATCGATGTGGAGATCCTCAAGCCAATTCCTTCATCCACCACCGGAGTCATTGTTGTATCAATAGAACTTTATGGTCTTGTATCAAATTCTTGTAAATGCCTGGTAATCTGTAACAAGGATGTGTCCACCAGTAACAGTAATCCTGGGCTGGTGATGACACTAGGGGTTAATTTCTGGAATATTGTGTTCCCGAAATCCGGCCCCGACAGTATTTGATACCGGTGCAGTTGCTCACATTTGTAACTCAAAGCAGGAGCTGTGGAATAAGCGGAAACTAGCGAAGGACAAGGTGACAATGTGCGTCGGGAATGGTTCCAAGGTCGATATGATCGTCGTCGGCACGCTACCTCTGCATCTACCTTCGGGATTAGTTTTAAACCTCAATAATTGTTATTTAGTACCAGCTTTGAGCATGAACATTGTATCTGGATCTCTCGTTTAATGCGAGATGGCTACTCATTTAAATTCGAGAATAATGGTTGTTCTATTTATGTGAGAGAAATGTTTTGTGGTCATGCCCCGCTGGTAAATGGTTTATACTTAATGAATTTCTAACGTGATGTTACACATATTCATAGTGTGGATGCCAAAAGATGTAAGGTTGATAATGATAGTCCCACATACTTGTGGCACTGCCGCCTTGGTCATATTGGTGTCAAACGTATGAAGAAGCTCCATGCAGATGGACTTTTGGAGTCTCTTGATTATGAATCGTTTGACACATGCGAACCATGCCTCTTGGGCAAGATGACCAAGACTCCGTTCTCCCGAACAATGGAGCGAGCAACCAACTTATTGGAAATCATACATACTGATGTGTGCGGTCCAATGAGTGTTGAAGGTCACGGTGGCTATCGTTATGTTCTCACCCTCACTGATGACTTAAGTAGATATGGGTATGTCTACTTGATTAAACACAAGTCTGAGACCTTTGAAAAGTTCAAGGAATTTCAGAATGAGGTTAAGAATCAACATGATAGAAAAATAAAGTTCCTACGATTAGATCGTGGAGGAGAATATTTAAGTCACGAATTTGGCACGCACCTCAGGAAATGTGGAATAGTTTAACAATTGACGCCGCCTGGAACACCTCAACATAACGGTGTATCCGAACGTCGTAATCGTACTCTGTTGGACATGGTGCGATCTATGATGTCTCTTACCGACTTATCGCTATCATTCTGGGGTTATGCCTTAGAGACTGCCGCATTCACTTTAAATAGGGCACCGTCTAAATCCGTTGAGACGACACCGTATGAACTATGGTTTGGGAAGAAACCTAAGTTGTCCTTTCTAAAAGTTTGGGGATGCGATGCTTATGTCAAGAAACTTCAACCTGAAAAGCTCGAGCCCAAATCAGAAAAATGTGTCTTCATAGGATACCCTAAGGAAACTATTGGGTATACCTTCTACCTCTGATCCGAAGGCAAGATCTTTGTTGCCAAGAATGGATCCTTTCTGGAGAAAGAGTTTCTCTCGAAAGAAGTAAGTGGGAGGAAAGTGGAACTTGATGAGGTGATTGTCACCCCTTCCGAACCGGAAAGTAGCACAGCGCGGGAAGATGTTTCTGTGGTGCCTGCACCGACTAGAGAGGAAGTTAATGATAATGATCATGAAGCTTCAAATCAATTTAATGCTGAACTTCGTAGGTCCACAAGGACACATTCCGCACCAGAGTGGTATGGCAACCCTGTCCTAGAAATCATGTTGTTAGACAACGGTGAACCTTCGAACTATGAAGAAGCGATGACGGGCCCGGATTCCAACAAATGGCTTGAAGCCATGAAATCCGAGATAGGATCCATGTATGATAACAATGTATGGACTTTGGTTGACTTGCCCGATGATCGGCAAGTGATACGTCCAAAACGTATCTATAATTTCTGCTTGCTCCATGCCACTTTTGGGTGATATTGCTATGATATTCATACACTTCCATACACTTTTGATCATATTTGGACTAACTTACTAATCCAGTGCACCCCAGTGCCAGTTTCTGTTTTCGGCTGTTTTTGTATTTCAGGTTTTCACGTTTCGAGAAATGCCCAGAAAAATCCAGAAAAATTATATAAAAAATCAGCGAACCGGAAACAACACTGCGTCCGAAGGGCAATCTGGGGGGGCCACAGGGGCTCCAGGCGCCCTGTGGGCGCCCCCCCCCCCCCTGGGCCGTGCCGGGGGGGCGCCTGGGCCCCCCGAGGCTCCCCCGGTGCCCTACTTTGGCATATATTTAAAGGGTCCTCCGTAACCCTCAGAATAGGACTTATTTTCGCGATCCCATCTTTGTTCCGCCGCCGCTGCCGCTTCCAAGATCGGGAGCACCAGGAGAACTCTTCCCGGCACCCTGCCGGAGGGGAGGATCACCACCAGGAGCTTCTCCACCACCATGGACGCCTCCCGGATGACTCGTGAGTAGTCTCCCTTGGACCATGAGTCCATGACCAGTAGCTATTTGATGTTCTCCTCCCATTCTTGTGCTTCACTAATTAGTCCTCGTGAGCTGCCCTACATGATCGAGGCACCTATGTAATCCTTATGCTGTTGCTATGTTGAGTTTGCTGGGATCCGATGATTTATGAGATTATGTTCAGATTGATCTTGAGTAATATATTTGATTCACCTCTTTTATATTTTAGTTCATAAGTAATTCTTGCATGTTCTCCGTTGTTATTTATTGCTTTGGCCGAGTAATAGGTAGTGACTCCAAGAGGGAACGTTATGCTCGATTGTGGGTTCATGCCCCTCGATGACTAGCTTGAGTGACAGAAACATGAGTCTAGGGGACGTGCTGTTGCCAGAAGGGGGAAAACAACGGTGCTTGTGCCCGCGGGTGCAAGGATTGTTTACTTTACGCAAAGTTCTTTTAATGCAGTTGTCTATTGCATTGAGTTTACACTATGGGTGGGACTCGCAACTTAATACCAGCGAGATGTTCTGGATAGATATCTCAAGGTGGATGATTAGTAGTAGATATTGATGGATTTCGGTCTACTTACTTTGGCGTACCGCCCATGCTTTGAACCTCAACCTTTCTTGCAATGTAATCAGCATTGGTTTGCGTTCGTGGTCCTGTCAATTGCCCAGCTGTAATTTGTTTACCTCACATAGCTGTTTTATCGTCTTTTGGGAGAGAGACATCACTAGTGAACATCATGAGACTCCGGTCCATATTACCATCATTGATCACATCCACTATTTACTTATCGCTATTTACTTAATATTGCAAAACACTATCTATCACTACTATCATATTGCTTTTAACCCTTTGTGAACTACAAGGCCGGAGAGATTGACAACCTCTCTGTACTCGTTGGGAGCAAAGTTATTTGTATCTGTGTGCAGGTCCACGTTGATTGCTAATTGCACCGTTAGCAATTGACACCTACTTGTTGAACCTAGGAGTCTCAGGGGATTCGATCCTTGGCATCTTTGCTAGGGGAAAACACTTCTACTTACTGCATCTTACACCTTCCACTTGGGGTAACCAACGAGGGGTTCGAGGCCCATCAAGGAGTATTTTCTGGCGCCGTTGCCGGGGACTCCACTCTTCAGGATAGGGGAGTTGCATGCTATCTTTTATCTTTGCTTTTTAGTCTTGTTAGTTTACTTTTTATTTTTGCTTTAGTTCCTTTTATCGAAAATCACAAAGATAGTTATCTTGCTTGCTTGCTACTATGGGTTCCACCGAGAACACCAAGTTGTGTGACTTCACTAGTCACAACGATGATGACTTTATCAGCACACCTATCACTACACCCGCCACTTCAGCACCTTCATATGAAATTAAACCTGCTTTACTGAACTTAGTCATGAAAGAACAATTCTCCGGTGCTGGAGATGATGCTGCTTTACACTTGAACAACTTTGTTGAACTTTGTGATATGCAAAAGTACCAAGAAATAGATGGTAATATTGCTAAGCTTAAGCTTTTTCCTTTCTCTTTGAGAGGGGGAGCAAAATTTTGGTTTCAGTCTTTGCCTAGAAATAGCATAGATTCATGGGACAAGTGCAAAGATGCTTTTATTGGAAAATACTATCCACCTGCTAAAATTATCCAACTTACAAGGAACATCATGAATTTTAAACAATTGGATAATGAACATGTTGCCCAAGCTTGGGAACGTATGAAATCTCTTATCAAGAACTGCCCTACTCACGGTTTGACTACTTGGATGGTTATCCAAACTTTTTATGCAGGCTTGAACTTTACCTCGCGGAACTTGTTAGATTCGGCCGCGGGAGGAACTTTTATGTCAACTACACTTGGTGCTGCCACAAAGCTTCTCGATGAGATGATGACCAACTATTCCCAATGGCACACCGAACGCGCTCCAACAGGTAGGAAGGTAAACTCTGTCGAGGAGATTTCCTCCCTTAATGAAAAAGTTGACTTGATCATGTCTCTACTTTCGAAGCAATCTACTATTGATCCTCGTGATGTTCCTTTAAATTCTTTGATTGCTCAAGAACAAGTAGATGTGAATTTTATATCTAGAAACAATTTTAACAACAATGCTTATAGGAGTAACTTTGGTAACAATTCTAGACCGTTCCCCTCTAACTCTTATGGGAACAACAATGCTTATCCTAGTACCAAGAACTCCAATACTGAACTAGAGACCATGCTTAGAGATTTCATCACTACCCAAAAAGCCTTTAATAAGAATGTAGAAGAGAAACTACATAAACTAGATGATCTTTCTTTTAAGGTAGATCACTTAGCCAATGAGGTAAAATTGCTAAAAATTGAAACTTCTCCTCTTAAGGAGAGGGAAGTCATCCCTATTAATGCTACTCAAGTACAAATTAATGAAAATATTAGGATGATGGCTAAGCTAAAAGAAAGATGGGCTAGAGAAAGGGAGGAAGAAGAGAGAATTAAGAGCCTTCCTACCCACCACACTGTTGCTACTATCCAAGTTATTGAGGATGTTCACACTCTTAGCACCCAATGTACTCCTGGTCCCAATGGACCTATTAATGGTGATGCTATAGAAACTACCAAACAGGTGAACCTTAAGGACACCACTACCACTTTACTTGATGCTCGTAACCTTGATTTTGATAATTGCACTCTTACAGAAGTTATTGATTTCCTTCACAAGATGTCTAGAGATCCCCGCACTAGCACGCTTAACCTTGCCTTCACGGAGCATATCACTAATGCTCTCATCAAAACTAGGGAGGAGAAACTTAGAGTAGAAGCCTCCATACCTAGAAAGCTAGAAGATGGTTGGGATCCTATGATAAAAATTTATTTGAATGACTTCTCTTGTTATGCATTATGTGATGTTGGTGCTAGTACCTCTGTTATGCCCAAAAGAATATATGATATGCTTAAATTGAAACCTTATGATTCTTGTTCTTTTGGTAATGCTCTCGTTGATTCTTCCATAAATAAACCTTTGGGGAGGATCGACGATGTTCTTATTGTTGTCAATGATAATTATGTGCCCGTTGATTTCACTATTATGGATATTGAATGTGATCCTTCATGTCCAATTATTTTGGGACGTCCCTTTTTGCGCACCGTTGGTGCTGTCATTGACATGAAAGAGGGTAATATAAAATTTCAGTTTCCTCTCAAGAAAGGGATGGAACACTTCCCTCGTAAGAAGGTCAAGTTACCTTTTGAGTCCGTTGTACGGGCTAGTTATTCTTTTACTCTTGATAAAACTTGATCTATGCATTATGCCTAGCTTAAAGGCATAAAAGAAAGCGCTTTTGGGAGGCAGCCCACATGAATAAAAATTTTGCTTTTGTTGTGTCTTGATGTTGTTTACTGCTGTAGCATCATCATTGTATCTTTGCTTTTCATATTTGTGCCAAGTATAGCCTCTGATTGCTAGAAAGTACAAAAGTTGTGAGGTGCTGTCCAGGAAACAGATTCTGTCCTTGGATAGAAAAATTCGTATAAAATCACCAGATCATCTTTTTGGTCTGAATTGTTTCGACAGCGTTCTCTATATAATTGTCTTTCGTGCGTCAGTTCTGAGTTTTTTTATTTGAGTTGCAGAAGTATCCCGAACAGGTCAATTACTGCCTGCTGTTCTGTTTTTCACAGATTCTGTCCTGTTTTGCCTTACCTTCACTTTGCAAATTAAGAACTTGCTTTTTCTTTGCAAAAACCTTTTGGCAATCTTGAGAAACAGTAGAACTTCAAGAATATCCTTATTTCCAGCAAGGTATAATTATTTTATTAAGGGTACTAACCTCGCTAATCAGATTATGATGAGTTGTGTATGAAGGGAGTTTTCAAGTGTGCGAGGGAAGATGATAAAAAGATTCAGGAGTGTCAAGTGCTCAAGCTTGGGGATGCCCCCGTGCACCCCCAAGAAATATTCAAGGAGACTCAAGCGTCTAAGCTTGGGGATGCCCCCGTGCATCCCCTTCTCCATCAACATTATCAGTTCGTCTTTCGTTCCGCTATATTTTTATCACTTCATGTGTTATGTGCTATGCTTGGAGCGTCTTGCTTTTAGTTTTCTTTTTAGTTTTTCATAACGAGTCAGAACCCAGCATTCCTTTATGTGGGAGAGAAACACGCTCCACCTCTACCTAGAACATTACATAGAATTTTCATGTCTATCTATGCTGTGTGTGTTCTTTGTCTTTTAATAGCTACTATCATACTCTGCTCTTAGTATTCATGCTTATCTTTTCAAGAGCTTTTATTTAGTTGGTTGCTTGAACTCTCTTTAATTACCATGCTCACCTTATTAAGAGAGTTTGCTTCCGTTGCATGGGTTAATGTGTCTATGATAAAGATGCTACTTTCATGATGGTGCTTAGTAGTTTAGGTTTTCTTATGGTTAATCTCAAATAGCTGGGGGGTTCCCAATGTGTTATTGGAGTACCAACTTGGTTTGTTTGCCTATGATGTGGTATGGTTTAGTAATATCTTCCTTCGAGAATTTATTTTGATTGACTTGGCGTATGCTCACGCATATTCAAGACTGTAAAGAAAGTCTGTCAAGCCTTGATGATCTTTTGTTTCTAAGTAGCGATATAACTACCATGCCTGATTCAATATTGCTTTGTCGCTCTGCATGATTATGACCGTCATTGCTCTCTTAGTTGGTCGCTCCCAGTCTTTTGCTAACCTCCACCTGCACTAAGCAAACTAACCATGCAATACATAGCTCATGGGAAAGTAGCCTAAAAACTATTGTGGTAAAGAATATGTTGCCTATGTATCTTATTTCTTATAAGTTGCTTGCTGAGCGGTAACCATGTTTCTGGGGACGCCATCAACTGCCACACTTTTGTTGAATATCATGTGAGTTGCTATTCATGTTCGTCTTGTCTGAAGTAAGGGTGATTTACCGTGGGTTGAATTAATATGCATATTGTTAAAGAAGAACATTGGGCCACCAACCAAAGCCATGCATCATGGTGGAAGTTTTAGCTTGGACCTTAATCCTCAATCTCTCATGAGAATATGCTTATGCATTAAAAAGGAGTCCATCATCTATTTTCTATGTTGTCCCGGTATGGATGTCCTCAAGTTGAGATATATCAAAAATGAGAAATCAAATGCGATTTATCTCCTTGGACCTTTGTACAGGTGGCATAGAGGTACCCCTTTGTGACACTTGGTTAAAACATATGCAATGCAATGATAACCCATGGGGATCCAAGCTAATTAGGACAAGGAGCGAGCACTATTGGTATTCGATGCATGAGGCTTGCAACTGATAGGATGTTTTATACATGACACATATGAAGTACTACTACCGTTAACACAATTGCTTCCATGTTTTCAAAATAAAAAGCTCTAGCACTTAACCTTTCTTTTACCTTTATGTTGAAGCACCAACTACTGAGAGCATGATTGTCATTCTGAGTGTAATGTGCATTGTCCCAAAGTAGCATTGTCTTTTGCATGATTGTGATATCGTTTATTCTGAAATGATTGTATCTAGTCAACACTTAAACCTTGAAGGTGCCCTTGCATTTATGTTTTGCATCACTAAAGGGGGCAAGCTAGATATCACTTTATCATATTTGCACATCATGTTCATTGCATTTCTATTTGATGTTTCAGTTTCATGTTGTAAAACTTTCAGTCATTTGTGATTTTCTCTTGAGACAACTTAATTACTTTAGAATCATTGTCTCAGTAAGCTTTTGTCATATGACTATGAGAAAGTCCTATATGGTTAATAGCATGTCACCACAGAAATTATTCTTTTTATCATTTACCTACTCGAGGACGAGCAGGAATTAAGCTTGGGGATGTTGATATGTCCAAAACTTATCTATAATTTCTGCTTGCTCCATGCCACTTTTGGGTGATATTGCTATGATATTCATACACTTCCATACACTTTTGATCATATTTGGACTAACTTACTAATCCAGTGCACCCCAGTGCCAGTTTCTGTTTTCGGCTGTTTTTGTATTTCAGGTTTTCACGTTTCGAGAAATGCCCAGAAAAATCCAGAAAAATTATATAAAAAATCAGCGAACCGGAAACAACACTGCGTCCGAAGGGCAGCCTGGGGGGGCCACAGGGGCTCCAGGCGCCCTGTGGGCGCCACCCCCCTGGGCCGCGCCGGGGGGCGCCTGGGCCCCCCGAGGCTCCCCCGGTGCCCTACTTTGGCATATATTTAAAGGGTCCTCCGTAACCCTCAGAACAGGACTTCTTTTCGCGATCCCATCTCTGTTCCGCCGCCGCCACCGCTTCCAAGATCGGGAGCACCAGGAGAACTCTTCCCGGCACCCTGCCGGAGGGGAGGATCACCACCGGGAGCTTCTCCACCACCATGGACGCCTCCCGGATGACTCGTGAGTAGTCTCCCTTGGACCATGAGTCCATGACCAGTAGCTATGCGATGTTCTCCTCCCGTTCTTGTGCTTCACTAATTAGTCCTCGTGAGGTGCCCTACATGATCGAGGCACCTATGTAATCCTTATGCTGTTGCTATGTTGAGTTTGCTGGGATCCGATGGATTATGAGATTATGTTTAGATTGATCTTGAGTAATATATTTGATTCACCTCTTTTATATTTTAGTTCATAACTAATTCTTGCATGTTCTCCATTGTAATTTATTGCTTTGGCCGAGTAATAGGTAGTGACTCCAAGAGGGAACGTTATGCTCGATTGTGGGTTCATGCCCCTCGATGACTAGCTTGAGTGACAGAAACATGAGTCTAGGGGATGTGCTGTTGCCACAAGGGGGAAAACAACGGTGCTTGTGCCCGCGGGTGCAAGGATTGTTTACTTTACGCAAAGTTCTTTTAATGCAGTTGTCTATTGCATTGAGTTTACACTATGGGTGGGACTCGCAACTTAATACCAGCGAGATGTTCTGGATAGATATCTCAAGGTGGATGATTAGTAGTAGATATTGATGGATTTCGGTCTACTTACTTTGGCGTACCGCCCATGCTTTGAACCTCAACCTTTCTTGCAATGTAATCAGCATTGGTTTGCGTTCGTGGTCCTGTCAATTGCCCAGCTGTAATTTCTTTACCTCACATAGCTGTTTTATCGTCTTTTGGGAGAGAGACATCACTAGTGAACATCATGAGACTCCGGTCCATATTACCATCATTGATCACATCCACTATTTACTTATCGCTATTTACTTACTATTGCAAAACACTATCTATCACTACTATCATATTGCTTTTAACCATTTGTGAACTACAAGGCCGGAGAGATTGACAACCTCTCTGTACTCGTTGGGAGCAAAGTTATTTGTATCTGTGTGCAGGTCCACGTTGATTGCTAATTGCGCCGTTAGCAATTGACACCTACTTGTTGAACCTAGGAGTCTCTGGGGATTCGATCCTTGGCATCTTTGCTAGGGGAAAACACTTCTACTTACTGCATCTTACACCTTCCACTTGGGGTAACCAACGAGGGGTTCGAGGCCCATCAGCAAGCCATAGAAAATAAATGGATCTTTAAGAAGAAGACTGACGCGGATGGTAATGTGACCATCTATAAGGCTCGGCTTGTCGCTAAAGGTTATCGACAAGTTCAAGGAATTGACTATGACGAGACTTTCTCTCCCGTAACGATGTTGAAGTCCGTCCGAATCATGTTAGCAATTGCAGCATTCTATGATTATGAGATATGGCAAATGGACGTCAAAATGGCATTCCTTAACGGCTTCCTTAAGGAAGAACTGTATATGATGCAGCCGGAAGGTTTTGTCGATCCTAAGAATGCTAACAAGGTATGCAAGCTCCAGCGCTCCATCTATGGGCTGGTGCAAGCATCTCGGAGTTGGAACATTCGCTTTGATGAGGTGATCAAAGCGTTTGGGTTTATACAGACTTCGGGAGAAGCCTGTATTTACAAGAAAGTGAATGGGAGCTCTGTAGCATTTCTCATATTATATGTGGATGACATATTGCTGATGGGAAATGATGTAGAACTCTTGGAAAGCATAAAGGCCTACTTGAATAAGTGTTTTTCAATGAAGGACCTTGGAGAAGTTGCTTACATATTAGGCATCAAGATCTATAGTGATAGATCGAGACGCCTCATTGGTCTTTCAGAAAGCACATACCTTGACAAGATATTGAAGAAGTTCAATATGGATAAGTCCAAGAAAGGGTTCTTGCCTGTATTGCAGGGTATGAGATTGAGAACAGCTCAATGCCCGACCTCGGCAAAAGACACAGAAAAGATGAGTGTCATCCCCTATGCCCCGACCATAGGTTCTATTATGTATGCCATGCTGTGTACCAGACCTGATGTGAACCTTGCCATAAGTTTGGTGGGGAGGTACCAAAGTGATCCCGGTATGGAGCACTGGACAGCGGTCAAGAACATCCTGAAGTACCTGGAAAGGACTAAGGATATGTTTCTATTTTATGGAGGTGACGAAGAGCTCGTCGTAAAGGGTTACGTCGATGCTAGCTTCAACACAGATCTCGATGACTCCAAGTCGCAAACCGGATACGTGTATATTTTGAATGGAGGGCAGTCAACTGGTGCAGTTGCAAGCAAAGCGTCATGGCGGCATCTACATGTGAAGCGGAGTACATAGTTGTTTTCGAAGCAGCGCAGGAAGGAGTCTGGATGAAGGAGTTCATCATCGACCTAGGAGTTATTCCAAGCGCGTCGGGCCCGATGACTCTCTTCTGTGACAACACTGGAGCTATTGCCATTGCCAAGGAGCCCAGGTTTCACAAGAAGACCAAGCACATCAAGCATCGTTTCAACTCCATCCGAAATTATATTCAAGATGGAGACATAGATATTTATAAAGTGCATACAGATCTGAATGTCGCAGATCCGTTGACTAAACCTCTTCCACGAGCAAAACATGATCAACACCAGAACTCTATGGGTGTTCGATTCATCACAATGTAACTAGATTATTGACTCTAGTGCAAGTGGGAGACTATTGGAAATATGCCCTAGAGGCAATAAAAATGGTTATTATTATATTTCCTTGTTCATGATAATTGTCTATTGTTCATCCTTTAAGTGTATTATCTGGAAACGGTAATGCATGTGTGATACATAGACCACAACATGTCCCTGGTGAGCCTCTAGTTGACTAGCTCGTTGATCAATAGATGGTCATGGTTTCCTGACCATGGACATTGGATGTCATTGATAACGGGATCACATCATTAGGAGAATGATGTGATGGACAAGACCCAATCCTATGCCTAGCACAAGATCGTGTAGTTCGTATGCTAAAGCTTTTCCAATGTCAAGTATCATTTCCTTAGACCATGAGATTGTGCAACCCCCGGATAGCATAGGAGTACTTTGGGTGTGCCAAACGTCACAACGTAACAGGGTGGCTATAAACGTACACTACGGGTATCCCCGAAAGTATCTGTTGGGTTGGCACGAATCAACACAAAGATTTGTCACTCCGTATGACAGAGAGGTATCTCTCGGCCCACTCGGTAATACATCATCGTAATGAGCTCAATGTGACTAAGGGGTTGGTCGATGATGTTATGGAACGAGTAAAGAGACTTGCCATAACGAGATTGAACAAGGTATCGGTATACCGACGATCGAATCTCGGGCAAGTGCTATACCGATAGACAAAGGGAATCATATACGGGATTGATTGAATCCTTGACATCGTGGTTCATCCGATGAGATCATCGTGGAACATGTGGGAGCCAACATGGGTATCCAGATTCCGCTGTTGGTTATTGGCCGAAGAGAGGTCTCGGTCATGTCTGCATGGTTCCCGAACCCGTAGGGTTATAGGGAATGTAGTACGTGGTTACCGAATGTTGTTTGGAGTCCCGGATGAGATCTCGGACGTCCCGAGGAGTTCCGGAATGGTCCGGAGGTAAAGATTTTTATATGGGAAGTTCCGTTTTGGTCACCGGAATTGTTCACGGCGTTATCGGTAACGTACCGAGACCACCGGGAGGGTTCCGGGGGTCCACCGGGAGGGGCCACCAGCCCCAGAGGCTTGCGTGGACCAAGTGTGGGAAGGGACCAGCCCTAGGTGGGTGGTGCGCCCCCCCCCCCCCCCACCAAGGCCCAAGGCGCAGGGAGAAGGGGAAGGGGGGAAACCCTAGGCTCAGATGGGCCTAAGGCCCACCTAGGGTGCGCCCCCCCTCTCTCCCCATCTGGCGGCTGGCCGCCACCCCTAGGGGTGGAACCCTAGATGGGGGCGCAACACGAGTTCCTCTCTTTCTATTGGCGCAGCCCTACCCCTCTCCCTCCTCGTCTCTTGCGGTGCTTGGCGAAGCCCTGCTCGAGTGTCACGCTCCTGCACCACCACCACGCCGTCGTGCTGCTACTGGACGGAGTCTTCCCCAACCTCTCCCTCTCCCCTTGTTGGATCAAAGCGCGGGAGACGTCACCGGGCTGCACGTGTGTTGAACGTGGAGGCACCGTTGTTCGGCGTTTAGATCGGATCCGACCGCGATCTGAATCGCTTCGTGTACGACTCCACCAACCGCGTTCTTGCAACGCTTCTGCATCGCCATCTTCAAAGGTATGAAGATGCACTCCCCTCTCGTTGCTAGTAATCTCCATAGATAGATCTTGGCGATGCGTAGAAATTTTTTGAATTTCTGTAACGATCCCCAACACCAATGACGTAGAATTTCATATCACCATAGTATCTAAGCAATGGGCAACACGTGATATTCTCCTCCACTGTCACTTTTGTTCCTAAACTTGCGAAATACGTGTAATTGGTGTCGTAATTTGTCTAACCGTGCAAAGTATTTTTGCAAAAAAAAAACACGTACACTGAAAGATTGGAACAACACATGGGGTGCCACTAGTCATTGATCAAATTCAGACCTAAAAATAACAAATCAGAAGGACGAGATTCAAACCGGCAACCTGGACTACAAAGCATACGTCGATAGTGAAACAACAACAGAGGTTTGCTTTGTCACATAACTTGATTTTATATTGTATTACGTTGAGTAGAGTATAGAGGGAGTGGCTCTTCAACATGTGCATGAATGTTGACTCACTTACTGGTGGGTCCCATGTGTGTGATCTCTCCCTCCTCTCCATCTACAACCTTTAGACGCACGGGCAAACACGAAGAGCGGCATGAGTTGTCCGTCGTGTTATTATACAAAAACATTGCTTGGAAAATAGATGGATCGCCTGCAACTAGAGACGTTGTGGCTGGTCGAGACGGAGCTAACCACACCTATCCTCCGTGCCACGTTAGCATGATGAAGTTGTGTGGCTTGTGCCTAGTGGGGGTGTTTTCGACCGATTAGCTGTGTCCCGAGTTCGAACCATAGCTACATCTGATACACTATATTTTTACACGCATATTTTTCCTCCATGCCAAGACGTGGTACACCCTAGTGCGCGGTTTCTGGGTCCTCTCGGGTGGTGCACGCATATTTTTTCCTTGCCAAGACGTGGGATTCCCTACCGAGCGGTTTCTCGGTCCTCCTTGGTCGTAGCGCCAAAGCAAGTAAATGAGTTGTCAAATCACAAAAACCCACCTTTCCAGATGAGTACATCAGTGAAGCACGGTGGCTAGCTAGTTGGCTAGTGCAACCGACCAGCTAGGTTGCCGCCACATTTTTCATGCCTTTTTTTCTCTCCTAGGGTGCGACAGGCGCGGCAGGATTTTTTATTTTTTTAACGGGAGCAGGCGCGACATCAATTAGTCATGATGAATCCGCCTGTAAACTGATACGTCCAAAACGTATCTATAATTTCTGCTTGCTCCATGCCACTTTTGGGTGATATTGCTATGATATTCATACACTTCCATACACTTTTGATCATATTTGGACTAACCTACTAATCCAGTGCACCGCAATGCCAGTTTCTGTTTTCGGCTGTTTTTGTATTTCAGGTTTTCACATTACGAGAACTGTCAGGAAAAATCCAGAAAAATTATATAAAAAATCAGCGTTCCAGAACCTACCTTGCGCCCGAAGTACAACCGGGGGGGCCACCAGGGCCCCAGGCGCCCCCCCCCCCCTGGGCCGCGCCGGGGGGGCGCCTGGGCCCCCCGAGCCCCATCTGGTACCCCCCTTCGGCATATATTTAGAGCGTCCTTTGAAACCCTCGGGACGGGAACTCTTTTTCGCGATCTCATCTCTGTTCCACCGCCGCCGCCGCTTCCAAGATCGGGAGCACCAGGAGAACTCTTCCCGGCACCCTGCCGGAGGGGAGGATCACCATCGGGAGCTTCTCCACCACCATGGACGCCTCCCGGATGAGTTGTGAGTAGTCTCCCTTGGACCATGAGTCCATGACCAGTAGCTATGTGATATTCTCCTCCCGTTCTTGTGCTTCACTAATTAGTCCTCGTGAGGTGCCCTACATGATCGAGGCACATATGTAATCCATATGCTGTTGCTATGATGAGTTTGCTGGGATCCGATGGATTATGAGATTATGTTCAGATTGTGATTGAGTAATATATTTGATCTACCTCTTTTATATTTATGTTCATAAGTAATTCTTGCATGTTCTCCATTGTAATTTATTGCTTTGGCCAAGTAATACGTAGTGACTCCAAGAGGGAACGTTATGCTTGATTGTGGGTTCATGCCCCTCGATGACTAGCTTGAGTGACAGAAACATGAGTCTAGGGGATGTGCTGTTGCCACAAGGGGGAAAAGAACGGTGCTTGTGCCCGCGGGTGCAAGGATTGTTTACTTTATGCAAAGTTATTTTAATGCAGTTGTCCGTTGCATTGAGTTTACACTATGGGTGGGGCTCGCAACTTAATACCAGCGAGATGTTCTGGATAGATATCTCAAGGTGGATGATTAGTAGTAGATATTGATGGATTTCGGTCTACTTACTTTGGCGTACCGCCCATGCTTTGAACCTCAACCTTTCTTGCAATGTAGTCAGCATTGGTTTGCGTTCGTGGTCCTGTCAATTGCCCAGCTGTAATTCGTTTACCTCACATAGCTGTTTTATCGTCTTTTGGGAGAGAGACATCACTAGTGAACATCATGAGACTCCGGTCCATATTACCATCATTGATCACACCCGCTGTTTACTTTTCTCTTTTACTTACTATTGCAAACATTATCTATCACTACTATCATTTGCATTTAATCCTTTGTGAACTACAAGGCCGGAGGGATTGACAACCTCTCTGTACTCGTTGGGAGCAAAGTTATTTGTATCTGTGTGCAGGTCCACGTTGATTGCTAATCCGGCGCCGTTAGCAGTTGACACCTACTTGTTGAACCTTGGAGTCTCTGGGGATTCGATCCTTGGCATCTTTGCTAAGGGAAAAACTTCCACAACACTGCATCTCACACCTTCCACTTGGGGTAACCAACGAGTGGTTAGAGGCCCATCAAGGAGTTTTTCTGGCGCCGTTGCCGGGGACTCCACTCTTCAGGATAGGGGAGTTGCACGCTATCTTTTACCTTTGCTTTTTAGTCTTGTTAGTTTACCTTTCAGTTTTTGCTTTAGTACCTTTTATCGAAAATCACAAAAATAGTTATCTCGTTCTTTAGTTGTCATTATGTCGTGTCCTTTTGTCTTTGACGAGGCAGAAGTTCTCACCTTTAAACAAAGAGGTGGGGAAAGTTTGAAAGATGCTTGGTATAGAATTAATGATTCACAAAAAAGAGCCACCAAGAAGCAACCTAGTACTATCTTGCTTAGAAATTTTTATGTTGGAATTACTTCTTGGAATAGGTTTATTCTAGATACTGCTATCAATGGGAATTTCCTAGAAGCCCCAGTTTTGGAGTCTCTTAGTATTATTGAAAATCTTGTTGGGAATCTCCCTGTTGTTAGCATTCGAGAGGACATCACCCTAGCTCACATTATGAAAAAACTTGAAAAGATAGAGCTAGAGATGCCAAGCATTAATAAGATAAATGAGTTGGATCGTAAGATCCAAGGGAATTTGAATAGACTTGATAGCTCCATGCATAAATTTTTTAAAATTTTGGAGACCGTCAAATTCCATGACTTGGACTCTTCTAGGATAGACAAGATTGAGGAAATATTTGATACCCTAGGAACTACCTTCTCCTCGATCAAAACCAAAAAGGTAGAAACTCCGGCAAAGAGGGAGCCTAAGTTCGTTCACGTTCCAAAGGCTCCCCGTTCTAAAAGTAATCCATCTATTGCCAAAGGGGTTGAAACTGTAAAGACCTTGGAAGAAACACCTGTCTTTGATAAATTTATAAATGAATCTTCCCTTGACTTTTATCCTTTTGGTCTTCTACCTAGGAGTATCTCTATGAGGCCTTTATTTGAGAGTCCTCTTAAGACTAGTTGTATTATTGAAGAGCTTTTTGATGATCTTGATGATGGTTCAATTGATACAACTTGATCTCTATGCATTATGCCTAGCTTAAAGGCATAAAAGAAAGCGCTTTTGGGAGGCAGCCCACATGAATAAATTTTTATATTTTGCTTTTGTTGTGTCTTGATGTTGTTTACTACAGTAGCATCATCATTGTATCTTTGCTTTTCATATTTGTGCCAAGTATAGCCTCTGATTGCTAGAAAGTTCAAAAGTTGCGAGGTGCTGTCCAGGAAACAGATTATGTCCTTGGATAGAAAAATTCGTATAAAATCACCAGATCATCTTTTTGGTCTGAAATTTTTCGACAGCGTTCTCTATATAATTGTCTTTCGTGCGTCTGTTCTGAGTTTTTTGATTTGAGTTGCAGAATTGCCCCGAACAAATCAATTACTACCTGCTGTTCTGTTTTTCACAGATTATGTCCTGTTTTGCTTTTCCTTCATTTTGCAAACCAAGAGCTTGCTTTTTCTTTGCAAAAACCTTTTGGCAATCTTGAGAAACAGTAGACCTTCAAGAATATCTTTATTTCCAGCAAGGTATAATTATTTTATTAAGGGTACTAACCTTGCTAATCAGATTATGATGAGTTATGTATGAAGGGAGTTTTCAAGTGTGCGAGGGAAGATGATAAAAAGATTCAGGAGTGTCAAGCGCTCAAGCTTGGGGATGCCCCCTTCACCCCCAAGAAATATTCAAGGAGACTCAAGCGTCTAAGCTTGGGGATGCCCCCGTGCATCCCCTTCTCCATCAACATTATCAGTTTGTCTTTCGTTCCGCTATATTTTTATCACTTCATGTGTTAAGTGCTATGCTTGGAGCGTCTTGCTTTTAGTTTTCGTTATAGTTTTTCATAACGAGTAGGAACTCAGCGTTCTTTATGTGGGAGAGAAACACGCTCCACTTCTACCTAGAACATAACATAGAATTTTCATGTCTATCTTTGTTGTGTGTGTTCTTTGTCTTTTAATAGCTACTATCATGTTCAGCTCTTAGTATTCATGCTTATCTTTTCAAAGAGCTTTTGTTTAGTTGGTTGCTTGAACTCTCTTTAATTATCATGCTTATCTTATTAAGAGAGTTTGCTTCCGTTGCATTGGTTAATATGTCTATGATAAAGATGCTACGTGCATAATGGCGCTTAGTAGTTCAGGTTTTCTTATGGTTAGTCTCAAATAGCTGGGGGATTCCCAATGTGTTATTGGAGTACCAACTTGATTTGTTTGCCGATGATGTGGTATGGTTTAGTAATATCTTCCTTCGAGAATTTATTTTGATTGACTTGGCGTATGCTCACGCATATTTAAGACTATAAAGAAAGTCTGTCAAGCCTTGATGATCTTTTATTTCTGAGTAGCGATATAACTACCATGCCTGATTCAATGTTGCTTTGTCGCTCTGCATGATTATGACCGTCATTGCTCTCTTAGTTGGTCGCTCCCAGTCTTTTGCTAACCTCCACCTGTACTAAGCAGACTAACTTTGCAATACATAGCTCATGGGAAAGTAGCTTAAAAACTATTGTGGTAAAGAATATGTTGCCTATGTATCTTATTTCTTATAAGTTGCTTGCTGAGCGGTAACCATGTTTCTGGGGACGCCATCAACTGTCACACTTTTGTTGAATATCATGTGAGTTGTTATGCATGTTCGTCTTGTCTGAAGTAAGGGTGATTTGCCATGGGTTGATTGAGTATGCATATTGTTAGAGAAGAACATTGGGCCGCCAACCAAAGCCATGTATCATGGTGGAAGTCTTAGCTTGGACATTAATCCTCAATCTCTTATGAGAATATGCTTATGCATTAAAGAGGAGTCCATCATCTATTTTCTATGTTGTCCCGGTATGGATGTCCTCAAGTTGAGATCTATCAAAAATGAGAAATCAAATGCGATTTATCTCCTTGGACCTTTCTACAGGTGGCAGAGAGGTACCCCTTTGTGACACTTGGTTGAAACATATGTAATGCAATGATAACCCATGGAAATCCGAGCTAATTAGTACAAGGTGCGAGCACTATTGGTATTCGATGCATGAGGCTTGCAACTTATAGGATGTCTTATGCATGACACATATGAAGTACTACTACCGTTGACAAAATTGCTTCTATGTTTTCAAAATAAAAAGCTCTAGCACATAACCATTCTTTTACTTTTATGTTGAGTCTCCACCTTCTTTCTTCAAGCACCAACTACTGAGAGCATGATTGTCATTCTAAGTGTAATGTGCATTGTTCCAAAGTAGCATTGTCTTTTGCATGATTGTGATATCGTTTATTTTGAAATCATTGTATCTAGTCATCACTTAAACCTTGAAGGTGCCCCTGCATTTATGTTTTGCTTCACTAAAGGGGGCAAGCTAGATATCACTTTATCATATTTGCACATCATGTTCATTGCAAATCTTTTTGATGCTTCAATGTCATGTTGTAAAACTTTCAGTCATTTGTGATTTTCTCATGAGGCAACTTAATTACTATAGAATCATTGTCTCAGTAAGCTTTGGTCATATGACTATAAAAAGTCCTATATGGTTAATAGCATGTCACCACAGAAATTATTCTTGTTATCATTTACCTACTCGAGGACGAGCAGGAATTAAGCTTGGGGATGTTGATACGTCCAAAACGTATCTATAATTTCTGCTTGCTCCATGCCACTTTTGGGTGATATTGCTATGATATTCATACACTTCCATACACTTTTGATCATATTTGGACTAACCTACTAATCCAGTGCACCCCAGTGCCAGTTTCTGTTTTCGGCTGTTTTTGTATTTCAGGTTTTCACATTACGAGAACTGTCAGAAAAAATCCAGAAAAATTATATAAAAAATCAGCGTTCCAGAACCTACCTTGCGCCCGAAGTACAGCCGGGGGGGGGGCCACCAGGGTCCCAGGCGCCCTGGCGGCGCCCCCCCCTGGGCCGCGCCGGGGGGGCGCCTGGGCCCCCCGAGCCCCGTCTGGTGCCCCCCTTCGGCATATATTTAGAGCGTCCTTCGAAACCCTCGGGACGGGAACTCTTTTTCGCGATCTCATCTCTGTTCCGCCACCGCCGCCGCTTCCAAGATCGGGAGCACCAGGAGAAGTCTTCCCGGCACCCTGCCGGAGGGGAGGATCACCATCGGGAGCTTCTCCACCACCATGGACGCCTCCCGGATGAGTTGTGAGTAGTCTCCCTTGGACCATGAGTCCATGACCAGTAGCTATGTGATATTCTCCTCCCGTTCTTGTGCTTCACTAATTAGTCCTCGTGAGCTGCCCTCCATGATCGAGGCACATATGTAATCCTTATGCTGTTGCTATGATGAGTTTGGTGGGATCCGATGGATTATGAGATTATGTTCAGATTGTGATTGAGTAATATATTTGATCTACCTCTTTTATATTTATGTTCATAAGTAATTCTTGCATGTTCTCCGTTGTTATTTATTGCTTTGGCCAAGTAATACGTAGTGACTCCAAGAGGGAACGTTATGCTTGATTGTGGGTTCATGCCCCTCGATGACTAGCTTGAGTGACAGAAACATTAGTCTAGGGGATGTGCTGTTGCCACAAGGGGGAAAACAACAGTGCTTGTGCCCGCAGGTGCAAGGATTGTTTACTTTACGCAAAGTTCTTTTAATGCACTTGTCCGTTGCATTGAGTTTACACTATGGGTGGGGCTCGCAACTTAATACCAGCGAGATGTTCTGGATAGATATCTCAAGGTGGATGATTAGTAGTAGATATTGATGGATTTCGGTCTACTTACTTTGGCGTACCGCCCATGCTTTGAACCTCAACCTTTCTTGCAATGTAGTCAGCATTGGTTTGCGTTCGTGGTCCTGTCAATTGCCCAGCTGTAATTCGTTTACCTCACATAGCTGTTTTATCGTCTTTTGGGAGAGAGACATCACTAGTGAACATCATGAGACTCCGGTCCATATTACCATCATTGATCACACCCGCTATTTACTTTTCGCTTTTACTTACTATTGCAAACATTATCTATCACTACTATCATTTGCGTTTAATCCTTTGTGAACTACAAGGCCGGAGGGATTGACAACCTCTCTGTACTCGTTGGGAGCAAAATTATTTGTATCTGTGTGCAGGTCCACGTTGATTGCTAATCCGGCGCCGTTAGCAGTTGACACCTACTTGTTGAACCTAGGACTCTCTGGGGATTCGATCCTTGGCATCTTTGCTAAGGGAAAAACTTCCACAACACTGCATCTCACACCTTCCACTTGGGGTAACCAACGAGGGGTTAGAGGCCCATCATAAACCCACTACTCCCTGATGTGAAAAGCCGTCGAATGGGTTTTTCCCATGGCACCCTGCTCCCCCCCCCCCCGGGGCTCCCTCCGCCTTCCCGTAGATTGTGTTGTCTTTCAACCATTTCGCTCCGTTTACTTCCTTTCCCAATAGCTTCTGCCTGGTTCCATGGCGGCACACCGGATCATGAACTCTGGGGTGAGGCTCCTGACAGAGGAGCTCCAGGCCAAGGATGTGGAGTTCATTGCCGAGGACGTGGAGCTCCGAACTCCAGGCCAAGGATGTGGACTTCATGGCCGAGGACGTGGAGCTCCGTGAGCTCAGGAAGGAGAGGAGAGCCATGCTCCTCCTTTATGTGCGGGAGTTCACGGAGCTTCAATAGTGGCAGGAGTCCACCACAATAATGCTTGAGGCATCGTCGGCCTTGTTGCAGAAAGTGGGAGATACGATAGGCGATCAGGAGAGACGGCTGGAGCGCGAGCAGGCCGATCATGACGAGGCCCAGGATCGCCTCAACTATTTGCTGGACCATGTTACCACGCACATGTTGTGGTTGCGCGGTGCCTATCGTCATGCTAGCGCGACCATGTCAACCGTTAAGCTAGCCCTGTTCGACCACCCCATCGACTTCAACAAGTTGCGGCTTCCTGACATGGTCTCCTTCTTCACCTATATCTCTGAGGAGCTGAGTTGTCTCCGCGCGTTGGTGGTGGTGGGGCTGGAGAAGGAGGGGGTGCGGGAGTCCGTCCCCGTTGCCGGGCGAATCCTCTCCGGGCTTCGTCACCGAAATCCATGTCAACTATGAACAGTATTGTAATGGAAATACTGTTCATAGTTGACATGCGCACATCACAGCATGTCAACGGATGTCAATCCTCCGGAGACACCCTTCCGGAGCGTGCCGCCTCCATCCCTTGATTCTACTTCTCAAGTTGCCTTGTCTGCTAAAAATAATACACCATAGGACGCCTGTACGCCGAGGTAGCACGGGATGGGAATTTGTAACATCCCAAATTTTCAATTTGGAATGTTTTACAATTATTAGCTAAGAATCAATGCATTTTGTTTGAATTGAGTGGCATTTGGAAAATTCAAAGGGAGTTGAGTTTTATTTGAAATTGGATTCAAATTGGCATTGAAATTTATTTCAAAAATACCTGACAAATACTTTGTTCAAAAAGTATGAGAGGAGATAGCATGACACTCCAAAAAAGTCAGAAGAAAATAATGCAAAAAGTTTTTGAATTCAAATTTGAGTTTATTTGGAATTTTTCAAAAAAAATAGTTCCTCTTTTGCCTGTGGAAAATGTTCATCTTGTAGGATTTCATTTTCTGAATTTTTTTGATATATATATGTCCTATATGAAAGTATTTTCTTTTTCTCGATATATTGTTTTCTTTCTGAAAAAAAAAAGAACTCGGCTCACCTGACCAGGCCAGGCGCCAGCCCACTAGGCTGCCAGCCAGCGAGCGGGCGAGGCCAGCGCCCAGCCTAGCGCTAGCGCAAGCCGCGGCTTCCTTCGCTCGATTCCAGTCCTTCTCTCGAACGTAACTCTCTCTCTCTCTCTTTTTCTTTCTGATCGCTGGACCCCACCGCGTATCTCCTTCGTCCCGAACAGCTTGCGCAATGTATCACGCTCGCACCCGACACCAGACGTGTCTGCGCCCTCTCAAAACCCTAGCCCGACTTGACCCCTACCCCAAAGAATCCAGCAGCAACGACCTATACTACCATGAGATCATGTTCATCCAGCCCTCACCGGGAACTGTTCATCCATAGCTAACCAAACGTCTCCACTCACCACGTCTCACACGGGGGCTCTATCGGCTTCAGTAAGCAGTAGTAGAGATCGATCGCTCGGGTCAGTTAGCAGCAGTAGCGAAGGAATCGCTCGGGTTTAGTCAGCAGCGAATGAATCGCTCAGGTTTTGTTAAAAGCCAAGGGATCAATCGATCGAGTTCAGTAACGTAGCTAGTGCAGTCGCTCGGGTTCAGTAAGCGAACGCCTCGCTCGGGTTCAGTTAGAGCCCAATGCCTTGCACACACGTGTGTATGTATACGAGAGAAACGCGCAAACTATAGTGCATCGCTCGGACCCGACCACCCAGCGTTATCGGGAACCCTCCGAAATTTTCCTCGCCCTTCCTTCTACCATGAATTTTCCCATCATGGATGGCCCAAAAAATGTCATGCAGGTGCGTCTCCGACCCACCCAGGACGAAAAGCTCATTTCCTGTCATGATTTTTTATGTTAAAAGTAGGAGCACACGACATCTATCATAATATGTGTTTCTGTCACAATTATCGTCATAGAAGTGTCATAACCATGACAATTTTTTGTCAGGCCATAATGTCACGGATGTGTCTTTTTTGTAGTGATACTCATTGTCAGGATTGTATCCCGCCAACTTTCTTGATGATCATGTGTGCTATGGATGATGGAGTAGAGGAAAGCGGCATTGACTTGCAAGTTGGAGAAGAACAAGGGAGATGGGTGGAGCTGGAATCTAAGAAGCGCAGCCGGCCGCGCTGTGGCAGCAAGCAGGCGGAGCCAAGGCACGGCTGTGTGAGGCCTCTCCGATTCGTCCCACACCCGTCAAGTTAAGTTGGAAAGGCACACTTCGGGGCACCGGGTGGGCGGCGAAAACGACGATGGCCTCAGACATGCCCAAGCAGCACGACAGCAGTTCCCATCGGTGGTAGTGTGTGCCCGCATCCAACCTCCGTCGAGCGTGTCCAAAAGAATCTGGCACTGCTCGGGCAGTCAGGTGCCATGTCCTCCTTTTGCTTCCGAGAACCTTGCTCTGATCTAGCCCCATCGAGTTAGCTTGATGTGTTAATTACTACTCCCTTTGTAAACAAATATAAGAGAGTTTAGATCAATAAAATGTTTACGGAGGGAGTACATATTGTAATTTGATTCCAATTTGGAGTATCACATGGTTCTAACAATTTTTTTCTGCATATATGGTCCAACATATTTACTGTTGTTGTGCCTGTACTGTAGTACGTAGGCAGATTTTTTAGAATCTCAATAGTCGTGGGCCATGTTGTGCCTGTACTGTAGTTTGTAGGCAGATTTGTATGAATCTCTATAGTCATGGGCGCTCATTATAGTAATCCTACAGGACAAAGTGAATCCACATGTACACGCACTGAAAACTAAGTTCATTGCTATCTTTTGTAGTACTTGATTCGGAAAAAAAAATCAAGGACACGGCTATCTTTCTTTTGATCTAAAAATAATTATTTCTACTATTTTTAAGCGAATTAGAAATAATTAGTTCTACTACTCAAGAGTTGCATTGTTGTTTCAACTTTTCATTAGTTTTTTATGCTTGGTCAGTTGCTCTTTACTCATGTTAATTAATTCTTTAAAAACTAATCAAAATAGAATACTTTTAAATTTTCATAATTTTGATTATAAGCTATAGGACTTGTGGTTTGGATATGCCATTCGTCAAAACTGAACAAAAAAGGTACAATCTGTAGTCCTGTAATATACTATGTTGCACATTAAATTGTATTTGACAACATATTTTCAATCTTCCTCTCGCCTATATGAAGATGAACTTTGCTGTAATTTTTTGTGCCATTAGAGAAGAAGCGATTCAATCTTTCTGTAATGCCCCATATGTAACTCTTTCCAATAATGGCAATAAAGCTTCCTCATTTGATCCTGGTCATTATCCTTGGGGGTTCTTGTCTTTTATTTTCATTGCTTTGCCATATCATTTATTATTATTATTTGCATCCTTGCATTGATCATCATCATATCATCATGGCATCATAGTTTACTTTATTGTTGTGTATGTGTGAGGCCTTTGTTGTTGTGTATGTGGGTTTTACCTAAGCCTAGCTAAACCCTACCCCTTCTCCCTCTTCTTATTCTTCGTCTTCTTCTTCTTTCTTTTCTTCTGCCCTATCTTTGCTCTTTTATGCAAGCCTCATAACCAATCCCACTTTTGCTCTTTCTTCTCCTTCAAATCTTGCACCATGTGATCAACCTCTCCACCAAATATCAGCCCTTTTGAAAATGATTTGGTTGGGTTTTAAAATATCAAGAGTTTGAGCGATATTCAAACTCCTTTTATTTTTCTGCCTCTAAAAATGTCCAAGTCAATTTATTTAAATAAGGCATTAATCACTGAGCATGGGGATATTTTTCTTTTCCCCTAACTCTTCTTCTTTTATCCTGTGCTTTTCTTTTTCTTTTCTGCCTGAAGAAATAAAGAAAAAAAAGGAGGAAAAGCAGCTCCAGCAGTGCACCTGGGCCTCCTCCTCCTTTTCTCTCTCCCCCTAGGCCCATCTCTTCTTTTCCCTCGCAGCGCAGCCCAACTCCACCTGCAGGCCCAGCCAACAGCCGCACCGTCGCGCCGTGGCCTTTTCCCCCATTGGTCCCACCTGTCTGTGGCATAGAGCCGCGTCGCCGTCTTCCTCCGTCAGCCAAAACAGAGCAGCGCGCGCCCGCGCCGTCGCCGCCCCCTTTTTAAACCGCAGCTCGTCCTCTCACTTCTCCTAGGGTTCCCCTTTCACCTCGTCGCCGCCTAGAGAGCCGAGCACCCCCAGATCCGTCGATCCAGTCGATGCCCGAGCGCATCTGAGAGCGCAACCACGTCGCCGGCGAGCCCCGCGTCGACCTCAGCCTCGCCAACACTGTCCGTCTGCTTCCACGACGTCGCCTACGTCGTCTACGTCGACTACTCGAACCCGATCGCCTCCACAACGAGCTCTTCTTCCTCGTCTTCCTCTCCGGCAGCCGTAGGTGTTCGAGAGCCGCCGTCGTCGACTCCGTCCACGACTGCGCCAGCCGAGCACACCGCCGTGCTCGTGGTGAGCTCCTCTCTCTCCCCGTGCCCTTTTCCCCTTTTTGCGTACCCTCTAGCCCCTAGTTCACCGAGCGCCCGAGCGCATCGCCGTCGGACCTCATCGCCAGCGATTGTTCCGACCCATCTAGCTCTTCGCTTGCCGTCCGTTCGCTTCGTCTAGTTGCGTAGGAGCTTCCTGTGCAGTCGACATGTCGTCTAGGCCTCTGCTTCGCCTCGCCGTTGCTCCGTCGCCGCCGTGCTGTCGTTGCTCGCCGCCGGTGCTGCAGTTGACGTTAGGTGCTGCTATCGTGCTAGATGGATGCGGAACTCCTTTGGGAGCATCTCGCACCCCTTCGCCGTGCTGTTTGGTCGCCGGAACAGCTTCGATGAGCAGCTCCGACGAGGCCAGCGCTTCCCCTGCTTCATGCCTTCTGCTGCTTAGTCTTCAGAGTTTGCGTCTGCTATCTCTCGAGTTCCGATCAGTAGCGCAGCGGTTTGTCTCCGTCAGTTATCACAGGGGGTCGTGTGTTCGATCCCTCGCAGGGGCAGGTGGTTTCGCCCCTTTTGCATTTTCGCCTGAGGCTGACAGGTAGGTCCCACCTGCCAGCCTCACAGCACCGTCTCCAGCCCCGCGCGCACCCACGTTGCCAGCTCATCCCCGCCGGGCCCCCTCTGTCAGTGACTTGGGCTAGCAAGCCCTGGGTCGATCTGGGCCGTGGCGCCTGTTGTTTTCTTTTCTTTTTCTGTTTTTCTTTTTCTTTTCTGTTTTTCTTGTTTATTTAATATCTGCATAAATATGTTTCTGATGAATATGAGTCCTATATGAAAAGTGCTTAGAATTTTATGTAGATTATGAATATGCTACTTGCTGCCATGTTTAAAAACATTTAAAATGCTGTTTGAATTTAAACTTGTTTTAAATATGCTTAAACTTGTAAAAATTATAACTAAATATCTACAACTCCAAATTTAAAAAAAATTATATGCATTTGGGGTGGAAAAATGTGTAGAATATTTTGTTGTTGTTGTTTAGCATGTTTGAAAACTCTATCATAGAAGTTTTCCAGATCTGTCCCAAATGCATTTAAATTAATATGGGAGTTTCTGGAAATTGTTGTTATTTATTCCAGCCCATTTAAATGTGCTAGCATGTTGCTGTTATGTTAGTTGCACCCTTGCCATGTTAACCAACTTCTTTAAAACATGTTGCATGCTTGTTTGGACAACTACATAAACTTGTTAAGTTGTTCCTTTGCTTGTTTCATGCTTGTGTTTGATCTTGTTTGGTTATGATGTTGTTGCACTCTTGTGACCCCTAGGCCATGCATCATATCTATTCTTGTCCTTGTTCAACATGTTCATGCATCATGTGGTTGAGCACTGCATGTTAATTGATTTTGTTCCGTTGTTGCATTGTTGTGTTTGGTTGGAGCCCGGTGACGATACGGAGTATGAGGTTTCTACCGAGGTTGAGTGTGAGGAGCAAGGTTACGTTCCCTCCGAGGATTCAACAGGCAAGATGACCTTACCCAGATATCACTACTATCTTTGCCTATGCTAGATGTCTCGCTCTTTAGCTTATTGCCTCGATGCCTATGTCTGTTAGTCAGCCTCCTATTGTTGCCATGAACCTCTCTAACCCCCCCCCCC
>LR738715.1:94277863-94334504 GCA_902687465.1 Secale cereale
CCAACCCAGCAGCCGCCCCTTCTCCCCCGTCTCCTTCTCCCATCAGATCCATCGCCGCCGCCACCTCCTCATGTCCTCCTCCCTTCAGATCCATCCACCCACTGCCGTCCCTTCTCCCCCGTCGCCTCCTCCCATCAGATCCATCGCCGCCGCCACCTCCTCTTCTCCTCCTCCCTTCAGATCCATCCACCTGCTGTCGCCCCTTCTCCCCCAGACCAAGCAACCTCCTCTCCTCACGCAACAGAGACAACAACGCCGCCGCCCAGTGACAATAGCGTCGTGGCTAGCTTGCTCGCCGGCGCGCGCGTGCGTTCTTCGATGCGCGGCGCTCCGTCGAGCTGGCCGAACCATGGCGCGCGCGTGGCTTGCCTAGGGTTTGCGGTGGCAGCACTGCACGCCGTGTCTCCGGCCACCAGGACAGCGACGACGTGAACGCTCACCCGTAGCACTCCCCGTGGCTAGGGCGGCGGCGCCTCCATCGTCAGCACGGCTCCGGTGACATTGGCGGCTCCTCCCCGACATCTACTGCGCCCCCACACGCGGCTTAGCCCCTGGATGGTGCTACTCCGCCCGGTGGACATGGGGTACTCGAGCTCCATCCCCTCCTCTCTCTCTCTCTCTCTCTCTCTCTCTCTCTCTCTCTCTAATTTCTGCTCTGTTCTTTGATTGTAGGTATGAAGGAGGAAGTTGTAGATAGATGGCGCCTGAGGAGGGGGTGCTCGACCATGGCTGCTACTCGGGATGCATCAGCCATAGATCTTACTCTCTGGCCGTAGGTGAGCTCGTCCCCTCCTCCTCTCTGCTCGATTGATTTGCTAGTACTAGGATTGGCCATTGCTTCTCCGGTGTTAGAATTTGGCACTGAACCTCGTATGGGTTGGATTGATTTGGCACAAAGAGCCTAATAGCATTTCAAAACAGAATCATCTTTTTAGGTTCACTGGAATGCATCAGTACATCAAACCAAACACATCATGCATCACAACAAAGAGCCTAACAGAAGTTTTGCTCTACTCCTTGCTAGTTCTGTAATTAGATGCATTTTGTAGATAAATTGTTGGCCATCTACGATGAATTTACAGTGCTAATTTGGTTGTATAGCCTTTCCGAGAACTGGCAAGGATACTTCAAACATTATTGCTATTACAATGGTTTCATTAATCTGGTCTCAAAATTTATTTTAGTTGGTTCAGTTTTGTAGTTTAACTAATCTCATTTGCCACATGCACTATCTTACAATGATTTACAATTCACCCATATGCTCACAGATGGACAACATCAATGATATGCTCTCAAATTTGTTTTCCAAAATATTGACATGAGCATTGCTCTTTCTGTTAGTAGAACTAGCAAGTTGCTGGTGCCAAGCTGTTGGGATGGGGGCAGTTCACTGCTGGTGCCAGCCAAACACATTAAACTAGTGTAGTTGCTGGCTAGTGATTATGTATGTATGTGTCTGGGCATCGTGTTTGCTTCTGCTGCGCCTGGGAATACTGAATAATGCTTGTGTTGTGTATGAATGGCTCTCCTTATAATTTGTTTCCTTCCTTCCTTCTTGACATCTCGCTAATTATTGTTATACATCCATTATATAGCCAGGTATGTATGTATGTGTATGAACTCATTAAATTCTTGACATCTCGCTAATTATTGTTACACATACATCTTGTTATACATCCAAGCATACCCAGGTTGTTCAAAAATTATGTTCATCCAACCAAAACTTCTTGACCTTCATACAACTCTTTGCAACTGCTAATTATTGCATTGTTTGTTCTCTAGTCTTCTTGAAGCATTAAAATCCAGTTTGCCATGAAATTTTGGTGCTGCTTGAAATATTAAACTGCAATTTTAGGATGCAAAGCCTAATTAGTACTTTCATTCTTTACTGCCTTATTGTCTAGATTGCTCAGACACTGTTAGACTGCAAAGGCATTCTTTACAACCTTCATTCTCAGACACATTATTGTTAGATTTCTCAGACACTGTCAAACTGCAAATGTACAATCTCACAGGCATCTTTTACAGAAGTATTCATGACGTGATTGTGTAGTTTTTTTTCAGTTTGCATTATCAGTACAAACTGTTGTACTGGCTTATGATTTGTTTTGTTATGAGCAACAACATAGGTTTAACTTGTTTATGTGTATTTCGATGATGGTACCATGTACTGTGTTGCTGCTGACGGTAGGCAATTAATCTTGCATGGGCAGTTTATGAAGCATTCTCCGAGATTTGCCCAGCACAGCTTATCCTTTTTACAGCAGAAATACTGAATAACAGCCAGGTATGTATGTATGTGTCTGGTCTCCATTATATAGCATATGCCTGCTCTGTTTCCTTCCTTCTTGTTAGCCGGAATGCGCCGATTAATTTAATGAGTTTGGATGAACTCTCTCCTGTCATAAAGCACATATGCTGCTTCAAGGATTTGGTACACCTGCAGATCATTCCTATTTACAAGTGATGATGATTTGGAGTAGCACACTTGTTAAATTGTGCTCTTGTAGTAGAACCCATTTGTAGTTACTGTGATGTGGCGATATATTGGCGATGTTACCTTATTATTTGCTCTTTATAATTGTAACTATAGTTGCTTTCAAAAGCTGCAATTTATTGGCGATGTTACCTTATTATTTGCTCTTTATAATTGTTTTTGCACGTCCATGACATCTCGCTGAACCACTACTGGTGTTGGTGTCGACGAAGCACTATACCTGGCTTGCTCGCCAGCGTGCGCGTGCGTGCTTCGACGCGCGGCGCTTCGTCGAGCTGGCCGGACCACGGCAATCGCCGGAGCCGGAGCCGGAGGAGGCGATGAGATGCTGCTGCGGCTGCGTCCTCGGAGGCAGCAGCTGCCCCTCGCCGACCTCACCAACCTCCGACGTCCGCCATGCGCTCCGCGCAGGACCCCTTCTACATGTCCTGGAGGAGATCCAGGGCTGGGTAATCCCCCCATCCCCGTCCGCCCTCCCTCCCTCCCCTGTGCTGCTGTTGTTGTTGCTTTCAGGTACTGCTACTGTTGTTGCTTTCAGTACTATTGCTGATGTTGCTTCTCAGTATGGCTGCTGTTGTTGCTTCTCAATAATGATGTTGTAGTTGCTTCTCACTACTGCGGCTGTTTCCCTGCCGCTGTTCAAGTCAAAACTGTTGATGTTGTTGCTTCTTAGTACTACTGTTTTTTCCTACTGTTGTTCAAGTCAAAACTGATGTTGCTTCCCTCCTGCTGTTTCAAATTGCTGCTACTGTTGTTTAAGTCAAAACTTAGAGCCCCTGTAGTTATTGAACGAACTCATACTAGTTAGTGTTGGCCATATGCAAGTAAACTAGATACCCACAAGACTTAACTATTTTCCAAAGCTATAGTGATACATTCTGTACTACACTAAATGTGTGATAATAGGAGTGTCCTTGTCCTGTGCCTATACTGCATTTTGACTCATATGTTTCTGCCTTTGATCTAGCTCTAAATGTGTGGTGTTACCTCTCTTGACAGGAGCTCCGGGCTGAAGAAATTTGAAGAAGCTTGAAGCCCGACAAAGTAAAGAGTAACGAGTTAGTAGTGCTAGTTATGTTGTACAGTGGCTAGCATATCTGGTTGTATGAACACTATTGTAAATACTGTAATCTCGTATGTTGTACAGTAGTCAGCATATTTGGTGCTAATATTGGCTATCATTTTAACATTTTAGTATGTTCTCTTGCCATTTGAAATATTTTTGATTTGTTTATTGTGAAAGTGTGAGAAATAGAAAGATGACCAGTGGGACAAACGAAAAGGCCAAGGCCCAAAAAGTATATGGAATGTAAAAAGGCCGAGGCCCAAAACAGAAATGGACTATAAAAGAGTTGAGGGCAAAAAAATGGACTATTAAAGGCAATGGCCAAGAAAAAAATCGCTGAATTGCTAGGCTAGGCCCATGTAGCTAGTAAAAAATAACAGGAAAAATATACATAAAGGCTGAATTGTTGGGCTCGGCCCATGTAAAACACCTAATCGGACCGGGCTGAATCTTATCAGTGACCTTTTCAATTGGTCGCAATTTTGCCACGTCAGATTGCCACGTCGAATCCGACGTGGCCTGGGCAGACATCCAATGACCAAAACAAAAGGTCATTGGTTCAACGACCTTTTGTTTTGGTCATAAACGTCTACGACCTTCTCACAGAGAAGGTCGCTATAGTCAGTTTATGACGGCCAGCTTTTGACCTTATGTTTTTGGTCACAAAAAGGTCACAAATGGAAATTTGTGACCATTCAGTGACCAATAGTGGTGGTCACAAGTTGACATATTTCTTGTAGTGGTAGCCCTACATAATTCTCGTCCTCTCTTGACCACAAAGGAATGACCTCCGAGTGCGTCTCCATTGCATGTTTTATGGGAATTATCATGTGATTAGACTATGTTAATGTTGTTGGGAGTTGCCACTAGTGAAAGTATGAAGCCTAGGCCTTGTTTCCACCATTGCAATACCATTTGTGCTCACGTTTACCACTTGTTTGCTTGCTGCACTTTTTATTACAGATTTATATTACTTTGCTTTGCCACTCCTATCATCCATATTTTACCATCTCTTCGCCGAACTAGTACACCTATACAACTCCTAGTTGTATTAGGTGTGTTGGGGACACAAGAGACTTCTTGTATCTTAGTTGCAGGGTTGCTTGAGAGATACCATCTTCAACCTCTACTTCCCTGAGTTCGATAAACCTTAGGTCATCCACTTGAGGGAAATTTCTGCTGTCCTACAAACCTCTGCGCTTGGAGGCCCAACATAGTCTACAAGAATAGAAGCGTGTGTAGACATCAAGCTATTTCTTGCGCCGTTGCCGGGGAAGTAAGTGTTTGAAGGTATATCTTTAGATCTTGCAATTAAATCTTTTCGTTTCTTGTTTTTAGTTTCACTAGTTATGTTTATGGAAAACCGCACTCTTAGTTCGCTGCTTGGGGAAGGCCGCTTTACCACACCCGTGGTAGAGAAGTCTCCTCCACCTACTGAATGTATCCCGTTCCAAATACCACTTGGGATAATTGAAATAATTAGGAATGATTGTTATGATGGGACAGTCAATCCTACTATTCATTTGTTGAAACTTACAGAACTTTGTGAGTTGTTTAAGATTTCAGGTTTGACAAGAGATGGAGTCATGAGGAAATTATTTTCCTTGTCACTGAAAGGAAAAGCATTGGAATGGTATAGGCTACTAGATGACTCTCACCTGCTGGATTGGGAAGAGATCCAGTCTCTCTTTTACTCCAAGTTTTATCCTCTTCATGAAGTCCATGAGAATAGGAATTATGTTTATAATTTATATCCTCATGACGGAGAGAGCATAGCTCAAGCTTGGGGGAGACTGAAAACCTTAATGCTAAAATGTCCTAACCATGGGCTCCCCAAAGATATGATTATTACTAATTTCTATGCGAGGCTCTCTCGACAGGATAAAGATTTGCTCGATGCTTCCGCTATGGGTTCTTTCACAAACGAAATGATTGATGCTAAATGGGAACTCCTTGAAAGAATTCAACGCAACACTGAAGATTGGGAGATCGACAAAGGTAAAGAGTCAGGTATAATTTATGAGTATGATTCTATTAAGTCCTTTGTTGAAACTACAAGTTTTAATAAGTTTAGTGATAAGTTTGGGCTTGATTCTCAACTCCTTGTTGATTTCCTCAAATCTTTTGCTTCACATCTTAATATGCCTAAGGAGGATTGGATCAAGCATCATGAACCTTTTAAAGAGATTTGCAAAGAAAATGAAATTGTTCATGATGATTGCAACATGCATGATCCAATTCCTAAAAATGAAGTTTTATATAAGCATGATAATTTTTGTGGAGTGGATAGACCTTGTGAAAGGCCTATGATTGAAGAAGAGAAGTATTGTAAGCAACATAAGCATGAAAGAACAATCACTTGGGTCAAAGATTTAAATGAAATTGCTAGAGAATTGTGTGACCTTTATCCTTTTACTTGTGAACTTTGCTGTATAGAGGGTACTTTAATTTTCAATGCATGCACTTTCAAAACATAACTGTTAACCAGTTGTGTGATAACATGATCACCCCTGATCTTTATGATGAGCTTATGTTATTTTTGATGTGTGAAGAGTTATCAGAAAAGACTTCTTGGCTAGGTGTTAATGCCATAGGAATAAAAAACACTTTGCAAAATTGCCATCTCTATTGTGTTGTTAATTGCCATAAAAATGATTACATAAGTAAGATTAGAAAGGAGGGAACTTTACCAAAGTATAAAAATGTCTCTTATATTTCTGCTAATAAAAAGGAGAGTTTCTCCCAAGTTTCCCCTATTGTTTCTAATGATAAACCAGGATATGTGGAGAAGCTTCATCTCCAACCACTCCCTCCTAAGGTGAAGAAGAAGAAAAAGAAGAGGAGGAGGAAGAGGAGCAAGAAGGAAGAAGAATGGGTATCAACCTGGCCTGAGCATAAGAAGGAAGAAGAATGGGTATCAACCTGGCCTGAGCATATTCCTCCCGTCAACTTTTATCCTAACGGTTGTAAGTTTAAAGAAGAAGGTGAAGTTTATTGCCTTAATTATCATCTTGATGATAAGTCCGTAGGTACTATTGAAGATGATTTTGATTATGATATGCATGTTACTTATTGTGATTGGGAAAATGATGATAATGCTACTTATGATCTTGAAAATCTTTTTGGTACCAACTCTGAAAGTGATGATATGGAAAGCTCTAAGCTTGGGGATGATAGGATTGCAAATCCTTTACCCACTAATGATGTGATAATTGATAATTCTTTTGCTAGTAAGAATAAAGACAACATGTTTACAAATATAGTTGCTAGCAATGATAATGCTCTTCTCTACTATGATGATGTTATAACTCCAATCTATAGTGATTATAAAGGTACCTATGACATAAGGAGAAATTATCCTTATGAAACTTGTCATAATCATGGAGGGAATTACTCCCTTGTTGAACACCATCTTCCTAATACACAATTAATCTATAGTGTTCAAGTTGTTTATGATAGTCCTACTCCCACTATTACCAATGAGAAAGATTATGCTTATGTGGAGAGAAAGAGTACCTTTTTGCATGTGGATCATGGTGACAACGCTTTATGCGATGCTTATATTGTTGAGTTTATTCGTGATCCCACTGAAAATTATTATGAGAAGGGAACATATGCTTATAGATATTTCAATAATATCAAGTTCCCTCTCTTTATGTTGAAGGTTTTGAAGCTGCACTTGTTTTGTCTTCCTATGCTTATTGCTTTGTGCTTCAATGAATTATTCTATTGCAATATTCCTATGCATAGGAAGCATGTTAGGCTTAAATGTGTTTGGTATTTGCTTCTTGATGCTCTCTTTTGTTCTTCAACTCTTATTCCTACGAGAGCATCATTAAAGTCTTAAGCCTATCTTTATGGCTATAAAGAAAGAGCTCTGGGGAGACAACCCTTGTTATCTTTTCTTTCAGTTTGTTATTTCAGTTTTTAGTGGTCTTGATGTTTGTTACTACTGTAGCAACATCATTGTATCTTCATTTTTCAGCTTTGTGCCAATTTTAGCCTCTGATTGCAAGAAAGTTCAAAAGTTGTGACATGCTGTCCAGAAAACAGATTCTGTCCTTGGAAAGAAAAATTCGAATAAAATCACCAGATCATCTTTTTGATCTGAATTGTTTTGAAAGCATGCTCTATACAATTGGCTTTCGAGCGTCCGTTCTGAGTTTTTTGATTTGAGTTGCAGAAGTATCCCAAAAAAATTATTTACTACCTGCTGGTCTGTTTTTCACAGATTCTGCCCTCTTTTGCCTTTTCTTCGTTTTGCAGACCTTAAGCTTGCTTTTTCTTTGCAAAAACTTTTTGGCGATCTTGAGAAACAGTAGACCTTCAAGAATATCTTTGTTTCCAGTAGAGAAAAATTATTTTATTATGGGTACTAACCTCTCAAATCAGATTATGATGAGTTATGTATGAAGGGAGTTTTCAAGTGTGCGAGGGAAGATGATAAAAGAAGATTCAGGCGTGTCAAACGCTCAAGCTTGGGGATGCCCCTATGCACCCCCAAGAAATATCCAAGGAGACTCAAGCATCTAAGCTTGGGGATGCCCCCGTGCATCCCCTTCTCCATCAACAATTATCAGTTCGTCCTTCGTTCCACTATATTTTTATCACTTCATGCGTTATGTGCTATGCTTGGAGCGTCTTGCTCTTTTCTTTTTAGTTTATTTAGTTTTACTTGCTGTTCTTAACAAGTTGGATCCTAGCCTTCATTGTTTGGGAGAGAAACACGCTCCACTCCACTATAGAACACAACTTAGGCTTGCATGCGTATCTTCTTGTGTGTGTTCTTTATCTTTTCATAACTGTTGTCATGCTTAGCTCTTAGTTTTCATGCTTATCTTTTTAAGAGCTTTTGTTTAGGTTATTGCTTCTGGAACTCTCTTGAGTTATCATGCTTATCTTGTTAAGAAAGTTGGCTTCTGTAGCACTGGTTGATATGTCTATGATAAAAATGCTATGTGCATAATGGTGCTTAGTAGTTCATGTTTTCTTATGGTTAGTCTCAAATAGCTGGGGGTTCTTAATGTGTTATTGAAGTACCAGCATGATTTGTTTGCCTATGATGTGGTATGGTTTAGTGATATCTTCCTCCAAGAATTTATTTTGATTGACTTGGCATATGCTCACGCATATTTAAGACTGTAAAGAAAGTCTATCAAGCCTTGATGATCTTTAATTTCTGAGTAGTGATATAACTTCCATGCCCGATTCAATGTTGCTTTGTCGCTCTGCATGATTATGTCTGTCATTGCTCTCTTAGTTGGTCGCTCCCAGTCTTTTGCTAGCCTTCACCTGTACTAAGCGGACTGACTGCTTGTGCAGCCAAAATCCTTGAAACCAGTTATGCCATATGAGTCCACCATACCTTCCTATATATGGTATTTACTTGCCATTCCTAACGAAGACTTTCTTGTACCATCTCAAAATTATTCAAAAGCATTTCTCTTTTGTGCCTCTGTTTTAGCTCATGAGGAAGTAGTAGGTAATTCATGATCTTCTTATGTTGGACAAATTTTACCCCGGGATTGCATGTCTAATCTGCAAACCCCTAATACGAGGAGGGACTGGCATGAGTGCGCCCAGCTCACAAAAGATAATAGCTACAAACAAACCCTCCTTCACGCTTTGTTCATGAGAAATCAGAAAACTCTGGCAGTGATAAACAAAGGAGATTAAGGGGATGTGATCGTCCCCGCGTGGGAGCCGTTCCTCGAAACTTGTCCAGCATAAGAAGTAATTGGGTTATCTACTAGCATTCGTTGACGAATTATGCACCTCCCAAAAGCTTTTTATCTCTGTTTTTAAAACCACGAGCTCTGGTACTTGTTTAGTCTTTGCTTCCAGCCACGGGTTTTCAACCTTGCCATCAAAATCCACGGTTCGAGAGTCTCCACCTTCTTTCTTCAAAGCACCAACTATTGAGAGCATGATTGTCATTCTGAGAGTAATGTGCATTGTCCCAAAGTACCATTGTCTTCTGCATGATTGTGATATCGCTTATTCTGAAATCATTGTATCTAGTCGTCACTTAAACTTCGGAGGTGCTCCTGCATTTATGTTTTGCTTCACTAAAGGGCGCAAGCGAGGTATCACTTTGTCATGTTTGCACACCATGCTCACTACAGATCTATTGAGTGTTTCAGTATCATATTGTAAACTTTCAGTTCTTTGTGATATTCTCATGAGGCAACTTAATTACTAAAGATTCATTATCTCAATAAGCATTTGTCATGTGATTGTGAAAGACTCTTTGGTAGCATGTCACCACAGAAATTGTGCTTGTTATCATTTACCTACTCGAGGACGAGCAGGAATTAAGCTTGGGGATGTTGATACGTCCCAAACGTATCTATAATTTCTGCTTGCTCCATGCATGTTTTGGGTGATATTTCTATGCTTTTGATACACTTTCATACACTTTTGATCATATTTGGACTAACCTATTAACTCAGTGCACCCCAGTGCCAGTTTCTGTTTTCTGCTGTTTTTGTATTTCAGGTTTTCCCATTACTTAAATTGCCAGAAAAATTCCGGGAAAAATATATAAAAAATCAGCGCTCCAGAAGCTTCCATGCGCCAGTAGTGGAGCCAGAGGGGGGGCCAGAGGGGCCCCAGGCGCCCTGATGGCGCGGCCCCACCCCTGGCCGCGCCGGGGGGTCGCCTGGGGGGGCTCCCACCTCCTCTAGTGCCCTACTTGGCCTCCTATTTATTCTCCCGTCGCGAAAACCCTGATTCCAGAACCCTTTTCTCCAGAAGCAATTCCGATCTCCGCCGCCATCGCCACCAAGTTTCGGGGGACCAGAATTCCTGTGCCGGCATCCTGCCGGGACGGGGAAGTGCCCCCGGATTCATCTCCATCGACGTTGCTTCCTCCCTCCATGATGCGGGAGTAGTTCCTCCTCGGGGCTGAGGTTTCTACCAGTAGCTATGTGGTCAATTCTGTCTCCCATGATGTGATCTTCGTTGTGATCATAGGCTATGTTAATCCAGGGTGATCCCATGATATTTCCCCTTCCTCTATGTATTGAATTGATGTACTCACTTGTCTTTATCTAGTATAATCCCCGAGACCAAGGTGACAGCGGTCTATTGGACATGGATTAGAAGAATATTTTCATGAGTGATTTCCTCTTTTGTGTGTTGATTGAAGATTGAGAGTCTCTTGGTGCTTGTCTTTGACTATCCTGGAGATATGTTGTGGTGATTGTGGTACTCTCTTTGGATGGCCGCGGTGACACTGGGAAATCCATAGATTGAGAACTACGAACTTTGAGGTGTGCTTTTGTAGCCCTACATAATTCTCGTCCTCTCTTGACCACAAAGGAATGACCTCCGAGTGCGTCTCCATTGCATGTTTTATGGGAATTATCATGTGATTATACTATGTTAATGTTGTTGGGAGTTGCTACTAGTGAAAGTATGAAGCCTAGGCCTTGTTTCCACCATTGCAATACCATTTGTGCTCACGTTTACCACTTGTTTGCTTGCTGCACTTTTTATTACAGATTTATATTACTTTGCTTTGCCACTCCTATCATCCATATTTTACCATCTCTTCGCCGAACTAGTGCACCTATACAACTCCTAGTTGTATTAGGTGTGTTGGGGACACAAGAGACTTCTTGTATCTTAGTTGCAGGGTTGCTTGAGAGAGACCATCTTCAACCTCTACTTCCCTGAGTTCGATAAACCTTAGGTCATCCACTTGAGGGAAATTGTTGTTGTCCTACAAACCTCTGCGCTTGGAGGCCCAACATAGTCTACAAGAATAGAAGCGTGTGTAGACATCACACGGTCATGTCTTTTGGCCTCGCAAATTCCCCACCCACCTTCTCGAGGATGATGCACTTCATATTCAACCCCTGCACCAATGAATTTATTCTCGTCTATCTGGATGACATCTTGGTATTCTCCAAGAATGAAGAAGACCATGCCAAGCACCTCCGTTTGGTCCTGGATAGGCTCCGTGAACACAAGTTCTATGCGAAGTTCTCCAAATGTGAATTCTGGCTGGATAAAGTCTTATATCTTGGCCATATCATCTCTGCTAAGGGTATTTCTATGAACCCCGAGAAAGTTGAATCTATTGTCAACTGGGAACCACCGCAGAATGTCAAGCAACTCCGAAGCGTCCTTGGTCTCGCTAGCTATTGCAGAAGGTTCGTTGAGAACTTCTCCAAGATTGCCAAGCCTCTTTCCAACCTGTTGCAGAAGAATGTCAAGTACTCATGGACTACTGATTGTGATGTGGCATTCAAAACACTCAAAGAGAAGCTCATTTCTGCTTTAGTTCTTACTCCTCTGGATGAGTCCAAGCCCTATGAAGTCTTTTGTGATGCTTCTTTACAAGGACTTGGTGGTGTTCTCATGCAAGACAAGAAGATTGTGGCATACACTTCTCGTCAGTTGAAACCAAATGAGAAGAATTACCCCACACATGATCTCGATCTAGCAGCAATTGTACATGCCTTGATCACGTGGAGACACCTTCTGTTGGGCAGAAAAGTGGACATCTTCACCGATCACAAGAGCTTGAGGTACATCTTCACACAGCCGAACCTGAACCTTCACCAGACTCGTTGGGTTGAGATGATCCAAGAGTATCATCCAAGCATTGAGTACACACCTAGCAAGGCCAATGTCATTGCAGATGCCTTGAGCAGAAAGGCATATTGCAACAGTCTCCTTCTCAAACCGTTCTAGCCGAAACTTTGTGAATCATTCAGGAAGCTCAACCTCCAAGTTGTTCCGCAAGGCTTTCTGGCAAACCTTCAAGTTGCTCCTACCTTGGAAGATCAGATCCGTGAGGACCAACTAAGTGATGCTATGGTGCAGAAAGTGAAACATGGTATTGCTAAGGGTACTCCCAAATACAATTGATATCGCGTTGATGAGAAAGACACCTTGTTCTTTGAGGACAGAATTGTGGTTCCCAAGGGTGATCTCAGGAAGCTCATAATGAACGAAGCACATGACTCCCTCCTCTCGATTCATCCCGAAAGTTCCAAGATGTACCAAGACCTCAAGCAATCATATTGGTGGACTCGCATGAAAAGGGAGATTGCCCAATTCGTGAATGAATGTGATGTCTGCAGAAGAGTGAAGGTAGAGTGAAAGTGATGTATATCGACTAGAGGGGGGGTGAATAGGCGATTTTTATGAAAGTCTTCAAAACATGGAAGTTTCGAAGACAAACGATAAAACCAATCCTATTTATATGCAGCGGAAGGTAGACTACACTAGACAAGCCATAGTCAAGTATTCAATGAAGTGAGAGTATGAAGACTAATAGCAGCTAGGCAGTAAGGATCAGGATGGAAGATAGAATGAAGCCAATCAGAACAAGTAGTCACACAGTGAAGTCAAACAGATAGGCAAGCACGCAAAGACTTCACAATAAAGGACAGTAAGTAGAGAGAAGGAAAGGATAGAACCAGTAGCTCGGGGAAGACAGTGATTTGTTAGACCAGTTCCAGTTACTGTGACAACTGTACGTCTGGTTAGGGAGGCTGAGATTTAACTCAGAAGACTGCGTCTTCACCTTGTTCCCCTTGAGATAAGGACACCTAGTCCTCGCCCAATCACTCTGGTAAGTCTTCAAGGTAGACTTCCAAACCTTCACAGACTTCGTTCACCGACAATCCACAATGACTCTTGGATGCTCAGAACGCGACGCCTAATCGGCTGGAGGAAACACAGTCCTCAAGTGTAATAAGTCTTCAGGTCACACAGACAGAAAGACTTCAGTGATGCCTAACACTCTTTGGCTCTGGGTGTTTGGGCTTTGTCCTCGCAAGGATCTCTCTCTCAAATGCTTCGGAGGTGGGTTGCTCTCAAACAACAAAAGCCGTGCAATAACTCTGAGCAGCCACCAATTTATGGTGTAGGGGGTGGGCTATTAATAGCCACTGGGCAACCAGACCTGATTTGTCCGAAGTGACCCTGGGTCACTAAGGAACTGACACGTGTTCCAACGGTCAGATTTCAAACACACACGGCAACTTTACTTGGGCTACAAGTAAAGCTGACTCATCCAGCTCTGGATAAGATTTGCTTTCATTGTCTTCGCTCGAAGACATAGGATTTGGTTGAGCATCACTTCAGTCACTCTGACTTAGTACACTTGGACCCCACTTAACAGTACGGTGGTTCCTATGACTCAACAAAGAAGAAAAGGAAACAACGAAACATCTAAGTCTTCGCGCTCCATAGTCTTCACACAATGTCTTCTCTTGTCATAGTCTTCAATATGATTATCTTCATGTACCACCATTGTCGTCAATGTCTTCATACATTTTTAGGGGTCATCTCCGGTAGGTAAACTGAATCAATGAGGGACTACTACCTGTGTAATCCTGCAATTCTCACAAACACATTAGTCCCTCAACCAGGTTTGTCGTCAATACTCCAAAACCAACTAGGGGTGGCACTAGATGCACTTACACAGAGCATCAACGTCCAGCCGGTCTCCTCCAACCTCTACCTATTCCCGAGTGGAAATTCGATCACATTGAAATGGATTTCGTCACTGGGTTTCCTAAGTCCAAGAAGGGGAATGATGCTATCTTTGTAGTGATTGACAAGCTAACTAAAGTAGCTCACTTCCTTCCCGTCAGAGAATCCATCAACGCAGCTCAGTTGGCAGAGTTGTACACTTCCAGAATTGTTTCGTTGCATGGCATTCCTCAAGTCATCTCCTCAGACCGTGGAAGTTTGTTCACATCCAAGTTATGTGACTCATTTCAGTCAGCCATGGGCACTAAGATTCGTTTCAGCACTGCGTTTCACCCTTAGACTAGTGGTCAAGTCGAAAGAGTGAACCAGATCCTTGAGGACATGCTGAGAGCTTGTGTCATCTCTTTTGGCATGAAGTGGGAATATTTTCTCCCGTTTGCCGAGTTCTCTTACAACAACAGCTTCCAAGCAAGTGCCGGCAAAGCTCCTTTTGAAATCCTCTATGGCAGAAAGTGCCGTACCCCGCTCAACTGGTCCGATACTGGTGAACGTCAACTGCTTGGCAATGATTTGATCTCAGAAGCCGAAGAAATGTGCAAAGTCATACGTGAGAATCTCAAAGCCGCTCAATCGCGTCAAAAGAGTTACTATGACAGCAAGCATCGTGATTTGGCTTTCGACATTGGGGATCATGTCTATCTCCGTGTTTCTCCTATGAAAGGAACCCAAAGATTCGGTATCAAAGGAAAGCTTGCTCCTAGATACGTGGGCCCTTTTAAGATTCTTGGCAAAAGAGGCGATCTAGCCTATCAACTTGAGCTTCCCTCCAACTTTGCAAATGTTCATGATGTGTTTCACGTGTCTCAACTCCGCAAGTGCTTCAAGACACCTGAACGCACCATTCCGTTCGAAGAGATTGATCTTCAACAAGACTTGTCTTATCGTGAGCACCATGTTGCTATTCTTGGGGAAACTGAGCGCAAAACCCGCAACAAGTAAATCAAGTTCTTGAAAGTTAAGTGGTCACACCATACCGACCCAGAAGCTACGTGGGAACGAGAAGATCACCTTCGTTCCGAGTATCCTTCCTTCTTCCAGTCCTAGATCTCGGGACGATATCTTTTTGTAGTGTAGGAGAGTTTGTAATGCCCCATATGTAACACTTTCCAATAATGGCAATAAAGCTTCCTCATTTGATCCTTGTCATTATCCTTGGGGGTTCTTGTCTTTTATTTTCTTTGCTTTGCCATATCATTTGTTATTATTTTTTGCATCATTGCATTGCTCATCATCATATCATCATGGCATCATAGTTTACTTTATTGTTGTGTATGTGTGAGGCATTTGTTGTTGTGTGTGTGAGTTTTAGCTAAGCCTAGCTAAACCCCACCCCTTCTCTCTCTTCTTATTCTTCTTCTTCTTCTTCTTCTTTCTTTTCTTCTGCCCTATCTTTGCTCTTTTATGCAAGCCTCATAACCAATCCGACTTTTGCTCTTTCTTCTCCTTCAAATCTTGCACCATGTGATCAACCTCTCCACCAAATATCAGCCCTTTTGATCATGATTTGGTTGGGTTTTAAAATATCAAGAGTTTGAGCCATATTCAAACTCCTTTTATTTTTCTGCCTCTAAAAATGTCCAAGTCAATTTATTTACATAGGGCATTAATCACTGAGCATGGGGATATTTTTCTTTTCCCCTAACTCTTCTTCTTTTATCATGTGCTTTTCTTTTTCTTTTCTGCCTGAAGAAATAAAGAAAAAAAAGGAGGAAAAGCAGCTCCAGCAGTGCACCTGGGCCTCCTCCTCCTTCTCTCTCTCCCCCAGGCCCATCTCTTCTTTACCCTCGCAGTGCAGCCCAACGCCACCACAGGCCCAGCCAACAGCCACACCGTTGCACCGTGGCCTTTTCCCCCCTTGGTCCCACCTGTCTGTGGCACAAAGCCGCGTCGCCGTCTTCCTCCGTCGGCCAAAACAGAGCAGCGCGCGCCCGCGCCGTCGTGCCGTGAGTTCACGGACGTCGAGGCCGTCGCCGCCCCCTTTTTAAACCGCAGCTCATCCTCACCCTTCTCCTAGGGTTCCCCTTTCCCCTCGTCACCGCCTAGAGAGGTGAGCACCCCCAGATCTGTCGATCCAGTCGATGCCCGAGCGCATCTGAGAGCGCGACCACGTCGCCGGCGAGCCCTGCGTCGACCTCAGCCTCGCTAACACTGTCCGTCTGCTTCCACGACGTCGCCTACTTCATCTATGTCGACTACGCGAACCCGATCGCCTCCACGACGAGCTCTTCTTCCTCTTTTTCCTCTCCGGCAGCCGTAGGTGTTCGAGAGCCGCCGTCGTCGACTCCGTCTACGAATGGGCCAGCCGAGCACACCGCCATGCTCATGGTGAGCTCCTCTCTCCCCCCGTGCCCTTTTCCCCTTTCTGTGTGCCCTCTAGCCCCTAGTTCACAGAGCGCCCGAGCGCATCACCGTCGGACCTCGTCGCCGGCGAGTGTTCCGACCCCTCTAGCGCTTCGCTTGCCATCCGTTCGCTTCATCTAGTTGCGTAGGAGCTTCCTGTGCAGTCGTCGTGCCGCCTAGGCCTCTGCTTCGCCTTGCCGTTGCTCCATCGCCGCCGTGCTGTCGTTGCTCTCCGCCGGTGCTGCAGTAGACGTTAGATGCTGCTATCGTGCTAGATGGATGCGGAACTCCTTCGGGAGCATCTCGCACCCCTCCGCCGTGCTGTTTGGTCACCGGAGCAGCTCCGACGAGCAGCTCCGGCGAGGCCAGCGCTTCCCCTGCTTTATGCCTTCTGCTGCTTAGTCTTCAGAGTTTGCGTCTGCTATCTGTCGAGTTCCGATCAGTAGCGCAGTGGTTTGTCTGCGTCAGTTATTGCAGGGGGTCGTGTGTTCGATCCCTCGCAGGGGCAGGTGGTTTCGCCCCTTTTTGCATTTTCGCCTGAGGTTGACACGTAGGTCCCACCTGCCAGCCTCAAAGCATCGTCTCCACCCCCGCGCGCACCCACGTTGCCAGCTCAGCCCCGCCGGGCTCCCTCTGTCAGTGACTTGGGCTAACAAGCCCTGGGTCCATCTGGGCCCTGGCGCCTGTTGTTTTGTTTTCTTTTTCTGTTTTTCTTTTTCTTTTCTGTTTTTCTTGTTTATTTAATATCTGCATAAATATGTTTCTGATGAATATGAGTCCTATATGAAAAGTGCTTGGAATTTTATGTAGATTATGAATATGCTACTTGCTGCCATGTTTAAAAATATTTAAAATGCTGTTTGAATTTAAACTTGTTTTAAATATTCTTAAACTTGTAAAAATCATAACTAAATATCTACAACTCCAAATTTTAAAAACTTTATATGCATTTGGGGTGGAAAAATGTGTAGAATATTTTGTTGTTGTTGTTTAGCATGTTTGACAACTCTATCACAGAAGTTTTTCAGATCTGTCCCAAATGCATTTAAATTAATATGGGAGTTTCTGGATATTGTCGTTATTTATTCCAGCCCATTTAAATGTGCTAGCATGTTGCTGTTATGCTAGTTGCACCCTTGCCATGTTAACCAACTTCTTTAAAACATGTTGCATGCTTGTTTGGACAACTACATAAACTTGTTAAGTTGTTCCTTTGCTTGTTTCATGCTTGTGTTTGATCTTGTTTGGTTATGATGTTGTTGCACTCTTGTGACCCCTAGGCCATGCATCATATCTATTCTTGTCCTTGTTCAACATGTTCATGCATCATGTGGTTGAGCACTGCATGTTAATTGATTTTGTTTCGTTGTTGCATTGTTGTGTTTGGTTAGAGCCCGGTGACGATACGGAGTACGAGGTTTCTACCGAGGTTGAGTGTGAGGAGCAAGGTTACGTTCCCTCCGAGGATTCAACAGGCAAGACGACCTTACCCAGATATCACTACTATCTTTGCCTATGCTAGATGTCTCGCTCTTTAGCTTATTGCCTCGATGCCTATGTCTGTTTGTCAGCCTCCTATTGTTGCCATGAACCTCTCTAACCCCCCCCCCCAACCTAGCAAACCTTTGTTTGGCTACGTAAGCTTCGCTCAGCCCCTCTTATAGCATTGTTAGTTGCAGGAGAAGATTTTAAGATTCTTGCTTCATGAAGAAGTTATTGTTGGGATATCACAATATATAATCTGTTAAACTAAATCACCTATATATTTGGCAATGGGTGGAAGGCTAAGCCTTTGATTGGTGTTTTGTTCCACTCATGCCACCCTAGGAACCGTTTAAACCGGTGTTATGTTCCTTGATTTTGCGTCCCTAACACGGTTGGGGTTTATGGGCCCCCCTTGATAACCCGCTTAGCGCTAAAGCTTTTCCAGCAAGGCCCAACATTGGTTTTACATTTGCCTAATAACTAAAACTTGCATAGGCAATTGCAAACCCTTTTTATTAATTAACAACCCGGGCCAGTGCTCCACATGAGTGTTGGTCCAAACTGGGCAGGCTGTGGGGCCACCTCGAGGAAACTCAAGGGCTGGTAAAAACCCGTAGGATGTCCCATCTGGTCGTGGCCTGAGACGAGATACGCGCGGCTACTATCAGGGTGTCGGCACACCGGGAGGTCTTGCTGGATTTGTTTCACCTTTGTCGGAATATGTTGAGCACGGGATTCCGAGAATACTCGGGTCTTCCAACCTTGGAGTTGCGACTCGGTAGATCGTGAGCTTGTGATGGGCTAAGTTGGGACACCCCTGCAGGGTTTGATCTTTCGAAAGCCATGCCCGCGGTTATGTGCCAGATGGGAATTTGTTAACATACGGTTGTAGAAAACTTGACACTATGTTCATAATACACTACTAGCGTGAGTAACCGTGACGGTCGCTTTCCGAAGGGGTTCGGGAAGTGAACACAGTGGGGTTATGTTTGACGTGCTTACTTAGGATCACTTCGTGATCACTTTGACGTTCGTTGGCACTTTCTCTTCTCGCTCTAAACACATAAGATATTGCTAGTGCTGCTGCAAACCTTGTTTTCAGCCTTGTTCCACACCCAAGGCTTTGATAGTATTGCTACCCGGGAACGGGATTGCTGAGTCCTCCGTGGCTCACAGATTCTACAACACCAGATGCAGGTACCGTTGAGAACTACACAGCTGGTGGTTCAGAGTTGTATTGGGAGTTCGATGAAGAGCGTGGGCGATACTACGTGTCTTACCCAGAGGATCAGTAGGGCTCTTACTAAGATGATCGGGACCTTGTGTTGCTTTATTTATGGTATCTTTCATTTGGATCTTCGTCTGTAGTCGGACTGTGATGTTATTTGGATGATGAATGTTTATGTAATGCATTGTGTGACGTGGCGAGTGTAAGCCAACTACTCTTTTACATTTTCATCCCTCTTTTACATGAGTTGTGCAAAGATACCATACTTGAGATCATTCTAGTATGAGATTATGCCTTTAAGTCGTGCCTCGGCACGTAGGAGGTATAGTCTCATACTGGGCATTACACTTTCGTACATAGATTATACCGGAATCTTATAGAGAATTCATTTTTTTCGAAACTATTGTGCTTTTTTTTGCTTCATTACACAACACAATAGTACTCACACTTTGCTGATAGGTTGTAATCCAGTTGGTGATAGTACCATCTTAGGAATTGATCACCTCTATAGACTAATTTACAAAGGTATCACACGAAGGGTAATGGCAAGACATGTCAGAAATGAGGGGCTCACAGAGGATGGCCCTCACGTCCAACTCAATGAGATTAGTTTGAGAATTCTCTCACATTCACACAAATGTTGCTGAATAAATAGGCAATTTTTCGATTAATTTAATCTAGGAATAAACCACTAGCATGGCATTGACACAAATAATCGCATACTGATATTCAATCATGCAAGCACATACTACGCTAATTGTAGGCAGATCTACGTATAACGCTAGCATGCCTAAAACAAAAAACAGTAGGAGCGGGATAAACGAGTTATACCCTCCAGTAGGCCATGCAGAGGCCGCGGCGGAAGTGATGGCAGCAGCGTCCGTGGCTGCTTTCTTGTCGGCTTCGATCTTCTCGGTGGCGGCACGTTCGGCGGCGGTGGACATGGTGATGACGAGGGCGGCGCGAACATAGAGGAAGTAGACGAACTGCGAGCAGTCGCGTAGTCGCTTCCCAAAAACCTATTCGCCCCTTATCCCGTACAGGATCCAGAGAGGCGGGGTTTCGGAGACCTGCTCTCTCGTCGACCGTGTACGCGGCGGACGGGATGGAGTCACCGGCGGCGGCAGCAGCAAAGGAACGACGGTGGGCGTGGAGGCAGATGCGTTCTGTCGTGGCGGCTAGGGTTAGGAGACACCTCGCACTTATATAGGTGCAGCCACGTGGAGAGACGTGGGCTCGACCCACGTCCGAGTCCGTGATAGCCCACGATCCGATGTCTCAGATCGTGGCCCCGCTGTCAGAAACTCTCCGTTAGTGACTGACAAAAATAAGCGCATAGATGTGAGCTTGGCTTGGCTCAATCCCGCAACCCGCGGCGTGTTGTGACGAGGCGTGGCGTGGCGAGGCGGGCGGCAGAGGAGGAGTGCGCGAGGGCCTCTTCTCTTCTCAAGCTCCAATAGCATGTGGAAGAGAATCCCTTATAAGGAGGTCCAACTCCCCTTCCACTTCCGGGGTGGGACTAAACTTCCCACTACACCTAGTGCCAATAAACCCACATGGGCCCTTAGAGATTTTCAGAAATTGTTATATGGGCCTAAAGCCCATCCCAAATTTCAGCAATCCCCCACCAGATCTCGAGGGCCCATTGTGTCCTCTATTCCAATCGTTGTTTCGATATACCAGTGTTTCAGTGAAGACCTGTTAAGGTTGAGCTTCACCTAGAGCAAGTAGCTACACTCCTTCACAACTGAACAATGGACTATGCCTTGAATTGTCAGTTTGGCATAAAGAAGCTTCACCACATGTCTTACTGATACTATGCTGCCGAAGGCTGACCCCTCGGGTGGAGCATATAAGTCACACTCCTGGCCTGTTCATGAGCTTACTAGAGATCACCCCAATCTCATAGACTGTGACCAGCAGTTGGGCTCATATAGGTGTGTTCCTCCAAAGATCGCTATGTAGGATAGCATCTTGCTTGCATAAGCTTTGGAACACATTGAGACAATAGTCATCCTCCCATATAGTATCAAGAGTATTGCATCTCCAACGGAGTGGGTTAGTATAGTACTCTCCTCAGTGAAGGAAATATGCCCTAGAGGCAATAATAAAGTTGTTATTTATATTTCCTTATATCATGATAAATGTTTATTATTCATGATAGAATTGTATTAACCGGAAACTTAATACATGTGTGAATACATAGACAAAACAGAGTGTCCCTAGTATGCCTCTACTAGACTAGCTCATTGATCAAAGATGGTTATGTTTCCTAACCATAGACATGAGTTGTCATTTGATCAACGGGATCACATCATTAGGAGAATGATGTGATGGACAAGATCCATCCGTTAGCTTAGCAACTTGATCGTTTAGTTTTATTGCTATTGCTTTCTTCATGACTTATACATGTTCCTATGACTATGAGATTATGCAACTCCCGAATACCGGAGGAACACTTTGTGTGCTACCAAACGTCACAACATAACTGGGTGATTATAAAGGTGCTCTACAGGTGTCTCCGAAGGTACTTGTTGGGTTGGCGTATTTCGAGATTAGGATTTGTCACTCCGATTGTCGGAGAGGTATCTCTGGGCCCTCTCGGTAATGCACATCACTTAAGCCTTGCAAGCATTGCAACTAATGAGTTAGTTGTGGGATGATGTATTACGGAACGAGTAAAGAGACTTGACGGTAACGAGATTGAACTAGGTATTGAGATACCGACGATCGAATCTCGGGCAAGTAACATGCCGATGACAAAGGGAACAACGTATGTTGTTATGCGGTTCGACCGATAAAGATCTTCGTAGATTATGTAGGAGCCAATATGGGCATCCAGATTCCGCTATTGGTTATTGACCGGAGAGATGTCTCGGTCATGTCTACATAGTTCTCGAACCTGTAGGGTCCGCACGCTTAAACGTTCGTTGACGATATAGTATTTAATGAGTTATGTATGTTGGTGACCGAATGTTATTCGGAGTCCCGGATGTGATCACGGACATGACGAGGAACTCCGGAATGGTCCGGAGATAAAGATTAATATATGGGATAATAGTGTTTGACCTCCGGAAGGGTTCCGGAATTCACCGAAAGGGGTTCCGGATGTTTCCCGAAGTGTTTGGGTACGAGAACACTTTATTTGGGCCAAAAGGGAAAGCACACAAGGTTTTTGGAAGGCGCAAAAGGAAGTTTTGCGCAGTCCAGGGGCCAGACGCCAGGGTCCCTGGCGTCTGGGTCCATACGCCGGGAACCCTGGCATCTGGCCCTGGAGTCCGAGAAGGACTCTTGCCTTTCGGGTGAAACCGACTTTGTGAAGGCTTTTACTCCAAGTTTCGACCCCAAGGCTCAACATATAAATAGAGGGGTAGGGCTAGCACCCTAGACATGTCAAGATACACCAAGCCGTGTGCCGGCAACCCCGACCCTCTAGTTTATCCTCCGTCTAGTTTCTGTAGTGCTTGGCGAAGCCCTGCAGAGATTGTTCTTCATCAACAACCGTCACCACGCCGTCGTGCTGCCGGAACTCATCTACTACTTCGCCCGTCTTGCTGGATCAAGAAGGCGAGGACGTCATCGAGCTGAACGTGTGCTGAACGCGGAGGTGCCGTACATTCGGTACTAGATCGGGACGGATCGTGAAGGTGCACGACTACATCAACCGCGTTGATAAACGCTTCCGCTTTCGGTCTACGAGGGTACGTAGACACACTCTCCCCTCTCGTTGCTATGCATCTAGTAGATAGATCTTGCGTGATCGTAGGAAAATTTAGAAAATACTACGTTCCCCAACACTCAGTTCACCACTGGCTTGTTTTCCCAGGTCCTACTTCACGGGATCTCCGATCACAGGTTGGGTTACTACCATGGCAACTCATGTGGGTCTCATACCCATCTCCCTCGATGCATTATCTATCACAACACGTGATAGCCCTTTTGTAAAGGGATCTGCCAGATTCTTAGCCGTATGGACATATTCCAACACTATCACTCCGGAGTTTCTCAATTTTTTGACAGCTTTTAATCTCATTCTTATGTGTTTGTTGGACTTCATGTTGTCGTTTGAACTCTTCACCTTGGTGATGACAATCTGATTGTCACAGTTCATAAGGATAGTCGGAACCGGTTAATCAACCAATGGCAAGTCTATCAAAAGATCTCGAAGCCATCCTGCTTCGACACCAGATGTATCTAATGCTGTTAATTCTGCTTCCATTGTCGATCGCGTTAAGATCGTTTGCTTGCAAGACTTCCAGGAAACAGCGCCACCTCCAAGAGTAAACATATACCCAGTTGTGGCCTTCATCTCATCAGCATCAGAGATCCAATTCGCATCACTATACGCTTCAAGTACCGACAGGTATCCGGTATAGTGAAGTCCATAGTTCATAGTACCCTTCAGATAAGGCATAACTCTTTCAACAACATGCCAATGTACATCACCCGGCTTTGATACAAACCGACTTAGTTTGCTCACAGCAAAAGCGATGTCATGCCTCGTAGCGCTAGCTAGGTACATAAGTGAACCAATGATTTGAGAGTATCTCAATTGATCTATAGACGTGCCTTTGGAGTTTCAAATCAACACACTAGGATCATATGGTGTTTGAGATGGTGTGTACTCCGAGTATCCAAAACGACTCAACACCTTCTCAACATAATGGGATTGCAGAAGTGTAATCCCACCCTCATCATCTCTCGGTAGCTTGATGTTCAAGATAACATCAGCCATACCAAGGTCTTTCATCTCAAAGTTCTGAGATAGAAACGACTTGACCTACTCAATGACTTTGAGGTTGGTTCCGAATATCAGTATGTCATCAACATACAAGCACAGTATAACTCCTTCGCCCCCACCATGGCGATAGTATACACATTTGTCAGCTTCATTAACAACAAAGCCAATAGATGTCAGTGTTGTATTAAACTTATCATGCCATTGCTTAGGTGCTTGTTTCAGGCCATATAAAGATTTTATCAACCTACACACTTTTCCTTCCTGACCATCTATCACAAAGCCATCTGGCTGTTGCATGTAGATTTCCTCGTTTAGCTCTCCATTCAGTAAAGCTGTCTTAACATACATCTGGTGGATGAGAAGACCATGTGAGGATGCCAATGAGAGTAATACTCGAATGGTGGTCAGTCTGGCCACAGGTGAATAAGTATCAAAGAAATCTTCCTCTTCTTTTTGGTCATAACCCTTGGCCACAATCCTAGCCTTGTACTTTTCAATCGTACCATCGGGCCTAAGCTTCTTTTTGAACACCCACTTACATCCCAATGGTTTGCAACCATAGGGACGCTCAGTAATCTCCCATGTCCCATTAGACATGATGGAATCCATCTCACTACGGACCGCTTCCTTCCAGTAGTCAGCTTCTGGAGAGGCATACACTTCTGAAATAGAAGTGGGAGTATCATCCACGAGGTACACGAAAAATCATCAACAAAGGTCTTTGCAGTCCTTTGTCTCTTGCCCCTACCAAGGGTTTCCTCGTCATCCTCCTCGGGATTTTCATCATGTGTTTGTTCATAGTATTCCATAGAAATGGCGGGCTCAGCAGTCTCCTCAGATTCCTGTCTAGAAGTGCTTTGCATATCTCTCATAGGAAATATATTCTCGAAGAATGTAGCATCCTTAGACTCCATAATTGTAGCGACCTTCTGGTCAGGTACCTCATAATTCACTACTAGAAATCTATTGCCAACGCTATTCTTAGCGTAGCCCAAATTAACGCAGTCGACGGTCTTCGGTCCAAGCTTGCGCTTTTTGGGGATCGGCACATTGACTTTCGCCAAACAGCCCCAAGTACGCAAATACGAGAGTGTTGTCCTTCTCTTCACCCATTTCTCATAGGGAGTGATCTCACTGTCCTTTGTCGGAACTTTATTCGGGACATGACATGCCGTCAATATAGCCTCCCCCCACCATGCCTTGGATAAACCCGATGTATCTAACATGGCGTTAACCAAATCAGTTAGAGTACGGTTTTTCCGCTCGGCAACCCCGTTTGACTGGGGTGAATAGGTAGGCGTTCTCTCATGAATAATGCCGTCTTCCGCACAAAAGGAATCAAAGTCACTTGAGAAGTACTCTCCACCATGATCTGATCGGACTCGTTTAATTTGTTTTTCAAGTTGTTTCTCAACTTCTGCCTTATAGATTTTAAAGTAGTATAGAGCCTCATCTTTAGTATTTAACAGATACAAATAGCAATATCTAGTGGAATCATCTATCAATGTCATGAAGTATTTCTTTCCACCTTTAGCCAACACACCATTCATCTCACAAAGATCAAAATGTATGAGTTCTAATGGTGCCAAGTGTCTCTCCTCTGCGGCCTTGTGAGGCTTGCGAGGTTGCTTAGCTTGCACACATGAAAGGCACTTAGAACCTTTGGCTAAAGTGAAATGCAGGATTAAATCCAACTTAGCTAGCCGCGTCATAACACCGAAACTAATGTGACAAAGACGTGAATGCCAAACTTCTGATTCATTAACATTCGAATGAATATGGTTCACGACTTTATTACAAAAATCTGCGAGGGAAAGGCGGAACATTCCTCCGCTCTCATAACCTTTTCCAACAAAGAGTCCATATTTCGTAACAACTAATTTATTAGACTCAAAAACCAACTTAAACCCTTCTCTACATAGAAGGGAACCACTAACTAGGTTCTTTTTGATGGCGGGGACATGCTGCACGTTCTTCAGCTGCACGATCCTTCCCGAAGTAAACTTCAGATCGATCGTGCCAACACCATGAACAGAAGCACTCGCGCCATTCCCCATCAATACGGACACGTGGCCTGTGACCTAGTAAGAAGTGAACAATGAAATGTCAGCACACACATGAACACCTGCACCTGTGTCCATCTACCAATCGTTGGGCTGAAACACTGAAAAAACAGTAAATAAATTACCGTACCCAGATGCACCATTCTCATTGTTGCCCACAATCATGTTGACAGACTTGGAGTCCTGTCCGGTCTTCTTGTACTTGTTTGGGCACTTGTTGGCCCAATGTTCAACCGAACCACAAGTAAAGCAGCCCTCATCCTTCTTGTTCTTCTTGAAGGTCTTCTTACCCTTCTTCTTAAAGTTGGTATTGTGTTGGACACCGTTCTTTCCCTTGGTCTTGTGGGAGTTGAAGTTCCTCGGGTTCACCATGTTGGCGACAGAAGTCCCTTCGACCGCTTTCCCATTCGAGTCCTTTGCCCTTGAGTTCTGCTCAACACTCAGATGGCCAATGACATCCTCCACTGAGAATTCACGCCTCTGATGTTTTAGAGTGGTGGCAAAGTTCCTCCAGGAATTAGGGAGCTTAGCGATTATGCAGCCCGCGACAAACTTGCCCGGTAAATCGCACTTCAGAAGCTCAAGCTCCTTAACGATGCATATTATCTCATGAGCCTGCTCCAGCACAGGACGGTTTTCAACCATCTAGTAATCGTGGAACTGCTCTATAATATACATCTCAGTCCCAGCATCGGTGGCCCCGAATTTAGATTCGAGCGTCTCCCACAAGTCCTTGATGACACGCACATGTAAATATGCGTCGACCAGTTTATCTTCGATCACGCTAAGAAGTGCTCCGAGAAATACGACGGTGGCATCCCTGAACGCCTTCTCCTGTTCAGGAGCAATCGTTCCTGTGGGCACACCGGCGACCCAGAATACGTTCATAGCCGTGAGCCATAAAGTGGTCTTAGTTTGCCAATGCTTAAAGTATGTACCGGTAAACTTATCCGGTCAGTGCAGCGGCAAAGCCACTTGTCGAAAAATTCCTACACATAATAGGTTTTTGGATTGCTGAATAAATAGACAATTTTTTGATTAATTTAATTCAGGAATAAACCACTAGCATGGCATTGACACAAATAATCGCATACTGATATTCAATCATGCAAGCACATACTACGCTAATTGTAGACATGTCTACATATAACGCTAGCATGCCTAAAACTACAAAACAGTAGGAGCGGGATAAACGAGTTATACCCTCCAGTAGGCCATGCAGAGGCCGTGGCGGCGATGACGGCAGCAGCGTCCTCGGCTGCCTTCTTGTCGGCTTCGATCTTCTCGGCGGCGGCACGTTCGGCGGTGGTGGACATGGTGATGACGAGGGCGACGCGGACATAGAGGAAGTAGACGAACGGCGAGCAATCGCGTAGTCACTTCCCAAAACCCTATTCGCCCCTTCTCCCGTACAGGATCCGAAGAGGCGGGGTTTCGGAGACCTGCTCTCCCGTCGACCGTGTATGCGGCGGACGGGATGGAGTCACCGGCGGCGGCAGCAGCAAAGGAACGACGATGGGCGTGGAGGCAGATGCGTTCTGTTGTGGCGGCTAGGGTTAGGAGACACCTCACACTTATATAGGTGCAGCCGCGTGGAGAGACGTGGGCTCGACCCACGTCCGAGTCCGTGACAGCCCACGATCTGACGTCTCAGATCGTGGCCCCGCTGCCAAAAACTCTCCGTTAGTGACTTACAAAAATAAGCGCATTGGTGTGAGCTCGGCTCAATCCCGCAACCCGCGCACGTCATGACGAGGCGAGGCGGGCGGCGGTGGAGGAGGAGTGCGCGAGGACCTCTTCTTTTCTCAAGCTCCAATAGCATGTGGAAGAGAATCCCTTATAAGGAGGTCCAACTCCTCTTCCACTTCCGGGTGGGACTAAACTTCCCACTGCACTAGTGCCAATAAACCCACATGGGCCCTTAGAGATTTTCAGAAATTGCTATATGGGCCTAAAGCCCATCCCAAATTCCAGCAAATGTGTGATGCAATAGCCCGACTCAAAAAAAAAGTGTGATGCAATAGCGTGAGGTCAATGCCATTTCTTCCGTTGCAACATACGGTCATATTTGTTAGTACCGATAAAAAGAAACAACGACACAACCGTCATCAACGGTAATGACCATATTAAATGCCAATACATCCCTGGTAAAACGCATAGCGAGCCGGCCGTAATACACCACGTGCAAAAAAAAAAGGTTAAATTACGACCGAGAAACGGCAAGGCGCGTCTCATACTCTAATACATCCTATTAGTGATGGGCTATGCATTGAAAGTGAGCATCCATTGTCAATCTGTAGATAGCTGGCCAGCATCCATCCATGATCCATCCACCCAAACGTAGTTACATACATGCATCCATGCACGTCATCTCCAAGCTCTCCATTCAATGGCGAGTAATGGAGCACTCCCTGTCAAAAGGCTGAGTCGAGCTATATAACCTGCACTCCTCTCCTGTCCTCGTCCACTCCGCCGCCGCAGCAACAGCTTCGAATTCCTCTCGACGCCCCACGTCGCCATGGCGGCGGCCGCGCTCAGGGCCCAGCTTAACGCCCACATCGCCTCCATGTACGCCACAGTGAGTCCCTCCCCTCACCTCTATAGCTGACGATGGGTTTCGACTGGCTATCTGGCTGACCCGACCTTTGCCTTGGCGTGCTCGATCTAGGGTGCTGTGGACGCGTATTTCCAGCAGCTGCAGTCAATGGACGACGGAAGTGCAGCCACTGGCTTCGTCGCCGAGGTCATCAACATCTTCCTCAATGACGCCGACAGGATCCTCAACGACATCGCCGGCCTGATGTCCGTAACCCCGCCCCTCCCTCTCCCCCTCTGGTCTTGTGGTACGGATCTCGTTATCTCGTCTGTTGTACTGACTGATCTGGTCTGCTCAATTCGCAGGAACCAGCTCGAGGTGGACTTCTACAAGGTGGACGCCCTGGTGCATCAGCTCATTGGGAGCAGCTCCACGTATGATAATGATAAGCCCTTCTTTTCTATCCTCACCTATGTTTAACTGTTTGTTTCTCCTCTGCATCGATGTTATTCAGATGCGTTTGTCATGTTGGTTGTGGCGTGTAATTAGAAGAAGAGATGAGGTTGGTTGTGTTTCTTCTAACAAGTACCCATATTCATCCAACAGTACTGTTATGAACTTCGTCGTCTTGCTACCATTTCTGGTATTATTAATGATTTGTTATCAGTGTAATGTGAGTGGAGGTTTTTCAGGTCTGTTCACATTTCTATTCGTATATGTTAGCGTCGTGTCGTTTGACTATATACAATATACACATAAGTAGAATATCTGAGTATGTTGTGTTTGCCTGCAACAGAAATGTCGGTATTCCTGCCAATTGCAATTATATATCTCATCACAGAAAACTTTTGTGGTCTTGTGAACATTTCTAGTATTACCTGAATCTGCTATTCGTCCAATGGTGTTATTCTAGGCAGCAATAAAAATATGTCGTTGTACAAACAATTATGGTATTAACGATCTACTACTCCACATCACACAATTTGACGGAGGGAGTATGCATCAATGATGTTCCTATTTGGATGTCCCGGTGCGGGGTATGTACGTCATGGGCATGGGCATGCGGCTCGTGTTGTTTAGCCGTAATTAGAAGAGCTGGATTTAGTTATGAGTGATGTAACGGAAATGTCATTATTCACCCCTATGTTATGGCTCGGTGGGTGAAATTTTGTCTTTTGTAAACATATCTGGCACTACTGATCTACTATCGCCATAAGTCCAATACTATTATATTTTCTGGTTTATCAAAAAAAGTGTTCACAACCATGATAGGAAATGGCTCCTTGAGGGCATCTCCATGGCATAGACGCTTGAATAGACGCTTATGGATAAAAAAATAAAAGGATTATTCTCTAGCGCTAGCCTTGACCTACAACGCTGAGATGCTTCAAGGCGCTAGTTCACCTAGGCAAAATCAGCTACTCGTGAACTGTAGGCGCTCGCTGCCAAGTCTAGCATTGGTGCCTCGGAGGCGCCAGGATTTTTTATCTGAGCAGACGAAACGGCCAGGATTTTGGTCCCTAGCGCCCATGATAAGCACTGCATTGTACATGCCCTGAGAATATTATTATGGCATTCAAGTATGCCATATGTATCAGCATGCCATGTTCAATGAGTTTGAAAAAAACTTTAGTTTCCTGATGTTGCTCTTTTTGTCATGTATTAGTGTTGGTGCTAAGAAAGTGAAACTCGCCTGCATGCAATTTCGACAGTTCAATGTGGAAAAAAGCAAAGAAAGGTCAGTACACGGTACTTCATTATATATGTTGCACAGTAGGTATTCCCTACTCTTTGTGTTGGTCAAATCCTGTGTGCAAGCCTGCTAACTTATTTTGTTTTATGATACTATTTTTAACTCATACTAATCTAACATTCTCAATAACTAACCTGCTTGTTCACTTAATCTCCAATCATGTGATTGATAGAATTTGGTTCTTTATCTAAATATATGCATATTTGATGATTCTCTTGTAACTTGTTGGCTCTAGACTTCTGTTTATACCGCAATTAAGTTTTTAGATGGCTAGAATTTTTTTAAGCACATGGTTTCAATTTCCAACCATTCCATTTTAGTTTGCTTAACCTCTCCAGAATTTGACAGCATTGTATGCCTGCATTATTTCAGGTGTCTCGTGGCATTGGCTCTTCTTAGGAACGAGTTTTGTGATGTGCACAACAAGCTCCAAACCATGATGCAGGTACCAACTTATGTGCCTATGTCGGCTTTTGACTTCCAGTTTCTCTGTAGCATCACAATATGTCCTATATTGTTTATAAGATAAAAAATAATAACCTTGACACTATATTTGTTGATGTTGCAATTTAACTAGTGCTATATTGTTTAGTTTCTATACCACTTAGTTCGAGGTCTTTGAAAGTCACATTTGCCCGTTGAATGTTTTTGTCTTAATCTTCTCTTCACTTTTCTTTAGATGTACAGGGTAGATCTAAAAAGGTAGTGGTATTTCCTTGTGTTCCAAGCTTCACTAAATAGTTGTCAAGTACCAGAATAAGATACCGGCTACCCTGCAACATGGCTGATTTGAGAACTTACGTAACCAAAGCACCATTTTACATTGTAGATCTATCATAATCAATAATTTATTCTTCTTTTAATGTAGCTGGAGCGACAGATCGCGGCCTTGCGGCCTATGTAGAAATAATCAAAGTGATAAGGGAAAAGCCCCCGTGTGACCCTGGCATGATGGGGTGTATGTATCTCTGAATATGTAGGCCGCATTCGACGGGTATTGGGCTTTGGAGCGCGAAAATGGAATCACACGACTATTCTTGCTTCGCGACCACCTTGTGAATGCAATTTGTTGTCTTGTTTGTTGATGTATATGTTGGTTATCTCTTTATACCTCCGCGTCGTGGACGGCCCATACACTGTGTGTAAACTCTATACCTGGTTTGTTGCTGGTGACTTGGTTACGTTGTATGTTGCTGGATATTTTCAATGTCTTGTGAAATGCTAGTGCCTCCCTAATTTTGGTTCTCTAGAATTACACCGAGTAAGTGTCCAGCTTGAACTCAAGTCTTAGTGTTGGTTGGTATACTAAGAGGTGTTGTTGGTCGGCCTCCACCACCTCCACCAGAAGCTCACATTGTCACACAATAGGAAACTATCTCGCCACTGAAGGAGAGGAGGATTTATGTTAGGTAGGGGCAACAGAAGGTGTACAGGACAACATATTGGGTGCAAAATCCTAAATCCTAGCTTGGAGGTATCAGATGGATTTGCTTGGAAGTAGCCGACAATATAGAGGCTCTAGATATTGAAGCAAATATAGAATGCTTCGGAAGTGACAGATGGAAATATTTTGTAAATTAGAGTTGGTGTCGGCGTCCTGGGAACCAGGGTACCCAGACTTGCCTGTCTGCGGCCCGCGACGCGCTCCTACTACGGCCTGGTACGGCCCAGCTGATCGACCAGCTGCACAAGACCCTCGCCAGGGGGCTAGGCCTCGCGAGGAGAACGACACCAAGAACCTCTCAGGAGCAGCCTCGTCTAGGCTGCTCCGAAGGGGCGGAGAACTCAAGGCCAAGCCTGCCTCAGGAGGAGGCAGTGAAGCGAGCAGTGACGCACCGCGCCAGCGGGTGCCAGCGTGTGCCAGCGGCGCAGTTGCCGTTTTGGTGCAAAGGAGACAACGCAGGCGCAGGTTTCCGAGGGGCGAGACAAAGGTTTCCCCTTCGGTGCAACAAGACCGAAGACCGCAAGGACGACAGGGAGGATGTCACCACCGAGCCCACCACTGCGTCATCGTCTGATCTCTTTGTAGGCGAAGACCGCTTTTGTCATGATAGGAACGCCCTTGTGTTGCCGCTCAAAATGACCGTTGTGGGATCCCTTCCCGCCTAAACATTTCGGGGGAAGAGGACCCTGTCCGCCTATATAAGTAGCTAGGGTCTCCACTGTGAAGGCATCTCGTCTCATCTCATCTCATCTGAGGGAAGAGAGACCTCATCTCGAACACCCCACCTTCACTTCAAGGAGCAAGAACACTGGCCTCCTGATCCTCTTGAGCTCTCCTCCTGAGCTCAAGAACCACTGTACTTGTACATACTCAAGCCCCCCTGAAGCTAATCCACTCAAGCAGGACGTAGGGTTTTACACCGCAAGGTGGCCTGAACCTGGGTAAACTCGTGTGTTCTTTTACTTGTTGCTTGCTTGAATCTCATCACCAGGCGAGGGCGTGGCGCTAGGTAGACGTGAGCGGGAGAGATCTTCATTCACGCCCCAGCGTTCGAACTTCTTCCGGTTTGTGGAGCCCGTAATCCGACATTTGGCGCACCAGGTAGGGGGCTTGTCGAAATTTCGCCTCTCCGGCGACCTCGTCCCGCCCTCGTTCGTCGACCTCGCTTCACCGCCATGGTGGACACACGCCGAGCGTGCACCGCCGCCGCGCCGCCAACATCGCTCAGACGGCGCCCGCGGGCAACGGTGCACCGCTCTGCCCCAACTCGCCGGTCGCCAACGCCGCCACCGTCCCGGCCGTCCATGAGCAGCAGGACTCGTCGCTGCCGCTGTCCGTGCGGCGCGATGGCCGCACGGCGACAACATCACCCTCGCCGGCCGCGGCGTCGTCCTCGCTGATCCGCCGCAGGCCGGTCTACCAGCAGCCTGCGCTACTGATGGCGCAGGAGCTCCTACGCTACCTTTCAGCGGACGACCTCTACGACGAGTGGCTCCACCGCATCACCGAGCTCGTCAACGCCGCCGGGAGGTACCTGCACCGACTCACTCCTCCCGTCCTCCGTCGCTCATGGCGGGGAACGTGGACCACGGCATCCCGGCTCCACCTCCATTGCACGGCGCTGGCCAGGGGCTCAGACGCAAGGCTCCACGGCGCGAGCAGCCCCATAGGGCCCCTGCGCGCGACGAGGAGAGCTGCCAGGTGGTCCCGCATCCCCAGGCAGAAGCTCGCGGGCTCCCCGTTCCGCAGCACCAGAATCACGCACCACAGGAGGTGGTGGTGTGTGTACCCCAGGAACCAGCACCGCATGCGCAGGGGGCGCCTGCAATCATGAGCGTGGCTGGATGTCGTGCCCTAGCTCAAGAGCTGCGGCACCTCGTCTGGCTCGGCAAGTTCAAGCTAGATCTGCCTCCGCGCTACGATGGCACCGCCGACCTCGCAGAGTTCCTGCAGCTCTACGAGCTGAGCATCGAGGCATCCAACGGCACCGAGTAGGTCATGGCGAACTGGTTCCCCATGGCCCTCAAGGACGGCGCTCGGTCCTGGCACCTGAACCTCCCCACAGGATCCATCTCCTCCTGGGGGGAGCTTCGTGAGCGTTTCATCGCCAACTTCCAAGGTACCCGCGACCGAGCCCCGGCGGTCGCGGATCTGTGATGCGTGAAGCAACAACCTGGGGAGACCCTGCAGAAGTACATCCAGCGTTTCAACGCCGTGCGTGATAACCCACAATTGTAGGGGATCAGTTGTAGCCTCTTCCGATAAGTAAGAGTGTCGAACCCAACGAGGATCTAAAGGCAGAACAAATATTCCCTCAAGTTCTATCGACCACCGATACAACTCCACGCACGCTTGACGTTTACTTTACCTAGAACAAGTATGAAACTAGAAGTAGTCTGTAGTTTTTGTGGGATAGGTTTGCAAGAATATAAAGAGAACGTAAATAAAACTAGGGGCTGTTAAGATAAAGACACAACTAAAGTTAATATAGCGAGTGTGGAAAAGTGGTGGTAGGAGTTGTGAAATTGCCCCTAATCAATTGACTACGTTACTAGACCGATAGCAAGTTTTATGTGGGAGAGGCCACTGCTAGCATGTCATCCCTTACTTGGAATTATATGCACTTATGATTGGAACTATTAGCAAGCATCCGCAACTACTAACGTTCATTAAGGTAAAACCCAACCATAGCATTAAGATATATTGGTCCCCCTTCAATCCCGTATGCATCAATTTCTACGCTAGGTTGAAGTTTCTGTCACTCTTTCCCTCCAATACGTAGTCCTATCAACATACAACTAACCCTATGGTGTGATCCACGCGCGTGCTCATATGATGGGCACCAAAGGACAACAACATAACCACAAGCAATTTAAATCAATCATAGCAATTCACCAATCACCGATAGGACAACGATAATCTACTCAGACATCTTAGGATGGCAACACATCATTGGATAATAATATGAGGCATAAAGCACCATGTTCAAGTAGAGGGTACAACGGGTTGCAGGAGAGTGGACCGCTGTAGATAGATGGGGTAAGGTGATGGAGATGTTGGTGAAGATGATGGAGGTGTTGGTGTAGATTGTCGTCACACGATGATGGCCCCGGTGGCACTCCGGTGCCACCGGAAGCGAGGGGGAGAGAGCCCCCCTCCTTCTTCTTCTTCCTTGACCCTCTCCCTAGGTGGGAGAAGGGTTTCCCCTCTGGTCCATGGTCTCCATGGTGTGGGAGGGACGGGAGCCCCTCCGAGATTGGATCTGTCTCTCTGTCTCTCTCTGTTTCTACGTTCTCAGATTCTGTCCCTTCACCGTTTCTTATATTCCCGGAGATCCGTAACTCCGATTGGGCTGATCTTTTGACACGATTTTTATCCGGATATTAGCTTTCTTGTGGCGAAAGAAGGGCATCAACCGCCTTAAGGTGTGGCCATGAGGACCCAGGGCGCGCCCCCCTTCCCAGGGCGCGCACCCCTGCCTCGTGGCCCACCTGGGCATCGTTTCATGTTGGTTCCGCTTCCCAAAATTCACATATATTCCAAAAAAATCTCCGTCCGTTTTTATTCCATTTGAACTCCGTTTGATATGGATATTCTGCGAAACAAAAAACATGCAACAAACAGGAACTGGCACTGGGCACTGGATCAATATGTTAGTCCCAAAAAATAGTATAGAAAGTTGCCAAAAGTATTTGAAAGTTGTAGAATATTGGCATGGAACAATCAAAAATTGTAGATACGACGGAGACGTATCAGCATCCCCAAGCTTAATTCCTGCTCGTCCTCGAGTAGGTAAATGATAAAAAAAAAGATAATTTTTGATGTGGAATGCTACCTAGCATAATCTTGATCATGTAATCTAATCATGGCATGAATATTAAGACACGAGTGATTCAAAGCAATAGTCTATCATTTGACATTAAGACAATAATACTTCAAGCATACTAATAAAGCAATCATGTCTCTTCAAAATAACATGGCCAAAGAAAGTTATCCCTACAAAATCATATGGTCTGGCTATGCTCCATCTTCACCACACAAAGTACTTAAATCATGCACAACCCTGGTTTTAGCCAAGCAATTGTTTCATACTTTAGTATTCTCAAAAAAATTCAACTTTCACGCAATACATGAGCGTGAGCCATGGACATAGCACTATGGGTGGAATAGAAGGTGGTGATAGACAAAAGGTGGGAGAAAGTCTCACATCAACTAGGCAAATCAATGGACTATGGAGATGTCCATCAATCGACATCAATGTGAGAGAGTAGGGATTGCCATGTAACGGATGCACTAGAGCTATAAGTGTATGAAAGCTCAAAAGAAAACTAGTGGGTGTGCATCAACTTGCTTGCTCATGAAGACCTAGGGCATTTGAGGAAGCCCATCGTTGGAATATACAAGCCAAGTTCTATAACGAAAATTCCCACTAGTATATGCAAGTGACAAAACAAGAGACTCTCTATTATGAAGATCATGGTGCTACTTTGAAGCACAAGTGTGGAAAAGGATAGTAGCATTGTCCCTTCTCTCTTTTCTCTCATTTTTTTGTTTTTTTTTGGAGGCGCTTTCTCTTTTTTTTTAGCCCCTCTCTTTTTTTTAGGCCATCTTTTTTTTATTTGGCCTTTCCTCACATGGGACAATGCTTTAATAATGAAGATCATCACACTTTTATTTACTTACAACTCAAAGATTACAACTCGAAGATAGAACAAAATATGACTCTATGTGAATGCCTCCGGCGGTGTACCAGGATGTGCAATGATCTAGCATAGCAATGACATCAAAAAACGGACAAGCCATGGAAACATCATGCTAGCTATCTTATGATCATGCAAGGCAATATGACAATGATGGTGCGTGTCATAATATACGGAACGGTGGATTTACATGGCAATATATCTCGGAATGGCTATGGAAATGCCATAATATGTAGGTATGGTGGCTGTTTTGAGGAAGGTATATGGTGGGTGTATGATACCGGCGAAAGTTGCGCGGTACAAGAGAGGCTAGCAATGGTGGAAAGGTGAGAGTGCGTATAATCCATGGACTCAACATTAGTCATAAAGAACTCACGTACTTATTGCAAAAATTTATTAGCCATCGAAACCAAGTACTACACGCATGCTCCTAGGGGGGAGGTTGGTAGGAGTTAACCATCGCGCGCCCCCGACCTCCACACAAAGGATGACACTCAATAAATAAATCATGCTCCAACTTCGTAACATAACGGTTCACCATACGTGCATGCTACGGGAATCACAAACCTCAACACAAATATTTCTACAATCCACAACTACCCACTAGCATGACTCTAATATCACCATCTTTATATCGCAAAACTATTGCAAGGAATCAAACATATCATATTCAGCGATCTACAAGTTTATGTAGGATTTTATGACTAACCATATGAATGACCAATTCCTGTCAACTCTCTAAATAGATATAAGTGAATCAAGAGAGTTTTAATTCTTTCTACAAAATTTATGCCCATGCTCTAACAATTATAAGTGAAGCAAAAGAGCATTCTACAAATGGCGGTTTTCTATGTGAAGAGAAACAGGCAATCCAAACTTCAAATGATGTAAGTGAAGCACATGAAGTATTCTATAAAGCCATACTCAAAAGATATAAGTGAAGTGCAAAGAGCATTTTATAAATCAACCAAGGACTATCTCATACCAGCATGGTGCATAAAAGAAAAGGTGAAAACTAAATGCAAAAGACGCTCCAAGATCTGCACATATCACATGAATGAAACGAATCCGAAAACATACCGATATTTGTTGAAGAAAGAGGGGATGCCTTCCGGGGCATCCCCAAGCTTAGACGCTTGAGTCTCCTTGAATATTTACTTGGGGTGCCTTGGGCATCCCCAAGCTTGAGCTCTTGCCTCTCCTTCTTCTCCTCACATCGAGACCTCCTCGATCTTCGAACACTTCATCCACACAAAACTTCAACAGAAAACTCGGTAAGATCCGTTAGTATAATAAAGCAAATCACTACTCTAAGTACTGTTGCAAACCTATTCATATTTTGTTTTTGCATTGTACCTACTGTAATATAACTTTTCCATGGCTTAATCCACTGATAGAAATTGATAGTTTCATCAAAACAAGCAAACTATGTATCAAAAACAGAATCTGTCTGAAACAGAACAGTCTGTAATATTCTGAACATTCACCATACTTCTGATACTTGAAAAATTCTGCCAAAATTAGGAAAAATCAACAATTTGTATAGAAAGACAGTGCAAAAAAGTTTCAGAACCATTTGACATTCCAGCAAAAAAAATAGAATCGCGCACTACAGCCAAAGTTTTTGTCCTGCACCGCACAAACCAACAAGCATTGTAAACATCCTAAAGGCAAACCTTGGCACATTATTTTTATAATACAATGGAATTGTACAAGAGGATAATTATTTTTGTTGAAAAGTTTCTGTAATTAAGATTCACAAAGTTTCCATGGGCATGAACAAAGTTCAAGGACGTCCCCCACTTTCACAATGCTCGTCTATATCACTTTCACTTTTATTTTTGAAAAGTTTTGGGTTCCCCTCTTTATTTTCTTGTTTTTTAAACTTTATAAAAGCACACAACAGAAATAAATGACTCTTTAAAACTTTTGGGTTGTCTCCCTGGCAGCGCTTTCTTTAAAGCCATTAAGCTAGGCATATAGTGCTCAAGTGATGGATCCACCTGGATCCCAAGGTATATCAAAGCCAATTTTAATTAACAATGATTTGGCATTTAGTAGTGAGCACAAAGTGATATGTGTCATGAAACAACGAAGTCTAACTCTCTACCTATGCATAGGCATGTCATACAAGAACAATTCATGCACATCAAGTAAAGGCCAATGCATAGTATAAGCAGTTTCTTGCAATTTTATCATGTTGGAAACATAGAGAGGCGGAGATGTAGTTCCTCTCTCATAATAATTGCAAGTAGGAGCAGCAATCACATGCATATTATATTCATCAAAATCATCATGTGTAATGGAAAAAGACAACCCATCAATATAATCCTTAATAAGTGCAAACTTCTCCAATATAGTGTAGTTTGGAAAATTCAAAAAGATAATAGGACTATCATGTGTGGGTGCAATAGCAACTATCTCATGTTTAACATAAGGAACCATAGCAAGTTCATCTCCATAAGCATAATTCATATTGGCATCTTGGCCACAAGCATAGCAAGCATCATCAAAAAGGGATATTTCAAAAGAATCAACGGGATCAATTCGATCTGTTCCAATTGATTATGTACATATCCACGCACACAGCCAGAAAAGCTATCCACGCAAGCTAATCAACTGGCAGCCAGCCCGAAACACGAAATAAGCCTTGCACGAATCACACACAGAAGAGTCAGTTTGATAAATCAGATAACCTAGATGAGAATGACTTGTGCTGGTGTCGCCGCCGCCGCCGGAAACGCCACATAATCCATGCATGTAATACACAAGAATGAGTCAAATTTTACGAATCATAAAACCTAGATGGGAAGTACCTATGTTGGCACGGCCACGTACATAGCCAGAAAAGCTAGCCATGGCGGCAGCCGGAAACGCCAAATAGTCCATGCACGTAATACACATGAATGAGTCAAATTTGATGAATCACAAAACCATGACGGGAAGTACCTGTGTTGGCGTCGCCGCAGGGTCATCGTTTTCATCAACGCAAGGGCAGTACGTGTGGCGGGATGGGTCAATGACTTGCTGCATGAATGCATCGATGACGCAATTTCAGGTGCTTGACGATGAAGTCCATATAGAGCAGCGGAGAAACATGGTGCCGCATCCGCTGCTTCCATGGCCCAGGAGCGCACATCGTGAGGGAGAGGGTTTTCCCTTGATTTTCTTCCCAAGAAGGATATAGATCTTTTTTTAATGTAAGCTTAAGGAGATATACTTGAGAGGATATGTTTGTGGTAGGTTCGTGAGATGGCATTTGTGGGTAATTTCTCTGGCCTTAAAATAGATCTATGTGAGATGGCATTGGTGGGTAATTTCTCCGGCTTTACAATAGATCTAATGGCTATAATTTTTCGATGCACAAAATTAATGGCTAGATGTTTCTAATTTTTGTGGGATTTGATAGCTTATTCTCTTTTTTCTAGTTAACCGTCAAATACTTTTTATATATAATAGATGCTTCTAGACATATCATCAATCTTATTCAACTTTTTTTCTATCGTAGTATTGAAAACTTTTTGTGCATTGATAAAATCTTTAATATTATTCTCACGGCCTAGGATTTGCCTTAATTATTAGAAGAATTTCCAGAAAACGGCCTAGGATTAAAATTGCCTCTATAAGCATTATTATTAAAGTTGTTTCGCGGGACAAAATTCACATCTACGGGGTCATTATGTTGCTCAATCAAAGTAGACAAAGGCATATCATTAAGATCAACAGGAGCATCTTTACTCGCAACCAATTTCATAAGAGCATCAACTTTGTCACTCAATGTACCCATTTCTTCAATAGAATTAACTTTTTTACTGGCAGGAGCTCTTTCAGTGTGCCATTGTGAATAATTAGCCATAATATTATCAAGCAATTTATTAGCTTCATCCAAAGCAATCTCCATTAAAGTACCACCCGCGTCGGAATCTAAAATATTTCAAGAAACAAAATTCAATCCCGCATAAAAAATGTATGATCATCCACAAATTTAAACCATGAGTTGGGAAATTTCTTATCATCAATTTCATCCTTTCCCTAGATTGGGAAACATGTTCATGCTCAAGTTGCTTAAAATTCATAATCTGATTTCTAAGAGAAATAATTTTTGCGGGAGGAAAATACTTCGTGATAAAAGCATCTTTGCACTTGTCCCAAGAATCAATACTATTTCGTGGCATGGAAGAAAACCAAATTTTAGCACAATCACGCGAAGAGAACGGAAATAATTTCAACTTCACAATATCATTGTCCACATCCTTTTCCTTTTGCATATCACACAATTCTACGAAAGTGTTTAGTTGGGACACACTATCCTCACTAGGAGTACCAGAAAATTGTTCTTTCATAACAAGATTCAACAAAGCGGCATTAATATCATAAGATTCCGCACTAGCGGCGGGAGGAGCAATAGGAGTACTAATAAAAACGTTGTTACTAGTATTGGAAAAAACACACAACTTGGTGTTTTCTTGAGACATTGTGACTACGCAAACAAGAACACAAGCGAACAAGAGATCCGGCAAGAAAAAAGGCGAACGGAAAGAAGGAAAATATTTTTGTGTTTTTTGTATAAACATTTTAGAAGTGGGGGCATGAAAATGTGAGGAAATGGCAAATAATGTAAATTGTAAGGAGATGAGAGTTTATGTGTGGCAACCTGATAGATCTTGACTTGATCCTCCACGGCAACGGCACCAGAAATTCTTCCTGCTATTTGTGAACCACGTCAGTAAATTCCCCGAAGAGGAGGGGATTGATGAGGTTATAGACCTAGGATAGGGTCACAGGCCTGACCAAGGTACCCCACCTAAGGTCACTACCCTAGAAGATCAAAAGACAAAACCGATGATGATAAGGACAATCGACTGAGATGGCCCAAGAGGACATCCCACTCGACTGAACACCATGTACGAGACGACTCAACTTCACTCGACCCATCCAAGGGACTCGACCCCCGAAGGTCAAAGGTTCCTTAGGACAGCAACGGTCTGGAATTTACTCGCTGCAGTGAATGCCTTTATTATTCTTTACTGCGGACGTTATCAGTAACATCCGCCTTTATGTACATTGAACCCTTAGTAACGTGGAGCATGGCTGGGGTCCTGGCGCACTATATAAGCCACCCCCCTCCTCCAATACAAGGGTTCACACCCCCTGTAACACACACCTATACCCATTTCAGTCGACCGCCTCCGGGCACCGAGACGTAGGGCTGTTACTTCCTCCGAGAAGGGCCTGAACTCGTAAAACACCTTGTGCACAACTTCACCATAGCTAGGGCCTTGCCTCCTCATATGTACCCCCTACTCGTACTGTCAGGCTTAGAACCACGACAGTTGGCACCCATCTTGGGGCAAGGCGTCTTAGCGACTTCTGGTGAGGTTGCAAGCTTTTCTCCGACCTCCTTCGTCATGGTTTCCGGCGGTTGTCTGGCGTTGGGCCGCGAGATCCGACTCGGCGCGCTCGTCTTCGTCGTCGACGACTCCGCTTGGCTCCAGGAGGCTCCTCTCGACGTTGAGGCGCTGCCCGTCTGTGGGACTGTGCACTTCAGCGCCAGCGCCTCCGGCGTCCTCTTTCGGCAGCCATCGACTCAGTACCTGCCGATTCCTACATCGTCCTCCATCCCCGCCGGACGCCGTCGCAGGCGATCCGGTCGCTCACGGCTCCAACGGTGGGTGAAACATGCAGTGGCCCACTAGAAGGCTACCCCTCAGGTCACGGCCATCGAGCCCGATGGTTACCTCTACAGGCCGGTCGATCCGTCGGTCAAGCTCGTGGATTCAGTTTCCGAGTGCGAGAGTAACGATCCCGTAGCGGAAGTCCTGATGGTCGACTCGCGCCGCAGCCCGCCAGGTTTTCCTCGCGGTGGCGACGGCGGCAGCGGTGGCGGTCGTTCATTCGACAACGACGGATACATTCCCCAACCCCTCACTGTCGGGCAGAGGGATGAGCTCTGCCGCCGCAATGAAGACGCGCTCTTCACCCCCATCATGGGGGATACTCCAGAGGCTCTGGCCCTGGAGGCCACGTTCTTGGAGAATATCCAGTGCACACTCGACGAACGGGCCCGCCGACTGGTCCCCGAGTCCAGTTGACGACCGCGGCAATCGCACCCGCGCGAGACTCGGGTGTTCCGTACACCAGTCCAGAACCTCGAAGTCGTGGCTCGCATCACGGAGTCTATTCAACCATCTCAGTCGGAGGCTGGGAGAGGCCTTCAGTAGATCCGGGTGTTGCTCCGAACGGCTGAGGAGCAAAACGCGGCTGTTTCTCACTCACGCAACAAGATTCACAGCAGATCGGTGGCTGTAGACACCATTTGGTCAGCCCACAGTCCAAGATCGCCCCCAAGGCGTGAGGATCGTGGCCCACGGAAAGACCGGCATCTGGGTCGGAATGACGAGCAATATGACCGTCGACCCGGCCATCACGACCGCCGTCGAGTGCCTACGCCTCCTCCGGGAAGCGGGTCGTTCTCGCCCAGGCGACACGAGGGCAGGCGCTTACGCGACGACGAGCAGAGGATTCCCCTAGATCCCCGGAGGCCCGGCTTCGATGCAAGGTCTATCCTTGTGCAGGGGCTGGTCGACCGGAACAGGGCGTTCAGAGAAGAGCAAGGCAGAGGTCGTCCGAGTGGAAGCCGAGCATCCGTCTCTGGGCCCGAGTGTTTTAGCAGTGCCATCAGGGCCGCTGAGATCCCCCCAAACTTCAGGTTGGCGGCGGGGGTAAATAAATTCACCGGCGAGTCAAAACCAGACACCTGGCTCGAAGACTACCGAGTGGCCGTGCAGATTGGAGGCGGCAATGACGACGTAGCCATGAAACACCTTCCTCTGATGCTGGGCGGTTCGGCTCGGGCGTGGCTTAATCAGTTGGCCCCTGGGAGCATTTACAGTTGGGAAGAGCTAGCACGAGTGTTTATTCGGACTTTCGAAGGCACCTGCAAACGGCCCACTGGTCTGGCGGAGCTTCAGCATTGCGTGCAGAAGCCGAATGAAACTTTGAGGGATTACATACAGCGATGGACCACCTTGCATCACACGGTGGAAAATGTGTCTGAGCACCAAGCAGTTTGCGCCTTCAAGGAGGGCGTGCGATACCGAGAGCTGAATTTGAAGTTTGGTCGAACGGGCGGTATGTCCCCGTCCCGGATGATGGAGATTGCCAGTCGGTACGCTAACGACGAAGAGGCCGATCGACTCCGCAGTGGCAAGAAACCAGTCGGACAAGATGATCAGAACTCCAATCGGAAGCCCAAGCGCAAGGCCGAGCCAACCGTTCAGGGCGAAGCGGTAGTGGTCAACCAAGGGAAAGGCAAAGGAAAGCCCAAGGGGCCCTGGGTCCCCAAGAAAGTAAAGGATCAAGCTGGGAATGATGTACTCGACCAGCCATGTCCTATTCACACAAATAAAGATGAAGAGGGAAACTTGGTATATCCCAAGCACACCACTCGACAGTGTCGGCTCCTGCTCCAGAACTTCCAGAAAGATCAGTCGACTGAGAAGGAAAAGGAATCGGAGGAGGCCGAAGACAAGGAAGGGGATGGAGGATACCCCCAGATCAACTCCACCTTGGTGATCTTCACAGACGTCGAAAGCAAAAGTCGACTAAAAGTCATCAACAGAGAAGTCAACATGGTTGCCCCGGCAACAACCACGTTTCTGAAGTGGTCCAAGACCCCCATCACATTCGACCAGTCTGATCACCCTGCGCACATTGCTACCCTTGGGCGGCAAGCGCTGGTGGTCGACCTAGTGGTCGAGGGCACACGTCTGACTAGAGTCCTGATGGATGGAGGCAGTGGTTTGAATATTCTATATGCAGCAACCCTCCGGGATATGGGCATCCCGATGTCCAAGCTGAGTGAAAGCAACATGAGGTTCCACGGGGTCATCCCCGGAAAGAAGGCCGACTCACTTGGTCAAATCACACTCGACGTAGTCTTTGGCGACTGATACGTCCAAAACGTATCTATAATTTCTTCTTGCTCCATGCCTCTTTTATGTGATATTGCTATGATATTTATGCACTTCCATACACTTTTTATCATATTTGGACTAACCTATTAACTCAGTGCACCACAATGCCAGTTCCTGTTATCTGCTGTTTTTCTATTTCAGGTTTCCCCCATATTAAAAGTGCTCCAAAAATTCAGGGAAAAATACAGGAAAAATCAGCGTACAGGAAGCTTCGAGAAAAACTAAAGCGGGGCCAGAGGGGAGCCAGGGGGGGCCCAGGTGGCCACCCGGCGCGGCCCCACCCCTGGCCACGCCAGGGGGGCGCCTGGGGCCCCGGCTCCACCTCTGGTGACCCCGCTTCGCATATATATTCCTCGCATCGCGAAAACCCTGATTCCAGAACCCTTTTCTCCAGAAGCAATTCCAATCTCCGCCGCCATCGCCACCAAGTTTCGGGGGACCAGAATTCCTGTGCCGGCATCCTGCCGGGACGGGAAAGTGCCCCCGGATTCATCTCCATCGACGTTGCTTCCTCCCTCCATGATGCGGAAGTAGTTCCTCCTCGGGGCTGAGGTTTCTACCAGTAGCTATGTGGTCAATTCTCTCTCCCATGATGTGATCTTCGTTGTGATCATAGGCTATGTTAATCTAGGGTGATCCCATGATATTTCCCCTTCCTCTATGTATTCGATTGATGTACTCACTTGTCTTTATCTAGTATAATCCCCGAGACCAAGGTGACAGCGGTCTATTGGACATGGATTAGAAGAATATTTTCATGAGTGATTTCCTCTTTTGTGTGTTGATTGAAGATTGAGAGTCTCTTGGTGCTTGTCTTTGACTATCCTTGAGATATGTTGTGGTGATTGTGGTACTCTCTTTGGATGGCCGTGGTGACATTGGGAAATCCATAGATTGAGAACTACGAACTTAGAGGTGTGCTTTTGTAGCCCTACATAATTCTCGTCCTCTCTTGACCACAAAGGAATGACCTCCGAGTGCGTCTCCATTGCATGTTTTATGGGAAATATCTATGTTAATGTTGTTGGGAGTTGCCACTAGTGAAAGTATGAAACCTAGGCCTTGTTTCCACCATTGCAATACCATTTGTGCTCACGTTTACCACTTGTTTGCTTGCTGCACTTTTTATTACGGATTTATATTACTTTGCTTTGCCACTCCTATCATCCATATTTTACCATCTCTTCGCCGAACTAGTGCACCTATACAACTCCTAGTTGTATTAGGTGTGTTGGGGACACAAGAGACTTTTTGTATCTTAGTTGCAGGGTTGCTTGAGAGAGATCATCTTCAGCCTCTACTTCCCTGAGTTCGATAAACCTTAGGTCATCCACTTGAGGGAAATTGTTGCTGTCCTACAAACCTCTGCGCTTGGAGGCCCAACATAGTCTACAAGAATAGAAGCGTGTGTAGACATCAAGCTATTTCTGGCGCCGTTGCCGGGGAAGTAAGTGTTTGAAGGTATATCTTTAGATCTTGCAATTAAATCTTTTCGTTTCTTGTTTTTAGTTTCACTAGTTATGTTTATGGAAAACCGCATCTTAGTTCGCTGCTTGGGGAAGGCCGCTTTACCACACCCGTGGTAGAGAAGTTTCCTCCACCTACTGAATGTATCCCGTTCCAAATACCACTTGGGATAATTGAAATAATTAGGAATGATTGTTATGATGGGACAGTCAATCCTAGTATTCATTTGTTGAAACTTACAGAACTTTGTGAGTTGTTTAAGATTTCAGGTTTGACAAGAGATGGAGTCATGAGGAAGTTATTTGCCTTGTCACTGAAAGGAAAAGCATTGGAATGGTATAGGCTACTAGATGACTCTCACCTGCTGGATTGGGAAGAGATCCAGTCTCTCTTTTACTCCAAGTTTTATCCTCTTCATGAAGTCCATGAGAATAGGAATTATGTTTATAATTTCTATCTTCATGACGGAGAGAGCATAGCTCAAGCTTGGGGGAGACTGAAAACGTTAATGCTAAAATGTCCTAACCATGGGCTCCCCAAAGATATGATTATTACTAATTTCTATGCGAGGCTCTCTCGACAGGATAAAGATTTGCTCGATGCTTCCTCTATGGGTTCTTTCACAAACGAAAAGATTGATGCTAAATGGGAACTCATTGAAAGAATTCAACGCAACACTGAAGATTGGGAGATCGACAAAGGTAAAGAGTCAGGTATAATTTATGAGTATGATTGCATCAAGTCCTTTGTTGAAACTACAAGTTTTAATAAGTTTAGTGCTAAGTTTGGGCTTGATTCTCAACTCCTTGTTGATTTCCTCAAATCTTTTGCTTCACATCTTAATATGCCTAAGGAGGATTGGATCAAGCATCATGAACCTTTTAAAGAGATTTGCAAAGAAAATGAAATTGTTCATGATGATTGCAACATGCATGATCCAATTCCTAAAAATGAAGTTTTATATAAGCATGTTAATTTTTGTGGAGTGGATAGACCTTGTGAAAGGCCTATGATTGAAGAAGAGAAGTATTGTAAGCAACATAAGCATGAAAGAACAATCACTTGGGTCAAAGATTTAAATGAAATTGCTAGAGAATTGTGTGACCTTTATCCTTTTACTTGTGAACTTTGCTGCATAGAGGGTCACTTTAATTTTCAATGCATGCACTTTCAAAACATAACTGTTAACCAGTTGTGTGATAACATGATCACCCCTGATCTTTATGATGAGCTTATGTTATTTTTGATGTGTGAAGAGTTATCAGAAAAGACTTCTTGGCTAGATGTTAATGCCATAGGAATAAAAAACACTTTGCAAAATTGCCATCTCTATTGTGTTGTTAATTGCCATAAAAATGATTACATAAGTAAGATTAGAAAGGAGGGAACTTTACCAAAGTATAAAAATGTCTCTTATATTTCTGCTAATAAAAAGGAGAGTTTCTCCCAAGTTTCCCCTATTGTTTCTAATGATAAACCAGGATATGTGGAGAAGCTTCATCTCCAACCACTCCCTCCTAAGGTGAAGAAGAAGAAAAAGAAGAGGAGGAGGAAGAGGAGCAAGAAGGAAGAAGAATGGGTATCAACCTGGCCTGAGCATATTCCTCCCGTCAACTTTTATCCTAACGGTTGTAAGTTTAAAGAAGAAGGTGAAGTTTATTACCTTAATTATCATCTTGATGATAAGTCCGTAGGTACTATTGAAGATGATTTTGATTATGATATGCATGTTACTTATTGTGATTGGGAAAATGATGATAATGCTACTTATGATCTTGAAAATCTTTTTGGTACCAACTCTGAAAGTGATGATATGGAAAGCTCTAAGCTTGGGGATGATAGGATTGCAAATCCTTTACCCACTAATGATGTGATAATTGATAATTCTTTTGCTAGTAAGAATAAAGACAACATGTTTACAAATATAGTTGCTAGCAATGATAATGCTCTTCTCTACTATGATGATGTTATAACTCCAATCTATAGTGATTATAAAGGTACCTATGACATAAGGAGAAATTATCCTTATGAAACTTGTCATAATCATGGAGGGAATTACTCCCTTGTTGAACACCATCTTCCTAATACACAATTAATCTATAGTGTTCAAGTTGTTTATGATAGTCCTACTCCCACTATTACCAATGAGAAAGATTATGCTTATGTGGAGAGAAAGAGTACCTTTTTGCATGTGGATCATGGTGACAACGCTTTATGTGATGCTTATATTGTTGAGTTTATTCGTGATCCCACTGAAAATTATTATGAGAAGGGAACATGTGCTTATAGATATTTCAATAATATCAAGTTCCCTCTCTTTATGTTGAAGGTTTTGAAGCTGCACTTGTTTTGTCTTCCTATGCTTATTGCTTTGTGCTTCAGTGAATTATTCTATTGCAATATTCCTATGCATAGGAAGCATGTTAGGCTTAAATGTGTTTGGTATTTGCTTCTTGATGCTCTCTTTTGTTCTTCAACTCTTATTCCTACGAGAGCATCATTAAAGTCTTAAGCCTATCTTTATGGCTATAAAGAAAGAGCTCTGGGGAGATGATACGTCTCAAACGTATCTACTTTTCCAAACACTTTTGATATTGTTTTGACCTCATTTTTGCATGATTTGGACTAAACTAACCCGAACTAACGCTGTTTTCAGCAGAGCTGCCTGTATGGTTTATTTGTGTGCAGGAAAACGGATTTTTAAGCATCTCAGAAAAATCCACGAAAAATCACGAAAAATCCACGCACCCGAAGAAACAAAATGCGAGAAGTGGGGCCAGAGAGGGGCCAGGGGGTGCCCAGGCGCCCTGTGGGCGCCCCCCCCCTGGGCCGCGCCGGGGGGGCGCCTGGGTGGGCCCCACACCCCCTGGTGCCCTACTTTAGCCCGTATTTTTCCTCCCGACGGAGAAATCCGAGATCAGAAGTCCTTTCGCTGTTTTTCGTCGCGGAGCCACTGCCACCCTCTGTTCTTCTTCGGGAGGGCTAATCTGGAGGCTGATTTGGCCTCCGGAGAGGGGAGATCGTCGCCATCGTCATCATCATCACCACTACATCATCCCTCCATGACTTCCCCCTTCATGTGTGAGTAATTCCCTTGCTGTAGGCGAAGGGGATGGTAGGGATTGGATGAGTTAGATCATGTAATAGTTCATCAGATTTTTGGGGGCATGTTGCCTATCATCTAGTATGGTGTTTATCATCTTTGTTGCAACTTGTTATTCTTAATGCTTGACACTTAGGGCCCGAGTGCCATGATTTCAGATCTGAACCATATGTGTTTGCATGAATATATTTGTGTTCTTGATCCTATCTATGAGTTGTATGCACCTGTTACGGTTCGAAACCGGCGATCCCAAAAGTGACAGCTTGGGACATCAAAGGGGATGGTCCGTAGTTTGAGGATTACATGTATCCATTGAGTTCATTGCTTTGTTCCGGTGCTCTTTGACAGGAGCACCTTAATATCCATTAGTTCCTTTTGGCCCCGTTCGTAGCGGGATGGTAGGACAAAAGATGTTGTGCAAGTTCTTATTGCAAGCACGTACAACTACATACGGGATACATGCCTAATGTTTGATATTTGCCTAGATGATCATTACTTTTCCGTGTGCCGTGCCCCAAGTTAGAATCTATCTCATCCATGCAGCACCCAACCATCCATCTCCCTAGCCTACAGTATTTTAAACCTTGCTTGTCACTAGTTGCTACTTTTGCCATTTACTACTGCTATTTACTTTTGCTGTTTACTTTTACTATTACTATCATCACTATCATATCACTGTTACCACTTTTCTTTTGTTGCAAGTTAGTATATTTCAGGTGCGGTTGAATTGACAACTCAACTGTTAAAGCTTATAAATACTCTTTGGCTCCCCGTGTGTCGAATCAATAAATTGGGTTATTCTTACCCGCGAAGACTATCTCGATCCCTTACGGTTGAGGGTTATCAAGTACCGTTTTCTGGCGCCGTTGCCGGGGAGCATAGCAATATTTACAAGTCTACTTGAGGTATCCTACCTGCTGCACTTTATTCACCATGGGTAAGAAAGGAGACCCCAAGGTTCCGATCTTACGATCCACTACAAGAAGAGGTACTGCTCTGAGCACTAGTGCTACGCTTGATTCACCTTCTGTTATGAGTAAGTTTGCCTCACCACCACCACATGATGCTCCTACTGAATCTGTTACTATGTCTGATACTCTTGATGATGCTTCTACTACTTTTGACGATGATATTAGTTCGCTTGGTTATGCTCTTGAGAAACAAATTACTGCTGCTGCTAAAAAATATGGAATTGAACTTCCTGTTACTCGCTACCCTATTGGTGAAACTTATGATTATCCCGAATTGAGTAAACTCCAGGAGAGACTCCTTGATGATGATTACTATATACTTGATGAAGATTTATGCAGGGAACTGACAGAGTTTGCCGGCTCTGACCCTGAAACTATTAAGAAAATATTTGAAAAACACTCTTTGAAAAACAAAATCGTACCTAATCCTGAGTTTGCTACATCTCCTATATGCATTGATGATCCTGATTTTGATTTCTCTGTTGATCTTTCACTTATACCTATGGTTGAAGCTGACCCCTTTTATGGCAGAGAAAATGATGATGCTATTGCACACCTAACTAAACTTGGTGAACTAGGTAGCCTGTTTACCACAGATGAGAAGATACGCTACTTTTATGTGACCAAGCTTCTTCCTTTCTCCTTGAAGGAAGGTGTTAAAGCATGGTATGATTCACTCCCATGCGGTTCTATTAAGAGTCCTCAGGACTTAGCTCACTCTTTTGTTGATAAGTACTTTCCTGCTCATATGCAACATGCTGCTTTGCAAAGAATTTACAACTTTAAACAGTTGCAGGATGAGTCCCTCCCTAAAGCTTGGGGGAGGTACTGCGGTTTGATTCAGGCTAGACCAGGACATGGAGTTCCTAAGAATGAATTAATTGATATATTCTATGCTGGTCTAACTGATGAATCTAGGTCCTATCTGGACAGTTGTGCTGGTTGTGTTTTCAGGAAAAGAACACCGGACGACGCGGAAGACTTAATGGGCAGGATTGCCAAAAACCATGAAGATTGGTCCGTCCCTGAACCACCTCCACCAACAAAGAAGAGGGGCATGTTTGTTCTAAGCCCCGAGGATATGCGAGAAGCAAAGAAGTCTATTAAAGAGAAAGGTATTAAAGCTGAAGACGTGAAGAATCTACCCCCTATTGAGAAGCTGTGTGAGCCTACCACTCACCCTCCTATGGTAGAGGTACACTCTCTTTTAGATTTCAATGCAAGTGACATCCCTTATGGTAAGCCTCCTGATCAATGTTTAGATGGGTTTGATAATTTTATTATGAAACAGAATCATTTTAATGAGAGGATAGAAAGTCAGTTGCATGATAATTCCCTTGCTATCAAAAAGTTGCTTGGTGTTTTAGATAGAACAGTTAATGATGTCCAATGTCTTGTGAAGCATTTTCATATGGTTCAAACTCAGCTTGATCAAATTTCTAATGTGCAAAGAGATTTGCTTGCTAACAATGCCAAACAAGATAAACTGCAGGCTTTTGGGATTAAGACCCGAGGAGGAACTAGTACTCAAGATCCTCTTTATCCAGAGGGACATCCGAAGAGAATCGAGCAAGATTCTCAAATGCAGGAAGAAGAAATTGTTGTCTCTCCAAATAAGAAGAAGAAACATAAAGAGACTGACAATTCTAATGATCCTATTGCAGATGAAGAGCCAGCTATTGATCCCAACAGTGTATCTATTTCCGATGCTGAGACTGAAGACGGTGCTGAACCTGAAGGTAATGATAATGAGAAAAACGATCCGCCTGAAGTTCGAGAAGAAGAAGCACCTGACAAACGTAAGAGGTACACTAGAGAAGACTTCATCGCAAGAAAACATGGGAAGGAGAAAGAACCATGGGTACAGAAACCCATGCCCTTTCCAGGTAAGTCCATCAAATATAAAGAAGAAGAGCATTACAATAAGTTTTGTGAATGGATTAAACCTCTTTTTCTTCAAATTCCTTTGACTGATGCTATTAAGTTACTTCCTTATTCAAAATCTATGAAAGATATTGTCACTAACAAAAGAAAAATTCCTAATGATGCAATATCTACTATGCTTGCTAACTATTCTTTCAGTGGAAAGATTCCTGAGAAGCTCGGTGATCCAGGTATACCCACCATTCCTTGCTCCATAAAGAATAATTATGTCAAAATTGCTTTATGTGATCTTGGAGCGGGAGTGAGTGTTATGCCTCTCTCTCTTTACGAGAGGCTCTATTTAGAGAAACTAATTCCTACAGATATCTCCCCTCAGATGGCTGACAAGTCAACCGCTGTTCCGATAGGTATTTGTGAGGATGTTCCAGTTGAAGTTGCTAATTGTTTAATTCTTACTGATTTTGTTGTGCTTGACATGCCTGAGGATGGGAGCATGTCCATTATTCTTGGTAGACCTTTTCTTAACACCGCAGGTGCAGTTATTGATTGCAACAAAGGGAAGGTTACCTTTCATGTGAATGATAAAGAACACACGATATATTTTCCGAAGAAGACCGACAGGAGGCATGCCCTCAACTCTATAGAGAATATCGAAACCGTGAAAATTGGAGAATGGGACTGTCCACTACATGTGCCTCACAAATACAAAACTATCATGGTAGGGACAATGTCCATCAAGGTAAAAGTTCAGTGATTACTTCGTAGGAGGTGAGACTTTTTGTTCTATATACCGCTTGTTTGTTGGTAAGACTTGATCAACCTTACTAGTGAATGTGTTTTATATGGATAAAAAGTTGAGCTTTCTATGTTTTTATTTGTTTTTAGTGTTGTCATACTTGCTGTACCAAGTATCTATGTTTTTGAAGCTTCACAATACTACTAACTGCTTCAAGTTTTCAGAGAGTTTCGCAGCTTTTTGAACTTCGAAAAAATTTCAACAGTGAAGTTTTCAGAAAAATTCCAGAAAAATTATATTAAAAATTTCCACAACGGGAGAGACCCGGAAAGTCTTGGGGCCAGCCAGGGGGGGCCACCAGTGGCCCAGGCGGCCAGCTGGCGCGGCCCAGCCCCTGGCCACGCCCACAGGGCGCCTGGGGCCCACGGGACCCCCCTCCAGGTACTTCTTCTTCCCTCCTCTCTCTCTTTTTCCAGAAACCCGAGTTCTGGTCTTGTTCTTGCTGTTCTTGCTGTTCTTGGGGGCGATTCTTCGATCTCTCTCTACAGCCCATCATCTGAGCTGAAATTTTGAGCAAATACTCCCTGGTATGTGACTCCTCCACCCCTCCAATTAGATTTTTGATTGGTGCCTCATTTGTGAGTATTTAGTAGTTCTTGGTGCTGTAGAGATGAGCTTGCATGCATGTGTAGAAAGTTGTTTTCCAAGTTTTGATGCAAGTTTATGCCTTGGGCAAGTGAGTTGAGTAGTTTGCCTTAGCTCACTTTGTTTTATTCCTCGTTTTTGTAAATTATAAAAAATTTCAGAAATGAGTTTGTTAGGAAGGGCAAAAGGATGGCTTGAGAAGAGGAGGCCCGCACACTCCGATCGAGTCACTAGAGCCGCAGCTTCACCATCGACTGTTAGGGTGAGCTATAATGAAGATCATGTGCCCCTGGAGTTGTTGGAAGACACAAGTCCAGCACGTGCGATGACATTTCCATGTGACGAATTCATGGAAGCTGCGGGAATCAAGGATGAGTTTTATAATCTTTGTGCTAATGCAGGTTTGACACGACTCGTCACGAGCCGTGTTACTCAGTATCAGAAACTCACCTCCGGTTTCATTAACAGTTTTAGATATAATCCTGATTCAGGTGCTATTGAGTTTAAAATTTATAATGATCTTATCACCATGACTCTGGGAAATTTTTGTGAAGTAATAGGTGTGCCGAACGTTGGGAGGACGGCAAGGATGGCCACGCAGCCCTCCGAGCTGAAAACCGTCATCAACTCTCTCTGCAGCATGGGTACGAGGGATATTCATCGGTCGAAGATCTCCAGCATCTTGTTCCCTCACCTGAGGTATTTTGCATATTATATTGCTAGAGGGGTGTTAGCTCGCGACAACACAAGCAACATTTCTGCTCCGGATATTGCTATCCTGGCAGCAGCCCTCTCAGGGAGGTCTGATTATAATCTGGGTACCTTAATTGCTCGACGCCTTGCTATGAACGGTAACAAGGGGGACTTATATGGTGGCATTTATTCCACGCTTATCTTAGAGCATCTTGGAGGCACCCCACACCCTGATGATACTCCTTTTACTTATTTAAGCTTTGATCTTGCTGCTATGAAGAGGCATAAGTTTGTTACCATGGGTTCTGAACTTGATAACTGTCGTGGAATTAACACGTCAGATGTCCGGTTTACGGACTTAGTGGTGAGGCCGCGCATCTATGTAGTAGCTTGAGAGGGGTTGAGCGGAATCGAGAGACGCGATGCAAGAGACAGATTTAGACAGCTTCGGGCCCCGGGAAACATCATCCGGTAATAACCCTACATGATGTTTGAGGCTAGGTCTCATTATGATCCTCGTGGTGTCGCCGGTAAACCGGCTCTTTGTGTCTAACCCTAGAAACTTGTCTAAACTTCTCCTCTAAAACTTGTAACTTCTAACCCCTCTCTCTTTGGGGAGCCCTGCCCCTCCTTATATATGTTGAAGGGGCGGTTTACATGACTAGTCCTAGTAGGACTAGGATTGATCTATTACAAGGAGTCCTAGTCTTGCTTTCTTTGTAAGAGAATATCCCTTATGCTTTCTTCATAAACCGGCCCACTATTAATATGAACCGGCCTTCTGGGCCTTGGGCCTTGTCATCCATGATCCGCCTGCCGGGTCACCAGTAACTTGCCAAATATAAACCGTCTTAAGTAGAATACCAAGTCCGGCCGGGTTATAATTCCGGCCGGTTCATACCGCGGGGTATATCCCCGACATTAGCCCCCAAGTTTAGCTTGGATTTATCCATGGTAAACTTATGCTGCAAAATCACCACAAGAACAAATTTGATAGGTTGTACTCCGGGTTAAGAATTTATTGTAAACCGGCATGTGACCACCCTTAAGTCTTTGTCCTTCTTCTAGAAAATCCAGGTCAACAGACCAGCTTCATAATCAACTTACTTGCATAAGAAATAATGTAAATCAAGAATCCATTTGAATCGGCCTTCAATGCTCTGATTTGACAAAAATATTGGTCTTCAAATATTCAATAGATATCCAGCCCGCTTGAAGATGTAGAACTTGCCGGTTTATGCTTGCCAAAATTACTTGGTTATAAAAACTGACGCTCCCGGGTCATGACTGTTTATGAACGCCGGGTTATGATTGTTGCCAACTCCGGGTCATACAATTAATCTTCCTGATTTGACAGAACTGAAAATTTGAAGATGTTCCTCCTTTATATGCATATTACCTATAGCCCCCAAGTGCCGGGTCATTATGTAATAATGAGCAGGGACTTTGTATATATTCCATTGAAAATAGCCTTGTATAATCTTGAAGAAATCCGGATTGTTCATCCCAATCACTATGAAACTTGAATTGTTGACAGGAGCGATTGATAGCCCCCAAGTTCCGGTTTAGCTACATTTAGAAGGTGAACCGGTACTTCCAGATGAAGCAAATGATCTTTCCATTAGCCCCCAAGTGTCAAGTAGACAACTTGCTTGTGTGCTTGAGACTTGTGTATTTGATGTAATCTCAGTCTGAATAATGTAGCCCCCAAGTACCGGGTTGTAAGCCTGCAGCGACTCGGGACTTTTCCTTTGTAGAATAAATCACTTCCATCGTTGAAATAATATCCATTGCGCTTTAAAGCGACTTTGAAAACTTCAACCATAATATTTACAAGCATAATAAGAATCCAGCCATGTTGGCTATTGAAGAATTCAATCCGGTTTGAAGACCGGTTCCAATGATGTTTGATCACAATCGGGCCGGGTTAATAAACACCGGTCATTATTTTGTCTCATACTGGCGACTTATAGTCAAAACCAGGCCGGTTTAATAAACACCGGTCATTATAACTGATCATGTACTGCCAATATGTATTTAAAAACAAGATATTTCATACCTGCGATCAAGTATGCTTGATATTCTTAATCCGGTAGAACCTTAAAATTTCTTGATGAAGATCTTCATGGATCCAATAACAAACCCGGGTTTTGATAATAGACACCGGTTTATCTCGTTCTGAAAACTTTGTTCAGAAATTTGTGGCTTGTTGCCTGATGGATGATCCGGGTTATAATGAACACCGGTTTACTCATGCTGGTATTCATGACCCAGACTTTTCACTTTATAGATATGTGGTCAGCTTCTATAGCTGTTCCACTCCGGTTTAAAGGGTTATAAAACACAAACACAAAAAGATACAAATTTTGCAAATAAGACCATGTAGTCGAGGCTTTTTAAGAGCTGCCAGGCTCAAAGCAAGGTTCAGCCAATCAATGGGATGTGGATTATCCATCTTTCCCAGGGGGGATAGCCAATCACTGAATGTGGATTATCCATCTTTTTAGAGGGCCGATAGAACCGCAAATAAAAAACTGAGCCAATCAATGGGATGTGGATTATCCATCTTTCCCAGAGGGCCTAGCCAATCACTGAATGTGGATTATCCATCTTTTCAGAGGGCCGATAGAACCGTACATAAAAAATTGAGCCAATCACTGAATGTGGATTATCCATCTTTCCAGAGGGCCTAGCCAATCACTGAATGTGGATTATCCATCTTTTCAGAGGGCCTCCATGGTTCCTCCTGAACCGGTGGGTAAATATAAACCAATCACTGAATGTGGATTATCCATCTT
>LR738715.1:94334823-94373379 GCA_902687465.1 Secale cereale
TGGGTAAATATAAACCAATCACTGAATGTGGATCATCCATCTTTTAAGAGGGTCTCCAGGGTTCCTCCGAACCGGTGGATAAATATAAACCAATCACTGAATGTGGATTATCCATCTTTTCAGAGGGTCTCCATGGTTCCTCCTGAACCGGTGGGTAAATATAAACCAATCACTGAATGTGGATTATCCATCTTTTCAGAGGGTCTCCATGGTTCCTCCTGAACCGATGGGTAAATATAAACCAATCACTGAATGTGGATTATCCATCTTTTCAGAGGGTCTCCATGGTTCCTCCGAACCAGTGGGTAAATCATGAAGCGTCCTCTCTTTGAACCGGATGTGATCTCATGTTCTTTAGAGAGTTTTTATTGCTTCTGAATATATATGTGGGAGTTGCCCTGCACAACCAGATAAACTGATCAAAGCATCTTATTTTCTTATTGAAAAATGATACATAACAAGAGAAATAATATTATAGATGGATATCACCTGAGTGAATTTGAACCGGTATGTTGAATAGACCGGATCACAGGGTGGACAGTAAAATGACCGCAGTATCAGAGGCGGCTCAGACAGTTAAACCGGCAGTGGGGTTGTAAACCGGTGTGGTCGCGAGAGACGGTTATGGCGTTATAAACCGGTGTGGTCGTGAGAAACGGCCACGGCATTGTAAACCGGCGCGGTCGCGGGAAACGATCAAGTCGCTGTAAACCGGCGTGGGAATCCATGGAATCACGATGACCACTTGTGTTAAATGATGTTTGGCGTGCCTCCGCCTCTGTGGTATAATACCACTTTCCAATGACTGATTTTCCTGCGTATGAATATAGCAGAGCGAGGAATTTTTGCTCGGATGAATTAATATGTATGAAAAATAAATAGGATAGATATCACCTGATCTGTCCGGACAGCAGATGATTCGGCAGCGGCATTGTAAGCTGGCGCGTGCGGGTGATTTAATTGTAGGCGCGGACAGCGTCGTGTTAATGTGGACCGGACCGTAAAAATGGCGGCGTGCGCTCGTCCATTGGCGAGGGAGTCGGTCGTGGTGTTGGAGCCCGGCGCGCGCGGGTGCGGACAGATGAGTCGGCCGCGGCAGTGGTAGCCGGCGCAGGCACGAGACTTGACCACGACATTTAATCCGGTGCGAGCCTCATATTTATGATGTCGTTTTTGTAGTAGACTTTGTCCTGCATAAATAATACTGAAAGACAAAGTAATTGTTTCCAGAAGAATTAATACGTGCTAAAAATACTGAGAATAGATAGCACCTGAGAACTCTCGGGTGGCTGTACCGATTGAAAGACAAAAAATAGCCTCCGAGCCTCCACGTGATGAGTAGTACTAGTGGTACTACTAGTAGCAATTCCTGGGAACTTGTAACTTCAATGGGAGACGTACTAGACCTTTGTCTTCACGTCTAGAAAAATCATCAAAGGCTGCAGCAGCTTTTCGGCCAGATGTGACCCTGATTGATTTGTCCACTTGAGCGCTGCAGGTTTCTTCTCTTTTTTTTCACGTACAGACCACAGCTGCGGCTCGGATTTAGCGGACGCCTGTTTGCACACACGTGCGCGTGGAGTTGAGCAGAGGCAAACGAGGCCGATCCAGGTTGGAAACAGCTGTGATCATTACGGCTTGTTGCAGGAACATCCAAGGATAAACCGGAGTCTGTCCCCTCCTTTGTCATGTATCACTTTTCCTTCCATATTTCCTTTAAACAATCTGTACTGGTTTGACTCGGAGTACTAGTAGTAGACTAGTATTGACTACCAATTAGCTTGATACGCTTTGCTTTGAGGTTCTGATGCGGCAGCTGCAAGGCCCCGTCAACTTGAAACGAGGGAAAAAGCGAGCGACGCAGACAGCAGGCCAGTGCAGATGGGACGGGTTGTGAGCAGAGTCCGAACCTATCCATCGTCCGTATCCGGGTCATGGCTGCTCTGGAATTTTTTTTTCTTTTTTCTTTGAGGCGTAATCCAACCAGCAGATGATCGTTTGCCTTGTATACACACATTGCCTTACGTAGGAAATCGGCAAGCCCTTCTGATTTGAACATATAGCATGGATCCAATCTTCTCTTCAATTCTTCTTCGTCTGATTAACCGCGAGCTTCTCAATCCCAAGGAGTACGCCCTCCAAGAACTCAACACCACTGTGCGCGAGCCCCACGGTGGGCGCCAACTGTCGTGGAATTAACACGTCAGATGTCTGGTTTACGGACTTAGTGGTGAGGCCGCGCATCTATGTAGTAGCTTGAGAGGGGTTGAGCGGAATCGAGAGACGCGATGCAAGACACGGATTTAGACAGCTTCGGGCCCCGGGAAACATCATCCGGTAATAACCCTACATGCTATTTGAGGCTAGGTCTCATTATGATCCTCGTGGTGTCGCCGGTAAACCGGCTCTTTGTGTCTAACCCTAGAAACTTGTCTAAACTTCTTCTCTAAAACTTGTAACTTCTAACCCCTCTCTCTTTGGGGAGCCCTGCCCCTCCTTATATATGTTGAAGGGGCGGTTTACATGACTAGTCCTAGTAGGACTAGGATTGATCTATTACAAGGAGTCCTAGTCTTGCTTTCTTTGTAAGAGAATATCCCTTATGCTTTCTTCATAAACCGGCTCACTATTAATATGAACCGGCCTTCTGGGCCTTGGGCCTTGTCATCCATGATCCGCCTGCCGGGTCACCAGTAACTTGCCAAATATAAACCGTCTTAAGTAGAATACCAAGTCCGGCCGGGTTATAATTCCGACCGGTTCATACCGCGGGGTATATCCCCGACATTGATAACCTTGTTTATATCTTGCGTTTCGGAACTACCGCGGAACGCGAGATCCGTCTACCTGCACCTCTTTTGTTTGATTTTTCTCGCAGGAACGGATGGTCCTTTGATGTTGTCCAGTTCGATGAGTTCATGGTCCAGCACCAGTTCCATAACCCCATGGAGGGGGTTGTGCCCGACGAGGAGAGGCACGGTGAGATACCACATTTTCAGGATGAGACCGCCACCGAGTTTGGTGAAGGGTCTTCCTCTGTTTGGCGCTCGGAACCTTCCTCGTGGGAGACTCCGAGGAGTTCGGTGTACGCGCCATCATCCTTCTACGACCCTTGGTCTCACCACCATACCCCTGGAGCAGGAGGCTCCTGGGGGCAGTAGCTGCTACCAACTTAGGCCAAAAGCCTAAGCTTGGGGGAGTACGTGCCCTTCTCACTTTTTCATTGTATTATCCGTTTGATTCACTTTGATCTTTTCGAAGTTTTTGCCCGTTCTTCTTTATTTCTCTCTTTGCAAAAACAACAAAAAGATTTTCTCTTTCTTTTGCTTTTTATTCAACTTTTGAAAAACCCAAAAAGATTTCCTTTCTCTCTTTAGTTTGCTTTGTTTTCAGAGATCAGCTCGCGTCCGTGGTGGCATTTGATTATATTTCCTACGTTCGATCGTGCAAGTGACAAGCAGTAATGACGAAGATCGACTGAAAGGAAGCAACAAGGAAGACCGGTATGAACTCTTATTGTTTCTACTTTTGTACATATGCCTGTACTTATGATCTAGAGACCAGCTTGTAGCGACATAGTGCTATGTTTACAATGCTCTTCCAGTGGTTCATGCTTTCCTTGTGGCTAGTCTCCAATAACTAGAGTATATAATGTGTTATTGAAATGATCTACATGCATCGCACTGTTCATAGTCTGGCATACTAAGGTGGCATTTCCCTTTAGAGAATTTTTGGATTGATTTGGCACATGCTTACACATGTTTAAGACTAAAAAGTCAACTTTGCCTTGATGATCTTTGAATTTTAGAATAGTTATATCACTTTCATGCCCGATTCAATGTTGATTTGTCGCTATGCATGATTATGACCGTTATCGCTCTCTAGTTGGTCGCTTCCCAGTCTTTTGCTAAACCTCCACCCGTACTAAGCGGAATGACTGCTTGTGCATCCAAAACCTTTAAACCTGTTATGCCATATGAGTCCACTATACCTTCCTATATATGGTATTTACCTGCCATTCCTAACGAAGACTTTCATGTACCATCTCGAAACTAATCAAAAGCATTTCTCTTTTTGTGCCTATGTTTTAGCTCATGAGGAAGTAGGAGTTAATTCATGATCTCTTTAAGTTGGACAAGTTTCACCCCTGGATTGCATGTATAATGTGCAAACCCCTAATATGAAAAGGAACTGGCATTGAGTGTGCCCGGCTCAAAAAGATAATATAACAAACAAACCCTCCTTCACGCTTTGTTCATGAGAAATCAGAAAACTTTGGCAGTGATAAACAAAGGAGATTAAGAGGATGTGATCGTCCTCATGCGGGAGCCGTTCCTTGAGACTTGCCTAGCTTAAAAAGTAATTGAGTTATCTGCTAGCATTCGTTGACGAAATATGCACCTCTCAAAAACATATTTACTTCTGTTTTTAAAACCAAGAGCTCTGGTACATGTTTAGTTTTTGTTTCCGATCACGGGTTTTCAACCTTGCCAATAAAAGCCACGGGTCGAGAGTCTCATCTTCTTTCTTCAAAGCACTGACTAGGAGAGCATAATTGTCATTCTGAGTGTAATGTGCATTGTCCCAAAGTATTACATTGTCTTCTGCATACTTGTGATATGATTTATTCTGAAATTCTTAGTTCTACTCTCCTTTAAAACTCTGGAGGAGTCTCTGCATTTATGTTTTGCTTCACTCATGGAGGCTAGCGAGATACCACCTTAATATGCTAAAGCTATGTGCAATGTGATCTTGTCTTGATTTTCGGTAATATATTGTTTACTCCTGATTATTTGTAACTGGTCACTTGAAAGAAGGATTGCTCCTTGCATTGTTCTCATAAGTACTGTTTTAATACTTGCTGAACTCTTTTCGTAGTACATGCTTATATACATCTAATGAAACAAAAGAGTTTGTCAAAGTTTTCTTTGTCGCGTCCAGTTCGTTGAACTGAATTGCTTGAGGACAAGCAATATGCTAAGCTTGGGGGAGTTGATACGTCTCAAACGTATCTACTTTTCCAAACACTTTTGATATTGTTTTGACCTCATTCTTGCATGATTTGGACTAAACTAACCCGGACTGACGCTGCTTTCAGCAGAGCTGCCTGTATGGTTTATTTGTGTGCAGGAAAACGGATTTTTAAGCATCTCAGAAAAATCCACGAAAAATCCACGCACCCGAAGAAACAAAATGCCAGAAGTGGGGCCAGAGGGGGGCCAAGGGGTGCCCAGGCGCCCTGTGAGCGCCCCCCCCCCCCCCCCCGGCCGCGCCGGGGGGCGCCTGGGTGGGCCCCACACCCCCTGGTGCCCTACTTTACCCCGTATTTTTCCTCCCGACGGAGAAATCCGAGATCAGAAGTCCTTTCGTTGTTTTTCGTCGCGGAGCCGCCGCCACCCTCTGTTCTTCTTCAGGAGGGCTAATCTGGAGGCTGATTTGGCCTCCGGAGAGGGGAGATCATCGCCATCGTCATCATCATCACCACTCCATCATCCCTCCATGACTTCCCCCTTCATGTGTGAGTAATTCCCTTGCTGTAGGCGAAGGGGATGGTAGGGATTGGATGAGTTAGATCATGTAATAGTTCGTCAGATTGTTGGGGGCATGTTGCCTATCATCTAGTATGGTGTTTATCATCTTTGCTACAACTTGTTATTCTTAATGCTTGACACTTAGGGCCCGAGTGCCATGATTTCAGATCTGAACCATATGTGTTTGCATGAATATATTTGTGTTCTTGATCCTATCTATGAGTTGTATGCACCTGTTACGGTTCGGAACCGGCGATCCCAAAAGTGACAGCTTGGGACATCAAAGGGGATGGTCCGTAGTTTGAGGATTACATGTATCCATTGAGTTCATTGCTTTGTTCCGGTGCTCTTTGACAGGAGCACCTTAATATCCATTAGTTCCTTTTGGCCCCGTTCGTAGCGGGATGGTAGGACAAAAGATGTTGTGCAAGTTCTTATTGCAAGCACGTACAACTACATACGGGATACATGCCTAATGTTTGATATTTGCCTAGATGATCATTACTTTTCCGTGTGCCGTGCCCCAAGTTAGAATCTATCTCATCCATGCAGCACCCAACCATCCATCTCCCTAGCCTACAGTATTTTAAACCTTGCTTGTCACTAGTTGCTACTTTTGCCATTTACTACTGCTATTTACTTTTGCTGTTTACTTTTACTATTACTATCATCACTATCATATCACTGTTACCACTTTTCTTTTGTTGCAAGTTAGTATATTTCAGGTGCGGTTGAATTGACAACTCAACTGTTAAAGCTTATAAATACTCTTTGGCTCCCCGTGTGTCGAATCAATAAATTGGGTTATTATTACCCGCGAAGACTATCTCGATCCCTTACGGTTGAGGGTTATCAGGAGACAACCCTTGTTATCTTTTCTTTCAGTTTGTTCTTTCAGTTTTTAGTGGTCTTGATGTTTGTTACTACTGTAGCAACATCATTGTATCTTCATTTTTCAGCTTTGTGCGAGGTTTAGCCTCTGATTGCAAGAAAGTTCAAAAGTTGTGACATGATGTCCAGAAAACAGATTCTGTCCTTGGAAAGAAAAATTCGAATAAAATCACCAGATCATCTTTTTGATCTGAATTTTTTTGAAAGCATGCTCTATACAATTGGCTTTCGAGCGTCCGTTCTGAGTTTTTTGATTTGAGTTGCAGAAGTACCCCAAAAAAATTACTTACTACCTACTGGTCTGTTTTTGACAGATTCTGCCCTGTTCTGCCTTTTCTTTGATTTGCAGACCTTAAGCTTGCTTTTTCTTTGCAAAAACTTTTTGGCGATCTTGAGAAACAGTAGACCTTCAAGAATATCTTTGTTTCCAGTAGAGAAAAATTATTTTATTGTGGGTACTAACCTCTCTAATCAGATTATGATGAGTTATGTATGAAGGGAGTTTTCAAGTGTGCGAGGGAAGATGATAAAAGAAGATTCAGGAGTGTCAAACGCTCAAGCTTGGGGATGCCCCTATGCACCCCCAAGAAATATCCAAGGAGACTCAAGCATCTAAGCTTGGGGATGCCCCCGTGCATCCCCTTCTCCATCAACAATTATCAGTTCGTCCTTCGTTCCACTATATTTTTATCACTTCATGCGTTATGTGCTATGCTTGGAGCGTCTTGCTCTTAGTTTCCTTTTTAGTTTTCTTTAGCTTTGCTTGCTGTTCATAACAAGTTAGAACCTAGCTTTATTTGTGTGGGAGAGAAACACGCTCCACTTCAACCTAGAACACAACATAGGATTTTCATGCTTATCATTGATGTGTGTTCTTTGTCTTTCCATAGCTGCTGCCATGTTTAGCTCTTAGTTTTCATGCTTTTCTTTTTAAAGAGCTTTTGTTTAGTTGGTTGCTGAACTCTCTTGAGTTTTCATGTTTATCTTGTTAAGAGAGTTTGCCTGTTGCACTGAGTTGTGTGTCTTAACTTAAAGTAGGTAATTGAGGTTGCTATTTAATTTTAGTAGTAACTTGCAATAGTTTTGAGGTATTGCCATGAGTAATGTCTGAACTTTTGGTGTCAAGAGCTTTAGCCTATTAGTGATAGATGTTGTATTTTGGGCAATCCGTGTTTATTTTCGAAAACCTACAAATAGTTGAGAACTTTAGCTACTAAATGGATCACTAATCTTTGGAGGGATCGAATATTAGATTACACTCACGTACCATGAGTCGAGGATGCGCAAGGATAATCAAACCCCCATACACTCCTCCTCGGGGTACTTGTCTCTTTGTGAACCTCCTAATTAGATTGAGAGTTACCGATAATAAGTGCATGAGTTCTTCGGACTAATGTGAGTATTCGAAAGTTGACACTTCCACCTAGCCATATTTTTCTAGCCTCTTCGGTACCGTGCATTGCCCTTTCTCACCTCGAGAGTTGGCGCATACTTCGCCGGTGCATCCAAATCCTTGGCACGATACGCTCTGTCATCATAAGCATCATTATATCCTTCCTCAAAACAGCCACCATACCTACCTATCAAGGCATTTCCATAGCCTTTCCGAGATACATTGACATGCAACATCCATCTTCTCATGACTTGATCTTCATGTCATACATGCTTTTTGCTTGATCGATGAGCCGCATGCTAGTTGGGCCTTGCCCTAATCATTGCTACATGACGCGCTAGTATCATTGCATATCCTGCTACACTGGCAGAGGCATACATTTGCATACATCATGATAGTTTCATTTTCTTTATGTTGAGTACTTTTGTAAAGTGTGAAAGATCTTCTATACTTCTTGTAATAAATAGAGTGTTGCCCCTAAAGTGAGGAAAAGATCCCAAAGAGGACAAAATCAAAAGATCCCAAAGAGGACAAATGAGAGTTAAATAAAAAGAGCCATTGAGGCCACAAAAAAATAAAAAAATCTAGAAAAAGAGAAAAAGAAATAAAAAGAGAGAAGGGGGCACACTACTATTCCTTTTGAGAGATCCACACTCGTACTCCATCTTATACCTTGTAATCCATAGAGATTATCATTCATGCATATAGCTATGTGGGGACCTTCACACAATAGAACTTGGCTTGTATATTCCAATGATGAGCCTCCTCAAAAGAGCTCTAGGTCTTCTTGAGCAAGCAAGTTGGATGCACCCCCACTAGTTCCATTGGAGGGCTTACCTTAGCTCATATGTGCATCCGTTACATGGCAATCCCTACTCCTCACATCATATCTATCATTTGGCTTTCTCTCGCCTATGATTGTCCTCATTGATGTGAGCCTTTCACACCTTTTTTGTCTTCCCCCTTCATCATTTTTCTCTCTTTGCCATCCTAAGTGTCGACTTTCTTGCTTACGCTCATCCATTGCATGAGTGCTCAAAATATCGAAAGGGAGTGGATCATTTTGACTTGTACCTGGCCGGTGGTCTGGGGATGAGTCAAGATAAGATTCCAAACAAGACCAAGTGTGAAATTTTAGTAGATTAAGTTCTCAACAATACAAAAACTATGTTTTACTCTCTCGTATATCCCTATCCCTTTTCTTGCACGCAAACACCATTTGGAGACATTCGAGTCACGGACAGCGAGAGCTATTGCACCTTTATGTTCTTATGTTGCTTGTTACAATGCTAATATAGACTCTTGCTTGTTATGACTTGAATTACATGCCTTGATTGCTTTACTTAAAAGTTCTTATATGATTGGTAGCATGTCACCACAGAAATTATGCTTGTTATCATTTACCTACTCGAGGACGAGCAGGAATTAAGCTTGGGGATGTTCATACGTCCAAAACGTATCTATAATTTCTGCTTGCTCCATGCCTCTTTTGTGTGATATTGCTATGATATTTATGCACTTCCATACACTTTTGATCATATTTGGACTAACCTATTAACTCAGTGCACCACAGTGCCAGTTCCTGTTATCTGCTGTTTTTCTATTTCAGGTTTCCCCCATATTAAGAGTGCTCCAAAAATTCCGGGAAAAATACAGGAAAAATCAGCGTACAGGAAGCTTCGAGAAAAACCAAAGCGGGGCCAGAGGGGAGCCAGGGGTGGCCCAGGCGGCCACCCGGCGTGGCCCCACCACTGGCTGCGCTAGGGGGGCGCCTGGGGCCCCGGCTCCGCCTCTGGTGACCCCCCTTCGCATATATATTCCTCGCGTCGTGAAAACCCTGATTCCAGAACCCTTTTCTCCAGAAGCAATTCCGATCTCCGCCGCCATCGCCACCAAGTTTCGGGGGACCAGAATTCCTGTGCCGGCATCCTGCCGGGACGGGGAAGTGCCCCCGGATTCATCTCCATCGACGTTGCTTCCTCCCTCCATGATGCGGGAGTAGTTCCTCCTTGGGGCTGAGGTTTCTACCAGTAGCTATGTGGTCAATTCTCTCTCCCATGATGTGATCTTCGTTGTGATCATAGGCTATGTTAATCTAGGGTGATCCCATGATATTTCCCCTTCCTCTATGTATTGGATTGATGTACTCACTTGTCTTTATCTAGTATAATCCCCGAAACCAAGGTGACAGTGGTCTATTGGACATGGATTAGAAGAATATTTTCATGAGTGATTTCCTCTTTTGTGTGTTGATTGAAGATTGAGAGTCTCTTGGTGCTTGTCTTTGACTATCCTTGAGATATGTTGTGGTGATTGTGATACTCTCTTTGGATGGCCGCGGTGACATTGGGAAATCCATAGATTGAGAACTACGAACTTAGAGGTGTGCTTTTGTAGCCCTACATAATTCTCGTCCTCTCTTGACCACAAAGGAATGACCTCCGAGTGCGTCTCCATTGCATGTTTTATGGGAAATATTTATGTTAATGTTGTTGGGAGTTGCCACTAGTGAAAGTATGAAACCTAGGCCTTGTTTCCACCATTGCAATACCATTTGTGCTCACGTTTACCACTTGTTTAATTGCTGCACTTTTTATTACAGATTTATATTACTTTGCTTTGCCACTCCTATCATCCATATTTTACCATCTCTTCACCAAACTAGTGCACCTATACAACTCCTAGTTGTATTAGGTGTGTTGGGGACACAAGAAACTTTTTGTATCTTAGTTGCAGGGTTGCTTGAGAGAGACCATCTTCAGCCTCTACTTCCCTGAGTTCGATAAACCTTAGGTCATCCACTTGAGGGAAATTGCTGCTGTCCTACAAACCTCCGCGCTTGGAGGCCCAACATAGTCTACAAGAATAGAAGCGTGTGTAGACATCAGCGACTCGAAGAATTTTCGCAAAGAGAAGCTGACGTTCGAAGTGGTGGACTTCAACAGCACTTATCATGCCATTCTGGGTAGGCCCGCCTACGCCAGGTTCATGGCTCGACCGTGTTATGTATACCTCAAGCTGAAGATGCCGGGACCCAACGTCGTTATAACCGTCACGGGGAACCATTAGAAAGCGGAAGAATGCTTCCAGAAAGGCTCGAAGATCGCTGACGAGAAGATGGCAGCAGTAGAGATGGAGGAGTACCGGAAAAACGTGGACCCGAGTGACTTGCTGCGGGCGAAGAAGTCGGCTTCCGAATCAGCTTTCCAGTCGGCTGGGGAGACGGAGCCCGTACACATCCACCCCACCGACCCCAATGTATCACCGACCCACATTTCCACTCACTCGACAGCAAATAGGTAGAAGCACTCATCCAGTTCCTCCGTGAGAACTGGGACATCTTCGCATGGAAACCATCAGACATGCCAGGTGTACCCAGGGGACTGGCTGAGCACCATTTGCGAGTCAACCCAAAAGTGAAGCATGTGAAGGAATATCTCCGTCGGTCCGCTGCGGAGAAGAGAAAGGCAATTGGCGAGGAAGTGGCTCGGCTTCTGGCAGCTGAGTTCATCTACGAGATCTACCACTCCGAGTGGCTCGCCAATGTCGTCATGGTCCCCAAGAAGGACAAGTCTCTCCGCATGTGCATCGATTTCAAACATATCAATAGGGCCTGCCAGAAGGATCATTTCCCCCTCCCCCGCATCGATCAGATAGTCGACTCGACTGCGGGATGCGAGCGTTTGTCCTTTCTGGACGCGTATTCCAGGTACCATCAGATCCGACTGTTCGGACCCGATGAAATCAAGACAGCTTTCATCACCCCGTTCGGGTGTTTCTGTTATGTCACCATGCCTTTTGGTCTCAAGAATGCCGGCGCTACCTTCATGCGCATGATCCAGAAGTGTCGGATGAAGCAAATCAGTCGGAACGTCGAAGCATACATGGATGACATTATGGTCAAGTCGCGGAAAGGTTCCGACCTGTTGGCTGACCTCGCTGAGACATTCGCAAATCTGAGAAGCTATGATATCAAGCTCAATCCATCGAAGTGTATGTTTGGAGTTCCGGACGGGAAGTTACTCAGTTTTGTTGTTTCCGAACGAGGAATCGACGCCAACCCAGAAAAGGTCAGCACCATCCTCCGAATGAAACGCCCCGAGCGTGTACACGACATCCAGAAACTTACTAGTTGCTTGGCTGCATTGAGTCGATTCATTTGTCGTCTCGGTGAGAAGGCATTACCCCTCTACTGACTGATGAAGAAATCAGAAAAGTTCGAGTGGAATTCCGAAGCCGAAGCAGCGTTTGAAGAGCTCAAATCCTTGCTGTCCACCCAGCCGGTGCTTGCTGCCCCAGTCAGCAAAGAGCCTCTCTTACTATACATTGCAGCCACCGGACAAGTTGTCAGCACTGTACTCACGGTCGAGCGGGAAGAAGAAGGCAAGGCCTACAAAGTTCAGCGCCCAATCTATTACATATCCGAAGTTTTGACTCCCTCCAAGCAAAGGTACCCGCATTACCAGAAGCTTGTATACGGGATTTACTTGGTCGCAAAGAAGGTTGCCCACTACTTTTCGGATCATGCAATCTCAGTCGTCAGCGACGCCCCACTGTCAAAAATTCTAAACAACCGAGACACAACCGGTCGAGTGGCAAAATGGGCGATTGAACTTCTCCCGTTAGATATCAAGTTTGAAGCGAAGAAATCCATCAAGTCTTAGGCAATAGCAGATTTTGTGGCCGAGTGGATAGAACAAGAACTGTCGACTCAGGTTCAGTCGGATCACTGGACTATGTTCTTTGATGGATCCAAGATGTTGAACGGATCCGGTGCAGGCGTGGTCCTGGTATCTCCCAGGGACGACAAGCTCAGTTACGTCCTTCAAATCCACTTTGACTCATCGAACAACGAAGCTGAGTACGAAGCACTTTTGTACGGAATGCGCATGGCCATCTCACTCGGCATCCGTCGCCTGATGGTCTACGGCGACTCAGACTTAGTGGTGAACCAAGTGATGAAGGAATGGGACGTCAGAAGCCCGGCAATGACCAATTATTGCAGTGCAGTACGACAGCTCGAAAAGAAGTTCGAAGGTTTAGAGCTCCATCACGTGCCCGGAGCCAACAATCATCTCGCCGATGACCTCACGAAAATTGGGTCGACTCGGAAGCCTATACCTAAGAATGTATTTCTGGAACATCTGCACACCCCCTCAGTCAAAGAAGACCCCTTCACGGAGGAACCCCCACAGCCAGTCAGTGCGTCAGATCCGACTGAAGTCGAAGTGCCTGCAGTGGTCGACCTGATCATGGAGGTTTTGTTGATTACGCCCGACTGGACTGTGCCATACATAGCATATCTTCTCAGAAAAGAACTTCCAGAAGATGAAGAAGAAGCGCGCTAGATCGTCCGTCGGTCCAAAGCTTTCACCGTCGTTCAGGGTCAGCTCTATAGAGAGAGTGTCACTAGGGTCGCTCATCACTGCATCACCCCAGAGGAGGGTCAACTGATTCTGAATGAGATTCACTCGGGGACTTGTGGCCACCACACTTCCTCTCGGACTATAGTGGCCAAGGCGTACCGAGCCGGGTTTTATTGGCCCCGAGCCAACGAGATGGCTATGGATAAGTGCGAAGGCTGCCAGTTCTACTCCAACATGTCCCACAAGCCAGCGTCTGCTCTAAAGACCATTCCATTAGTTTGGCCCTTTGCCGTTTGGGGCTTAGACATGGTCGGCCCCTTCATAACAGGCAGAAGCGGATTCACTCACCTGCTCGTGGCAGTCGACAAGTTCACCAAATGGATTGAGTCCAAGCCCATCAAGAACCTCGAGTCGAGCACCGCCATCAGCTTCATCAGGGAATTGATATTCAGATATGGAGTCCACCACAGCATCATCACAGACAATGGCTCCAACTTTGACTCGGATGAATTCAGAGCTTTCTGTTCCTCTCAAGGAACACGAGTCGACTATGCCTCTGTAGCACATCCGCAGTCGAATGGATAGGCAGAAAGAGCAAACGGTTTGATTCTCCAAGGCCTGAAGCCACGGCTCATGCGTGACCTTAAGCATGCCGCCGGAGCTTGAGTAACTGAACTACCGTCTGTCTTATGGGGTCTGAGGACAACTCCAAACCGGTTGACTGGCCGTACCCCTTTCTTCATGGTCTATGGAGTTGAAGCCGTGCTGCCGAGTGATTTGTTACATAATGCCCCTCGAGTGGAGCTCTTCTCCGAAGCCGAAGCAGAGCAAGCTCGTCAGGATGCAGTCGACCTCTTGGAGGAGGAACGTGAGATGGCCTTGATCTGGTCGACCATCTATCAACAAGACATGCGTCGATTCCATGCTCGCAACGTCCGAAGCCGAGCATTTCGGGAAGGAGACCTGGTTCTTCGAGTGCATCAGAAATGACCACACAAGCTCGCCCCACCCTGGGAAGGCCCCTTCACCATCACCAAGGTGCTGCACAATGGAGCGTATCACCTCTACAACGTCGCTAAGAAGAAAGATGAACCTCGTTCATGGAACGCGGACCTGCTCCGCCGCTTCTACACTTGAAACACTCGAACAGTCGAGTTGTAATAAAGATTTTCCAGTTTATTTCAAAGACAAGTTTGCAACGATCCCTTAATGATTGTTGGTTTCTAAGATGCTAGTCTTCAAAATCCCCTAGTGGGTGCTTAGCCGCGAACCCGATTCGCCTAAGTTACAAAAACTACTCCGAGTGAAGAGCAACCGTCTCACTCGGGGGCTTAGCCGCGAACCCGATTCGCCTAAGTTGCAAAAACTCTCCAAGTGAAGAGCAGCCCTCTCACTCGGGGGCTTAGCTGCGACCCCGTAATCGCCTAAGTTACAAAAACCACTCCGAGTGGGGAGCAACCCTCTCACTCGGGGGTTTGGCCCTGAACCCGATTTGCCTAAGTTGCAAAAACTACTCCGAGTGAAGAGCAGCCCTCTCACTCGGGGGCTTAGCTGCGACCCCGTAATCGCCTAAGTTACGAAAACCACTCCGAGTGGAGAGCAACCTCTCACTCGGGGGCTTGGCCGCGAACCCGATTCGCCTAAGTTGCAAAAACTTCTCCGAGTGAAGAGCAGCCCTCTCACTCGGGGACTTAGCAGCGACCCCGTAATCGCCTAAGTTACGAAAACCACTCCAAGTGGAGAGCAACCCTCTCACTCGAGGGCTTAGTTGCGGTCCTCCGAGCTGCGTCATAAGTACAACGTGGCTCTGTCCTCCGAGCTCCGCCACAAGTACAACGTAGCTTGGAATCACCTAAGATACGAAAACCACTCCGAGTGAAGAGCAACCCTCTCACTCGGGGGCTTAGCTGCGGTCCTCCGAGCTGCATCATAAGTACAACGTGGCTCTGTCCTCCGAGCTCCGCCACAAGTACAACGTAGCTTGGAATCGCCTAAGTTACGAAAACTACTCTGAGTGAAGAGTAGCCCTCTCACTCGGGGGCTTAGCTGCGACCCCGTAATCGCCTAAGTTACGAAAACCACTCCGAGTGGAGAGCAACCCTCTCACTCGGGGGCTTAGTGATAACCCACAAGTGTAGGGGATCGCAACAGTTTTCGAGGGTAAAGTATTAAACCCAAATTTGTTGATTCGACGCAAGGGGAGCCAAAGAATACTCTTAAGTATTAGCAGTTGAGTTGTCAATTCAACCACACCTGGAAACTTAGTATCTGCAGCAAGGTAGTTTAGTAGCAAAGTAATAAGCGACTAGCAATATAGGTAAAGCGCGTAGGCATTGGATCGGTGATGGGAAATTACGTCGGATGCAATTCATCATGTAGAAGTTATAACCTAGGGTGACACAGAACTAGCTCCAGTTCATCAATGCAATGTAGGCATGTATTCCGAATATAGTCATACGTGCTTATGGAAAAGAACTTGCATGACATCTTTTGTCCTACCCTCCCGTGGCAGCGGGGTCCTATTGGAAACTAAGGGATATTAAGGCCTCCTTTTAATAGAGTACCGGACCAAAGCATTAACACATAGTGAATACATGAACTCCTCAAACTATGGTCATCACCGGGAGTGGTCCCGATTATATTGTCACTTCGGGGTTGCCGGATCATAACACATACTAGGTGACTATAGACTTGCAAGATAGGATCAAGAACACACATATATTCATGGAAACATAATAGGTTCAGATCTGAAATCATGGCACTCGGGCCCTAGTGACAAGCATTAAGCATAGCAAAGTCATAGCAACATCAATCTCAGAACATAGTGGATACTAGGGATCAAACCCTAACAAAACTAACTCGATTACATGATAGATCCCATCCAACCCATCACCGTCCAGCAAGCCTACGATGGAATTACTCACACACGGCGGTGAGCATCATGGAATTGGTGATGGAGGAAGGTTGATGATGACTGATACGTCTCCAACGTATCTATAAATTTTTTATTGTTCCATGCTATTATTTATGAAGTCTTAGATGTATAATGGGTTTTATCATTCACTTTTATATCATTTTTGGGACTAACCTACTAACCCAAAGGCCCAGTCCAGATTGTTGTTTTTTGCCTATTTCAGGGTTTTGCAGAAAAGGAATATTAAACGGAGTCCAAACGGAATGAAACATTCGCAGGAGATATTTTTGGAGAAAGTCAAGCGAGATAAACATTGGGGCCAAGCCAGAGGATAGGGGGCCCACCCTCAAGGGTGGGGGGCGCGCCCCCCTTCCCAGGGCGCGCCCCCTGCCTCGAGGGTAGGCCCGGTGGCCCCTGGTGCCCCTCTTCCTCCTATATATGCCTATGTACCCCAGAAACTCCATACGCAGAGAGAAAACCCTAATTCCACCGCTGTAACCTTCTGTTCCCATGAGATCCCATCTTGGAGCCTGTTCCGGAGCTCCACCGGAGGGGGATCCATTACGGAGTTCTTCATCATCATCATCATCGCCCTCACCATGAGTTGTGAGTAGTTTACCACAGACCTTCGGGTCCATAGCTAGTATCTAGATGGCTTCTTCTCTCTATCTCTCTCTCTGGATCTCAATACAAAGTTCTCCTCGATCTTCGAGGATCTATTCGATGTAATCTCTTTTTGCGGTGTGTTTGTCGAGATCCGATGAATTGTGAGTTTATGATCAAGATTATCTATGAGAAATATTTGGTTCTTCTCTGAACTTTTTATGTGTGCTCATAATATCCTTGCAAGTCTCTTCGAATTATTGGTTTGGTTTGGCCTACTAGATCTATAGTTCTTGCAATGGGAAAAGTGTTTGGCCTTGGGTTCAATCTTGCGGTGTCCTTTCCCAGTGACAGTAGGGGCAGCAAGGCTCGTATTGTATTGTTGCCATCGAGGATAAAAAGATAGGGTTTATATCATATTGCTTGAGTTTATCCCTCTACATCATGTCATCTTGCTTAAGGCGTTACTCTGTTCTCATGAACTCAATACACTAGATGCATGCTGGATAGCGGTCGATGTGTGGAGTAATAGTAGTAGATGCAGGCGGGAGTCGGTCTACTTGTCTCGGACGTGATGCCTATATACAATGATCACGCCTAGATAGTCTCATAATTATTCGCTTTTCTATCAATTGCTCGACAGTAATTTGTTTACCCACCGTAGAATATCGCTATCATGAGAGAAGCCACTAGAGAAAACTATGGCCCCCGGGTCTATCTTTATCATATTACTTTCCCATCAACTAGCCAATTTCTTTTGCCATTGTTTATTTGCTGTTTTATTAAATCAAAAATACCAAAAATATAAAATATCATCTCTATCAGATCTCACTATCGTAAGTGAACGTAAAGGGATTGACAACCCCTTATCGCGTTGGCTGCGAAGTTCTTATTTGTTTGTGCGGGCGCGAGGGACTGTCGCGTGGTCTCCTACTGGATTGTTACCTTGGTTCTCAAAAACTGAGAGAAATACTTACGCTACTATGATGCATCTCCCTTTCCTCTTCGAGGGAATACAACGCAAGCTCAAGAGGTAGCAATGACGATGGCGACGATCTCCACTTTCCGGAGCCCCGAACGGACTCCAAGTTAGCCCTCCCGAGAGAGATTAGGGCTTGGCGGCGGCTCCATCTCATGAAACACGATAATTCTTTCTCCTTGATTTTTTTCTCCCCGAAACGGAATATATAGGACCTGGGGATATGTCGGTGGAGCATCGGGGGGCCCTCGAGGCAGGGGGCGCGCGCCCCCACCCTTGAGGACAGGCCGTGGGCCCCCCGGTGTGGATCTTCTTGCAGGTATTTTTAATATTTTCTGAAATAATTCTTCGTTGATTTTCAGGCGATTCCGAGAACTTTTTATTTCTGCACAAAATCAACACCATGGCAGTTCTGCTGAAAACAGCATCAGTCCGGGTTAGTTCCATTCAAATCGTGCAAGTTAGAGTCCAAAACAAGGATAAAAGGGTTTGGAAAAGTAGATACGTTGGAGACGTATCAACTCCCCCAAGCTTAAAACTTTGCTTGTCCTCAAGCAATTCAGTTGAAAACTGAAAGTGATAAAGAAAAACTTTGACAAACTCTGTTTGCTCTTGTTGTTGTAAATATGTAAGCTGGTATTCAGGTTTTTAACAAGATCATGAACTAACCACATTCACAATAACTTTCAGGTCTCAAGACTACTCACATCAATAGCATAATCAACTAGCGAGCAATAATAATAAACCTCGGATGACAACACTTCTCAAAACAATCATGATATGATATAACAGGATGGTATCTCGCTAGCCCTTTCTGAGACCGCAAAACATAAATGCAGAGCACCTTTAAAGATCAAGGACTGTCTAGACATTGTAATTCATGGTAAAAGAGATCCAGTCATGATCATACTCAATGCAAATTAATAGTAACACATGCAACGACAAAGGTGCTCTCCTACTGGTGCTCTCTGATAAGAGGGTGATGACTCTGCATAAAAGTAAATAGATAGGCCCTTCGCAGAGGGAAGCAGGGATTTGCAGAGGTGCCAGAGCTCGATTTTTAAATAGAGATTCAATAACATTTTGAGCGGTATACTTTCATTGTCAACATAACAACCAAGAATCTCGATATCTCCCATGCTACGCACATTATAGGCGGTTCCCAAACAGAATGCTGAAGTTTATACTTCCCCAACCACCAACAAGCACACTCCACGGCCAGCCGAATCCACGGGTTACCATCCAAACAAGCAACAGCCCTGGGGGAGTTTTGTTTAATTATTATGATTTTGAGCATGGGACTGGGCATCCCGGTTACCAGCTATTTTCTTATGAATGATGAGCGGAGTCCACTCATCGTGAGAATAACCCACCTAGCATGGAAGATATAGACAGCCCTAGTTGATACATGAGTTGTTCGAGCATACAAAACAGAATTTCATTTGAAGGTTTAGAGTTTGGCACATACAAATTTACTTGGAACGGCAGGTAAATACCGCATATAGGAAGGTATGGTGGACTCATGTGGAATAACTTTGGGGTTTATGGAAGTGGATGCACAAGCAGTATTCCCGCTTAGTACAGGTGAAGGCTAGAAAGAGACTGGGAAGCGACCAGCTAGAGAGCAACAACGGTCATGAACATGCATTAAAATTAACCAACAATGAATGCAAGCATGAGTAGGATATAAATCACCATGAACATAAATATCATGAACGCTATGTTAATTTGTTTCAACTACATGCATGAACAGGTGCCAAGTCAGGTCACTTAAATCGTTCAGAGGAGGATACCACCCATCATACCACATCACAACCATTTTAATATCATGTTGGCACGCAAGACAGATCTAAGGGCATATTTCTCCCTAAGTAGTTTTGGTGATTGATGACAATGCATTTGCGGACTAATCGTGTGCCCTAAGCTCTTTCAGATATATCTCACCTAGGCACAAGGCGATCATGTGCCCCTCGGAACCTATGGAAGACGGTGTTTCCTTTTACTTCTTTTTTCGATGGATTTGAGTAATAGGAAAGCCGTACTATTAAGAGGGGGTCCGCTTCGGAAAGGTTTGGGTGGAATCAACACGTACACGTCTACTCTTTCGCACCACCTTTCCTTTGCTTCTCTGGAGTTCCGGTTGTTTTCCTCGTTAGTACAAAACCATGGCTTCCTACTACTACAACTGCCTGGCATGCGGTAGTACTGCTCAGAGTGAGCGGTAGTACCGCACAGCCACACGGTAGTACTGCCTCAGGACCACGATAGTACCGCACGGAGCGGTAGTACCGTATCATGAGCACGGTAGTACCATGTGGCTGGCCCAGCAGCGTAACTAGTACGGTAGTAGGTGCGGAAGTAATTTTTTACTTCCACATCCTACGCGGTAGTACCGCTTGGGTCCAGCGGTACTACCATGTCATGTTTTTGCTACTATCGTATTTCTGCGGATGTAGTTGCAGATGTATTTTATTTCGTCCGCACTAGTCCTCGGCCTATCTATCTCTACCTTGCATGAGTACCGCAGGGATGTACGGTAGTACCGCTCAAGCAGTACTACCGCCCGTTGCGTCAACGCAACAGAGTTAGTCTTGGCTAGTACTGCACCAGCGGTAGTACCGCAACCAGAGCGGTAGTACCGCTGTCCGAGCGGTAGTACCGTAACTTACGTGCGGTAGTACCGCGCTCTGCGGGCAGAAATGTGGGATAACGGTTGGATTTGTTCTCCCACTATATATAGGGAGTCTTCTTCTCCAAGAAGACTCACCTCTTCCTCCCCAAAGCTCCATTGTTGCTCAAAGCTCCATTTCCGCCCGATCTCTCTCCCTAGCCAATCAAACTTGTTGATTTCCTCGGGATAGCTTGAGAAGGCATCGATCTACACTTCCACCAAGAGATATTTGATTCCCCCCAATAATACCTTGCGGATCTTGTTACTCTTGGGTGTTTGAGCACCCTAGACGGTTGAGGTCACCTCGGAGCCATATTCCATTGTGGTGAAGCTTCGTGGTGTTGTTGGGAGCGTGCAATTCGGTTGTGGAGATATCCCCAACCTTGTTTGTAAAGGTTCGGTTGCCGCCTTCAAGGGCACCACTAGTGGAATCACGGCACCTTGCATTGTGTAAGGGCGTGAGGAGAATACGGTGGCCCTAGTGGCTTCTTGGGGAGCATTGTGCTTCCACACTGCTCCAACGGAGACGTACTTCCCCTCAAAGGGAAGGAACTTCGGTAACACATCCTCGTCTTCACCGGCTCCACTTGTGGTTAATTCTTTCCTTTACTTGTGCAAGCTTTCCTTGTTTATCTTATATAGCTTGCTTGTGAGGTTGTTATATTTGCTTCCTATAAGTTGTCATCATAATAGCTTATCTAGACAACTTACTTTGTTGCTTAATTTAAATTGGTTAAGAAAAGCTAAAAAAATTAGTTGCCTATTCACCCCCCCCCTCTAGTCAACCATATCGATCATTTCAATTGGTATCAGAGCCTCGTCTCTTTTTAAGGACTTTACCGTCGAAAGAGTATGGTTGACAACGTAGTCGAAACGGAGGAACATTCCGATGGAACTCCGTCCTTGCCTACGTCTGATGGGGAGCCTCGGTCTCTCATGAGGAGTTCAATGTGGCTATGGACACATTGAAAGAATCACTAACGACCGATGTCAAAGGCATGTTTAAAGAATTACTAGAGGGACTCAAATTATCCACCACACCGTTGGAAGTGGTTCGTCCCGCTACCAACGTTTCGGAGGCTATTCCCGACAAGGGAGAAGCTATTAGTGAGCAAGTCCAGGTTACTAAAAATGGGAGTGGGATTTTTGCCAGCTCCGCTCCTCCTATCCACTATGGAGGACCCGTTCCTACTCCGCATTTAAATTCCGTTGGTCCTCCTCCTAAGTTTGTGAAAAATCTGATTTTGCTACTTGGATGTTTTGCTTTAGACGTCATTTAAATCATTGTTCTACTAATCTTTGGAGAATCATTGAGCAAGGTTTTTACCCACGTGATCCCGACAACTTAACTCCAAGAGAAGCTGCGGATCATCAATTCAACGAATCCGTTCTTTGCATACTTCAAGATGCTATTCCCCCGAAGACATTGCACATCTTCGACCCTTCACCATGGCCAATGAAGCTTGGGAGCATGTTGGCTCCATGTACAAGGGGAGCGCAAGCATTCAACGCCCTAACTATGAAGTTGTGCAAGATGAAGCCGATGAGTTTGCAATGATCGAAGATGAAGATCCTCGTGAACTTTATCGGAGACTAACCACTCTTGCGGTCTCTCTTCGAGATCATGGGAGTAAGGACACGGATGACAATTGGATCAAGTGCAAGTTTCTCAAGGCCATGATGCCTTACCACAAGGCCAAGTCCTCCGTCATTCGCCAAAGACCGGACTTCCACACTTTGTCATCAAATGAAGTGTTGGATGAGTTCGTTGCCATGAGGATTTTGGACAAGACCACCGACAATGCAGTTTTAAGAGCTCAACGGTCAAAGGAGCCTAACCTTGCCTTGAAGGCCAAGGCTTGTGTGGAAGAAGAGGAGGAGGAGGATGACGATGAGTGTTGCCCCGAGGACACCAAATATGCCTATCATGAGCACATGGCTCTTGCTTCGCGGCAATTTTGGGGCAACAAGAAGAACTCAAGGCCCAACTTCAACAAGAACAACTCAAGTGGCAACAAGGGCAAGCAACGAGTGAGGACATGCTTCAACTGTGGAAATGTAAGCCACTTCGTTGCAGATTGCCCATATGAGAAAAGAGAAGACTTTGGAGGCAAGCTTATCCGGAAGGACAAGGCCAAGTCTTATCCCAACAATAACAACTTCAACAAGAAGACTCCTCCTAAAGGGTTGGTGGCCCAAGAAGAATATGTTGAGGATGATGATAATGATGAAGATGATGAGATGGTCACCATGGCCACAATCGCTATTGCTACTACTCCACGCACATCTCTCTTCGACTCTCCAAATGAGAACATCACCGCCAAGTGTCTCATGGCTAAGGCCACCAACAAGGTAACTCCAAACATCAACACTACCATCATCTCTAATCCTTCATTGATGGATTGTATTGATGAGAGTGAGGGAGCTAAGGAGGAAGAGAATGAGTTTGAGTTTTTTATGAGCAAACTCAAGGGCAAACCCAAGAAGCATTTTGTTGCTCTCTTGGAACAACTCGGTGAGGCCAATGACATGATCGAGGCTCAGGAGGAGACCATTGCTAAAATGGAAGGACATAGTCGAGACTATGCCGATGAAATATCGGATCTCTCAAATGCCCTAGAGGAAGAGCTTGGTCTTCGTTTGGCTCTTGAGGAGTCACACGACGATGATCATGCTAAATTAAAGAAATATCTCGATCATGCTTTAGGTGTCTCTCATATTCTTAACTCCGAGAAGGCAAAACTTGGGGTTGACCATGCTAGACTCAAGGAGGAGTTTGTTACACTTGACAAGGCTCACAAGGCCTTGAAAGGTATGCATGCTTCTCTCAAGGAGTCTCATGATCAACTCCAAGTTTCGCTAACCAAGGAAAAGGCTATCTTTCCTCGCATGGTGTTGATTGATAATGCAAATGCTACTAACCCATGTTGCGAGCATGTGCATCTTGTTGAAGAAAATGCCAAGTTAAAGAAGCAACTTGAGAAAGGCCTTGTGACATCTATACAAGGTGAGAAGAACCTCAACAATCTTTTGAGTAATCAAAAGGAGGTTGTGGCAAAGGAAGGAATTGGGTTTGCTCTCAAGCCCAAGAAGAAGAAGAACGATAAGACCAAGCTACCTCCCCCTCTCCATCAAACCTTTGTGAAAGAAGGAGAGGGTGCGTCTAAGAAGAAGAACAATGTGAAGGGTAGTGGAGTCAAGAAAAATCCCACCATACCATCAAACATGGCCGGCGACTTTAATCCTTCTTATGTTTTATGTCGTGCTAGTGATGGTCATGTCTTCGCTAAATTTGTTGGTTCTTCTTATGAGTACATTGAATGGTCTATCTGGGTTCCTAAGACCCTTGTTACTAACCTCAAAGGACCCATTACCAAATGGGTACCTAAATCCAAGCATTGATATATTGTAGGAGTTTGCTTCCGGTGGGGGATCATGGTTGCTCGACAGTGGAGCCACAAATCATATGACCGGAAGCAAAGACTTGGTGGTGGACGTGCATCTAGGTTCATCCATGGCCACCAACATCGAATGGGGTGACGCTTCATCTTCTAAGGTATTGGGGCTTGGCAAGGTTGTAGTTTCTCATGATCTCACGATCGAGAAAGTCATGCTTGTTGAGTCCCTTGCATATAACTTACTTTCTGTTCGTCAACTTGCACTCATGGGCTTTGCTACATTCTTTGATATTGATACCGTGGCCCTCTTGTGGAGCAAGACTCTTAAAGTATCATATGTTGGACATGTCGAGAACAGTCTCTATGTGGTGAACTTCTCGGAGCAACCCACTAAGACTGCGACATGCCTAATGGCTAAAGTTGATGTGGGATGGCTTTCGCATCGCCGGTTAGCCCATGTCAATATGAGATCTTTGCAAAGTCTTCTCAAGGGAGACCATTTCCGTGGACTAACAAATGTTAGCTTTGCCAAAGATCGTGCTTGCAGTGCTTGTATTGAAGCAAAGTTACATGAGAAGGCTCATCCTCCCACGACTATCATCTACTCAAAAAGGCCCTTAGAGCTCCTTCACATGGATCTCTTTGGGCCTCCATCCTTTGATAGTCTTGGGGGCAGAAAGTATTGCTTGGTGATTGTGGATGATTACTCAAGATACACCTGGGTATACTTCTTCAAGAAGAAGAGTGAGACCCAACAAACCGTCATCAACTTTGCAAATGAAGCTGAACGACAACATGAAGCAAAGATTTTGATGATCTGAAGTGACAACGGCATCGAGTTCAAGAACTACACCCTGGATGAGTTTCTTAGTGATAAGGGGATCAAACATCAATATGCCGCACCTTATACCCCTCAACAAAATGGTGTAGCGGAGAGAAAGAACCGGACATTGATGGACGCGGCAAGGACCATGATGGCGGATTTCAAATCTCCATACAACTTTTGGGCCGAAGCCATCAACACCGCATGTCATGCATCCAATCGGCTCTATCTCCGCAAAGGTTGAACAAGACTCCATATGAGATTCTCACCGGTAACAAGCCCAATCTCAAGTACTTCCGGGTGTTCGGGTGTAAGTGTTTCATCCTCAAGAAAGGTGCTCGTTTGTCTAAATTTGAGTCTAGAGCTCATGAGGGAATATTTGTTGGTTATGCTACAAACTCTCATGCTTACCGTGTCCTCAACAAGTCCAATGGACTCATTGAGGAGACGAGTAACATAGAGTTTGATGAGAATAACGGCTCCCAAGTGGAGCAAAGTGGTACTTGTGATGTAGGTGATGAAATTCCTCCTCAAGCCATAAGAAGAATGGGTGTTGGCTATATCCTACCCGTTGAGGAATCCCTTGTGGCCAAAGGAGAAGGACAATGTTCCACACAAGTGGAACCATCATCAACCCAAGACCCACATGCTTCCGAAGAACAAAGTGAAGGCCCTCAACCGGACGAACAAGGCCAAGTGCAAGATCAATCACAAGATGGTGGGGAGCCACCAAATGATGCACAAGGCCAAGTTCTCTCCTCTGAGCAAGATCAAGATCAAGAGGAAGCTCAAGATCAAGATCAAGCTCTTGACGTCGCTCAAGATGATCAACTCAGTGCTCCTTAGTTATCTCTTAAAGAGCAATTGGAGGGTCGTGCAGCAAAAATAGCCTCCGGGCTTGCTTCCAGAGAACATCACATGGAGAATATTCTTGGAAGCATCAAAAGGGGGGTAAGCACTCGTAGACAATTAGCAAACTATTGTGCTCATCAAGCTTTTGTCTCCTGTGTTGAACCTCAAAAGGTCTACGAGGCGCTCGAAGACCCTGATTGGCTTAATGCCATGCATGAAGAACTCCACAACTTCGAGCGCAACAAAGTGAGGCGTCTAGTGCCGAGGCCAAAGGAGAACCATAATGTCATTGGAACCAAGTGGATCTTTAAGAACAAGCAGGATGCTCATGGCATTGTCATCCGCAACAAGGCGCGTCTGGTGGCTCAAGGCTACTCCCAAGTCGAGGGTATCGACTATGGTGAAACCTTTTCCCCCGTTGCTCGCCTTGAATCTATTCGTTTGTTGCTTGCCTATGCTTCTTATCATAATTTTAAGTTGCAACAAATGGATGTGAAAAGTGCATTTGTTAATGGTCCTATTAATGAGTTGGTGTATGTCAAACAACCCCCGGGGTTTGAGGATCCTAAGTTCCCCAATCACGTGTATCAACTTGATAAGGCACTCTATGGCCTTAAACAAGCCCCACGTGTGTGGTATGAGCATCTTACTGAGTTGTTACAAGATCGTGGGTTTGAAATTGGGAAAATCGTCCCCACTCTTTTTACTAAGAAGGTCAAAGGGGAGTTGTTTGTCTGCCAACTATATGTTGATGATATTATCTTTGGTTCACCTAACAAAGCTTTCAATGATGAGTTCACCACACTCATGACCACACATTTTGAGATATCCATGATGGGAGAGTTGAAGTATTTCCTTGGGTTTGAGATTAAGCAAAGATGAGAAGGAATCTTTATCAAACAAGCCAAGTACACTCAAGACATGCTCAAGAGGTTTAATCTAAGTGATGTCAAGCCGGCTACCACTCCAATGCCAACCAAGTGCCAACTTGACATTGATCCCAATGGTAAAGCGGTGGATCAAAAGGTATATCGTTCTATGATTGGATCCTTGCTTTACCTTTGTGCATCTAGACCGGATATTATGTTGAGTGTGGGAATCTATGCATGGTTTCAAGCCTCGCCTAAGGAAAGTCACTTTGTGGCAGTCAAGCGAATCTTTCGATATTTGGCTCATACCCCAAACTTTGGCTTATGGTACCCAAGAGGAGCAAACTTCAACCTTGTAGGTTTCTCTGATTCGGACTGGGCGGGAGACAAAGTTGATAGGAAGTCCACTTTCGAAGGGTGTCAATTCCTTGGTTGCTCTCTGGTAAGTTGGTCTTCCAAAAAGCAAAGTTGGGTGTCTCTCTCGTCAACCGAAGCTGAGTATGTGGCAGCTGGCAGTTGTTGTGCTCAACTCCTATGGATGAGGCAAACTTTAAAGGATTACGGTGTCACTTGTGACAAAGTGCCTCTTTGGTGTGACAATGAAAGTGCCATCAAGATTTCTCTCAACCCAGTGCAACACTTCAAGACGAAGCATATAGAGATTCGGTATCACTTCATCCGGGATCATATACGGCAAGGAGAGATCGAGCTTCACTATGTCAACACTCATGATAACCTTGCAGATAACTTCACGAAGCCATTGGATTGAAGCAAGATTTCGCGAGTTAAGGCATGAGCTAAATATCATCGATTTGAGCAATGTGGCTTGAGACCTTGCACACACATCTCCCACTCAATATAGTTATCTTGTCTAGATGTAGGCATGGACATAGGGGGAGTATTGTTCTCTCAATGAACTATTCCTCCCCCCATTATGCATAAATCGATCAAGTCTTTGTCATTTGCCATGTTAGATGGTATAAGTGCTTCAAGACGAGTGTTGGTCATGGGCCCAAGGATAGTTCTTTGGGTACCATACCAAATAACTCAAACATAGGTGGCTTCGGCCGCCGACCTCCTCCTTGGAGGAGTGTCTTGTGTGTTGTTTTTTTATGTGTGTTGTCTCTCTTTCCGTGTGCCTTGTGTGTGCATTTTTACTTTGCTCAAAGCCTCTTGTCGAAACTTGCATTCTCTTGGAGGGACGGTACTACTATGAGTACTCACGGTACTACCGCAAAGCGAATACGGTACTACTGCAACCAGCACGGCAGTAATTTTTTACTGCCGATGGTCGAGCGGTAGTACCGCTCCGTGTGCGGTACTTCCGCCCGGGCGGTACTACCGCGATGACCGTGGTACTACCGCACTTATCCGAACGGCTAGGGGTTATAAGCATGCAGGGGGAGTTCTAACTCCCACATACCCATTCATCTCATATCCCCCACGTCGCCTCTCTCTCCCTCTCAAGAACGCCGCCGGAGGACCTCGCCGGATCTCCTCCCCCGGCCACTCTCCTCGCATTCCGACCGGTGGGATCGTTCCCCACCTCGACCTCTTGCCATGGATTAAGGTGGTGGCTCCAGTTCAAATGTTCGTCGCACCAATCCCAGTCGTGACACCGGGTCCAAGCGTTTGCGCACCCAGAGTGATATGCCTGAGGGCTCCAATGCCCCCCAACGCAAATTCAAGACCGCCGCCAACAAGCACAAGGAATCATCTATGACTATGGAGGAGATGCCAGCTAATGAGTTCATGGCAAGAAGGAAGATCAATCCTTATGGAGAACCCCGGGCTCAATTCCATGGAGATGAATTGTTCTGGACCAAGCAGCAGTTTCGTATCTACACAAAGGTACTCAAGAGCAAGCACAATCTGTATGTGGATGCTCATTGGATTGACATGGCTCACATGCGGAGGGATGATCATCGGGCCTACTTTGCCGAGGCTCTGGATCTGGTGGAGCAGTTTGGGATTGAGCACATCATGACATTTCAGATGGATTTTGACCCAGAAATCATGGCATAGTTCTATGCTTCGGTGCACTTCCATACCAAGGAAGACCGCCCCATGACTTGGATGACAAATGGTCACAAGATGACTGCTTCTTGGAAGGACATCATGGATCTGCTTCAGGTTGCTGACGAGGGGCTCCACACCCCTCTGGGAGCTCGGCCTCATGCCAACGCAGAATCTGCCAACAAAGACCGTATGTTACCTTTTTATGTGGAGAAGACACTTGCGAGTGGCAAGAAGACATGGGTGTTGAACCCCTTCCTGGACATCATGCATAGGATCTTCTGCAACACCTTGTTTCCTCGAGTTGGGGACAAGGACAAGATACATGCATACCTCGTTGACATGCTATTGATGTGTGAGGAGGCCCGTAATGCTCAGACTCAGCCACTTGATATCTCCCATATCATGTGGTGTGAGCTTCGCTTTGCGATCTACACTCGCAAAGTGCCCATCTACGGTCCGTTCCTGTTTCTGCTTATTTCCAAGTCTTGGGAGAAGCTTTACCCTGATGAGGAGTTCGAAGCCCCGCAGTGGATTCGCCATGAGCCTATCCGACTTCGCATCAAGAGTCGTTGGGCTAATACCACTACCTGTGCAGAGGCTGCTGCAGCACAGATGGGTACAGATGAGGAGCATGTGGAGGAGGAGCCAGCTGAGGACGGTTCTAGAGGATATGCTCCTCCTCATCTGAGCCCTCTTGGGCTAAGAAGCTGAAGAAGAAGATGAAGGCACTATTATGTATGCAAGCTCAGGGACAGTACAAGGCTCATGTGACTCACAAGCAATCTCGCCAGCGCGACAAGAAGATCATGAGGATCTTTGGTGAGCATGTGTCTAATGGATCCGAGGAGAACATCACTCCAGAGGCGGAGTGGATGGCCCAACAGGGTTACAAGTGGTCTGAGTCTGACGAGGAGCAGCAGGAGTCTGATGGGGAGCATGATGACTCAGATCTTCTGCCAGAGCTACCACCTCTCTTAGTTGTCCTCTTTCCCTTTGTGGTGTCTCGATGCCAAAGGGGGAGAGAGTGGGATTTGCGTCTTGTGCCGTGTCTATTTGCTTTTCGTTTGTTGAACTCTGTTTGCTTGCTTGTGTTTGTGTTGTGTGTGTGAGACTTTCATATGGTGTGAGACATATGCTCCCTTCTTGTTAAACTCGTTATTATGTCTATGATATATTAGGTTGTGAGCAGTTGATTTACTTACCGTTTATATGTGCCCACCCTTTCCTCCTTGCACTGTGCATAGATTCTTATTCTTTGTATGCAAGGAGTATATTGTTTATAGAATAAAGGGGGAGCAATGATCCTAGTATGTGTGTTGTGCAGTCCAAAGCACTCTCCCTTGTATGCACACATCTAGGGGAGCTTACCTATATTCTATTACTTTACTAGGTTTGCCTACTTTCGTATATATCCTTGTGCAAATCCCGTATTGTCATCAATCCACCAAAAAGGGGGAGATTGTAAGGGCATATTTCTCCCTGAGTAGTTTTGGTGATGGATGACAATGCATTTGCGGACTAATCGTGTGCCCTAAGCTCTTTCAGATATATCTCACCTAGGCACAAGACGATTATGTGCCCCTCGGAACCTATGGAAGATGGTGTTTCCTTTTACTTCTTTTTTCGGTGGATTTGAGTAATAGGAAAGCCGTACTATTAAGAGGTGGTCCGCTTCGGAAAGGTTTGGGTGGAATCAACACGTACACGTCTACTCTTTTGCACCACCTTTCCTTTGCTTCTCTGGAGTTCCGGTTGTTTTCCTCGTCAGTACAAAACCATGGCTTCCTACTACTACAACTGCCTGGCATGCGGTAGTACCGCTCAGAGTGAGCGGTAGTACCGCACAACCACACGGTAGTACCGCCTCAGGACCACGGTAGTACCGCACGGAGCGGTAGTACCGTATCATGAGCACGGTAGTACCGTGTGGCTGGCCCAGTGGCGTAACTAGTACGGTAGTAGGTGCGGAAGTATTTTTTTACTCCCGCATCCTACACGGTAGTACCGCTTAGGTCAAGCGGTAGTACCGTGTCGTGTTTTTGCTACTACCGTATTTCTGCGGATGTAGTTGCGAATGTATTTTATTTCGTCCGCACTAGTCCTCGGCCTATCTATCTCTGCCTTGCGGTAGTACCGCTCAGGCAGTACTACCGCCCGTTGCATCAACGCAACAGAGTTAGTCTTGGCTAGTACTGCACCAGTGGTAGTATCGCAACCAGAGAGCTCGTACCGCTGGCCAAGCGGTAGTACCGTAACTTACGTGCGGTAGTACCGCGCTCTGCGGGCAGAAATGTGGGATAACGGTTGGATTTGTTCTCCCACTATATATAGGGAGTCTTCTTCTCCAAGAAGACTCACCTCTTCCTCCCCAAAGCTCCATTGTTGCTCAAAGCTCCATTTCCGCCTGATCTCTCTCCCTAGCCAATTAAACTTGTTGATTTCCTCGGGATAGCTTGAGAAGGCATCGATCTACACTTCCACCAAGAGATATTTGATTCCCCCCACTAATCCCTTGCGGATCTTGTTACTCTTGGGTTTTGAGCACCCTAGACGGTTGAGGTCACCTCGGAGCCATATTCCATTGTGGTGAAGCTTTTGTGGTGTCGTTGGGAGCCTCCAATTCGGTTGTGGAGATAGCCCCAACCTTGTTTGTAAAGGTTCGGTTGCCGCCTTCAAGGGCACTACTAGTGGAATCACGGCACCTTGCATTGTGTGAGGGCGTGAGGAGAATACGGTGGCCCTAGTGGCTTCTTGGGGAGCATTGTGCCTCCACACCGCTCCAACGGAGACGTACTTCCCCTCAAAGGGAAGGAACTTCGGTAACACATCCTCGTCTTCACCGGCTCCACTTGTGGTTAATTCTTTCCTTTACTTGTGCAAGCTTTCCTTGTTTATCTTATATAGCTTGCTTGTGAGGTTGTTATCTTTGCTTCCTATAAGTTGTCATCATAATAGCTTATCTAGACAACTTACTTTGTTGCTTAATTTAAATTGGATAAGAAAAGCTAAAAATTGTTAGTTGCCTATTCACCCCCCCCCCTCCAGTCAACCATATCGATCCTTTCAACAGACCATTATAAACTCTCAGCTAATTAAGAATGGCATAAGCAGCTATGATCTCTAATTGTCGTTGCAAACATGTTTCATTCATAACAAGCTGAATCAAGAACGACGAGCAATCATATTTACAAAAACAAAAGAGGTCGAGTTCATACCAGCTTTTCTCATCTCAATTAGTTCATCATATATCATCCTTATTACCTTTCACTCGCACGACCGAACGGTGTGAATAATAATAATAGTACACGTGCATTGGACTAAGCTGGAATCTGCCGACATTTAATACAAGAGAGAAGACAAGGTAATATGGCTCAAGGTTAAATCAACAACAAAGCATATGAGAGCCACTAAGCATTTTAATCATGGTCTTCTACTCTTAACCCCTAAAGAAAAGAAAAGAAACTATTTACACGGGAAAGCTCCCAACAAGCAAAAGAAGAACGGGAAATCTTTTTGGATTTTCATTTTTTGTTACTACTACAAGCAAAGAAAGTAAACTAGCTAGAAGCTACAACTAATAATTTTTTTTTTCTGGGTTTTTCTAGCACACAAGAAAAAGACTAAGAAAAAGAAAATTTAAACTGAGCATGGATGGTACAGTGAAAGAATGTGAGCACCGACAACTACAATAAGTGTGAACATGAATTTAAAGTCGGTTAGAAACACGTACTCCCCTAAGCTTAGACTTTTGGCCAAAGTTGGTCTATGGCCAGTATTGGCCTGACGGATATCCAAAGTTGTAGTTGGGGTCGTATCGAGATGCAGCACATGTTGCCTGCTGAGCTGCAGCTCGAAGGCGGGCTGCCTCCGTCATGTTATAATGGGCATTTGCCTCCTCCATAGTTATAGTGTATCTTCCTTTTTCCTGAAAGTTAAACAAAGTAGGGGCAGGAAGAACAATAGGGATGGCATGCTGCCGGTTAAAGATTAGTCGATATTTGAGAGTTTGATTATCCCACTCTATAAACCGGTGACTAGCCATAGCATTACAGTCTAAATAAGCAGTAGGTAAAGGTTCATCATACGGATGCACAGACACACCAAGATAGCGGGCTATGCGGGTAGCATAGATCCCACCAAATAAATCTCCATACAAACCATTATGGTGCAGTCTACGTGCAACAATAGCTCCCAGATTATATTGCCTATCACCTAGTACAACACTCCTGAGAACGCTAAGATCAGGGACACACATGTGACAAGCCTCATCTTTACCATTTATGCATCTACCGATAAAGATTGCAAAATAATGAATGTCAGGAAAATGTATGCTCCCCGTGGTAGGTTGTGTAATGTCCCTAGATTCCCCCACTGTAATACTAGCTAGGAATTCTCTAAATTCAGATTTACGAGGATCACTCATACTGCCCCACTGTGGGAGCTTGCAGGCTTCATTAAAATCCTCTAAGTCCATGGTATAAGATTTATCATAAAGATCAAACAAGACAGTGTGAGAATTACGTGAAGATGAAAATTTAAACCTTCTCACAAAGCTATCAGTTAAGCCACGGTATTGGAGGCACTTATCTTGCATGAAGTCCTCGAGGTCAGCGTTACGCACATATGCGTAAAATTCATCTTTGATGCCCGCTTGACTCATAAATTCATCCGACGGACATTCACAAGGCCGTACATCAGCATCCCTCGGTGGTTCATCGTCCGGCTCACGGAACGCGAGCCTCGGTGCTTGCTTCCTTGAAGGACCACCTTGGAAGTTTTTCCTAGACATTTTTCTGAAATTTTTAGTACCTCACAATAAAAGTTAACCAAACTCAATAAGATTGATAGCAACAACTCCTATAAGTGCCTAGAAGCTATATCATGCATTAGAACTACTTGGGACCAAGAAAATTTGACATGCAAGCTCAAGAACAAGGTCACCACAGCAGCACAAATTTGCAACAAATAAAGCACTAGAACAAAAACTAATTGGACCAATGGAGGAGTCACATACCAAGGAACAATCTCCCCAAACAGTTTGGTGAATGGTGCTTTGAGCAAGGAGATCGAAAATGACAGCAAAATGAGCTAGAACTCGGGTTTGAGCTAGTTGGGGATTTTTTGGGAGGAAGAGGAAGAGCATGGGTGAAAAGATAAGTGGAGGGGGGCCACGTGGGGCCCTCGAGGCAGGGGGCGCATCCTGTGAAGGGGGCCGCGCCCTATGCCCTCGAGGCCACGTGCTGGCTCCCCTCGCTGTGGGTTCAGTGCCATATTTTCTTAAATATTCTAGAAAAAATCATATTTCATTTTCCTTGCATTTGGAGAACTTTTATTTTCGGGATAAATTTTTATTGCACGGATAAGTCTGGAAACAGACAGATGATGCTATTTTTATTTTATTTAGCCTAATTAATAGAAAGTAAAAGGAGGGTACAGAAGGTTTGTGCTATCTAGATTCACCTATCCCATGTTCATCAAAAGGAATCCATTAACAAGGTTGATCAGGTCTTGTTAACAAACTCTTCCGAGTAACATGAAACAGGAGAATTTTCGAATAACACTATGTTACCTCAATGGGGATATGTATGTCCCCAACAATAAGTATGTCATAAGCCTTATTGATAGTAGGAATAGGAAACTCAAAACCTCCAATAGTAATAGTTGAAGTTTTTCCAAAATAATTGATACTATACACCTGAGGTTGTTTCCTCGGAAAGTGTACCGTATGCTCATTACCATTGACATGAAAAGTGATATTGCCTTTGTTGCAATCAATAACAGCCCCTGCAGTATTCACAAAAGGTCTTCCAAGAATAATAGACATACTATCATCCTCGGGAATATCAAGTATAACAAAGTCCGTTAGAATAGTAACATTTGCAACTACAACAGGCACATCCTCACAAATACCGACAGGTATAGCAGTTGATTTATCGGCCATTTGCTAAGATATTTCAGTAGGTGTCAGCTTACTCAAGTCAAGTCTACTATATAAAGAGAGAGGCATAACACTAACACCAGCTCCAAGATCACACAAAGCAGTTTTAACATAGTTTCTCTTAATGGAGCAAGGTATAGTAGGTACTCCTGGATCTCCTAATTTCTTAGGAATTCCACCCTCAGAAGTGTAATTGGCAAGCATGGTGGAGATTTCTACTTCAGGTATCTTTCTTTTGTTGGTAATAATATCTTTCATATACTTGGCATAAGGATTTGTTTTAAGCACATCAGTCAAATGCATACGCAAAAAGATAGGTCTAATCATTTCAGCGAAGCGCTCAAAGTCCTCATCATCCTTTTTCTTGGATGGTTTCAGAGGAAAAGGCATGGGTTTCTGAACCCATGGTTCTCTTTCCCTACCGTGTTTCCTAGCAACAAAGTCTCCCTTATCATAACGTTGATTCTTTGATTGTGGGTTATCAAGATCAACAGCAGGTTCAATCTCTACATCATTATCATTGCTAGGTTGAGCATCATCATGAACATCATTATTAATATTATCACTAGGCTCATGTTCATTACCAGATTGTGTCTCAGGATCAGAAATAGATATATCATTGGGATTCTCAGGTGGGTGAGATACAGGTTTACTAGAAGCATGCAAAGTCCTATCATTTTTCTTTTTCTTCTTCTTAGAAGAACTAGGTGCCTCTAAATTAGCTCTCTGAGAATCTTGCTCAATTCTCTTAGGGTGGCCTTCAGGATACAGAGGTTTCTGAGTCATTTTACCACCTCTAGTTGCAACTCTAATAGCATAGTCATTATTCTTACTATTTAATTCATTGAGCAAATCATTCTGAGCCTTAAGTACTTGTTCTACTTGAGTGGTAACCATAGAAGCATGTATACTAATAAGTTTCAGTTCATCTTTAGCACTAGACAGATAATCACTCAAGCGTTCAATCATATAAGCATTGTGTTGTAATTGTCTACCAACATAAGCATTGAAGTTTTCTTGTTTCACAATAAAATTGTCAAACTCATCTAAGCATTGGCTAGCAGACTTATAACGAGGAATATCACTTTCATCAAATCTATAAAGAGAATCTACCTTTACTACCTGTGTCGGGTTATCAAGACCATGTATTTCTTCAATAGGTCGTAAATTCTTAACATCTTCAGCTCTAATACCTTTTTCTTTCATAGATTTCTTTGCCTCTTGCATATCTTCAGGACTGAGAAATAGAACACCTCTTTTCTTCAGAGTTGGCTTAGGGGCTGGTTCAGGAAGTGTCCAATTATTTTCATTGGCTAGCATATTATTCAATAGTAATTCAGCTTGTTCCACTGTTCTTTCCCTGAAAACACAACCAGCACAACTATCCAGGTGGTCTCTGGAAGCATCGGTTAGTCCATTATAAAAGACATCAAGTATATCATGCATCTCAAGAGGATGATCAGGCAAAGCATTAACTAACTGGAGAAGCCTCCCCCAAGCTTGTGGGAGACTCTCTTCTTCAGTTTGAGCACGGTTATATATTTCCCGTAAGGCAGCTTGTTTCTTATGAGCGGGAAAATATTTAGCAGAAAAGTAATATATCATATCCTGGGGACTACGCACACAACCAGGATCAAGAGAATTAAACCAAGTCTTAGCATCACCCTTTAACGAGAACGGAAATAGCTTAAGGATATAGTAGTAACGAATCTTTTCATCATTGGTAAACAGGGTGGCTATATCATTCAACTTAGTAAGATGTGCCACAACAGTTTCAGACTCATAGCCATGGAAAGGATCAGATTCAACCAAAGTAATTAACTCAGGATCAACAGAGAATTCATAATCCTTATCAGTGACACAGATAGGTGAAGTAGCAAAAGTTGGGTCATGTTTCATTCTAGCATTCAAGGACTTTTCTTTCAGCTTAGCTAATAACTTCTTAAGATCATATCTATCATTGCAAGCAAGAAAGTCTCTAGCAGTTTCTTCATCCATAACATAACCCTCAAGCACAACAGGCAATTCATATCTATTGGGAGTAGTTCCATCATCACTTTCATAAATATCATCGACATTTGCACTCTCCCTAACCTTAGCAATTTGTTCATCTAGAAATTCACCTAGTGGCACAGTATCAGGCATAGAGGTAGTTTCATCATACATAGCAGAAGTAGCATCATCAAGAACATACGACATATCAGATTCAATAGCAGGAGTAGGTGTCGCAAGTTTACTCATAACAGAAGGAGAATCAAGCGCAAAGCTAGATGGCAGTTCCTTACCTCCCCTCGTAGTTGAGGGTAAGATCTTGGTTTTTGAGTCCTTCAAATTCTTCATAGTGATAAACAGATATAAATCCCAAGTGGATTAAAGAATAGAGCTATGCTCCCCGGCAACAGCGCCAGAAAATAGTCTTGATAACCCACAAGTGTAGGGGATCGCAACAGTTTTCGAGGGTAAAGTATTAAACCCAAATTTGTTGATTCGACACAAGGGGAGCCAAAGAATACTCTTAAGTATTAGCAGCTGAGTTGTCAATTCAACCACACCTGGAAACTTAGTATCTGCAACAAGGTAGTTTAGTAGCAAAGTAATATGATAGTGGTGGTAGCAGCAATAAAAGTAAAGATAGTGTTTTTGTAGTTTTTGTGATAGTAGCAACGGAAAAGTAAATAAGCGACTAGCAATATAGGTAAAGCTCGTAGGCATTGGATCGATGATGGGAAATTACGTCGGATGCAATTCATCATGTAGAAGTTATAACCTAGGGTGACACAGAACTAGCTCCAGTTCATCAATGCAATGTAGGCATGTATTCCGAATATAGTCATACGTGCTTATGGAAAAGAACTTGCATGACATCTTTTGTCCTACCCTCCCGTGGCAGCGGGGTCCTATTGGAAACTAAGGGATATTAAGGCCTCCTTTTAATAGAGTACCGGACCAAAGCATTAACACATAGTGAATACATGAACTCCTCAAACTATGGTCATCACCGGGAGTGGTCCCGATTATTGTCGCTTCGGGGTTGCTGGATCATAACACATAGTAGGTGACTATAGACTTGCAAGATAGGATCAAGAACACACATATATTCATGGAAACATAATAGGTTCAGATCTGAAATCATGGCACTCGGGCCCTAGTGACAAGCATTAAGCATAGCAAAGTCATAGCAACATGAATCTCAGAACATAGTGGATACTAGGGATCAAACCCTAACAAAACTAACTCGATTACATGATAGATCCCATCCAACCCATCATCGTCTAGCAAGCCTACCATGGAATTACTCACACACGGTGGTGAGCATCATGGAATTGGTGATGGAGGAAGGTTGATGATGACGATGGCGACGATCTCCACTCTCCGGAGCCCTGAACGGACTCCAGATCAGCCCTCCCGAGAGAGATTAGGGCTTGGCGGCGGCTCCGTCTCGTGAAACACGATAATTCTTTCTCCTTGATTTTTTCTCCCCGAAACATAATATATAGGACCTGGGGATACATCGGTGGAGCATCGGGGGGCCCTCGAGGCAGAGGGCGCGCCCTGGGAAGGGGGGCGCCCCCCCACCCTCGAGGACAGGCCGTGGGCCCCCCGGTGTAGATCTTCTTGCAGGTACTTTTTGTATTTTCTGAAATAATTCTCCGTTGATTTTCAAGCGATTCCGGGAACTTTTTATTTCTGCACAAAATCAACACCATGGCAGTTCTGCTGAAAACAATGTTAGTCCGGGTTAGTTCCATTCAAATCATGCAAGTTAGAGTCCAAAACAAGGGCAAAAGGGTTTGGAAAAGTAGATACGTTGGAGACGTATCACTTAGCTGCGGTCCTCCGAGCTGCGTCATAAGTACAACGTGGCTCCGTCCTCCGAGCTCCGCCACAAGTACAACGTAGCTTGGAATTGCCTAAGTTGCAAAAATTACTCCGAGTGAAGAGCAGCCCTCTCACTCGGGGGCTTAGCTGCGACCCCGTAATCGCCTAAGTTACGAAAACCACTCCAAGTGGAGAGCAACCCTCTCACTCAGGGGCTTAGCTGCGGTCCTCCGAGCTGCGTCATAAGTACAACGTGGCTCTGTCCTCCGAGCTCCACCACAAGTACAGCGTAGCTTGGAATCGCCTAAGTTATGAAACCACTCCGAGTGGAGAGCAACCCTCTCACTCGGGGGCTTAGCTGCGGTCCTCCGTGCTGCGTCATAAGTACAATGTGGCTCTGTCCTCCGAGCTCCTCCACAGGTACAACGTAGCTTGGAATCGCCTAAGTTACGAAAACTAGTCCGAGTGAAGAGGAGCTCTCTCACTCGGG
>LR738715.1:94373812-94383819 GCA_902687465.1 Secale cereale
CAAGTACAACATAGCTTGGAATCGCCTAACTTACGAAAACTACTCCGAGTGAAGAGCAACCCTCTCACTCGGATGCTTAGCTGCGACCCCGTAATCGCCTAAGTTACGAAAACCACTCCGAGTGAAGAGCAACCCTCTCACTCGGGGGCTTAGCTGCGGTCCTCCGAGCTGCGTCATAAGTACAACGTGGCTCTGTCCTCCGAGCTCTGCCACAAGTACAACGTAGCTTTGAATCGCCTAAGTTACGTGAACCACTCCGAGTGAAGAGCAACCCTCTCGCTCGGGGGCTTAGCTGCGGTCCTCCGAGCTCCGCCGCAAGCACAACGTTGCCATCAAGACGTCGACTCAAAATCCAAACGACCAGGAAGAGTCAGAAGCAAAACAAGCAAACGCGAAAGGAATCAAATCCAGATAAAAGCCCCGCAAGATTCGGGCAAGAGTACCTGGGCCACGAGCCCACGAGAGTTTAACAGTTATAGGATCACTCGGCATCCCAAGGCAAATTGAATCAAAGTATCAAAGTTCATTCACTCCTCGGAAGGAGGCGGACTCGCAGGTGCAACAAACTGGTCCAGGTCGATCCCATCGGCGATGCGGGTGGCAGCTTCCAAGAAAGTCTCCATGAATGACTGGAACTGGAGCTCCTTCGTATTGGCGACCTTGAGCGCCGCAAGCCTCCTCTCCTTCACTTCCTTGTAGTGCACACGGACCAAGGATAGCGCCACGTCAGCTCCACAGCGGGCGGATGACTTCTTCCACTCCTGCACTCGACTAGGGATCTCATTGAGTCGAGTCATCAGGGACTCGAGGTCGTTCTCCTACACGACTCCCCTCCAGAGTGCGGCGTCGATCCAAGCCATCACTACTTTCAGCCGACCCAGGTAGCCCGTGGCAGCAATAAGGCGGGACTCCAACCTCAACATATTCATGGCAGCTTCGTCCTTGACAATGGAATTGGCTGGGTCCAGACCAGGTTCGACCCGCCCAGTCTCTTCTTCAAAGTTGCGGCAGAATTCTACACAACAAGGAACGCGTCGAGTCAGCAAGTAAATTATGGGTCGACCAATCCAACTAAGTCTGAGCAAAAGAGATATACCTTCAAGCACGAGATACCACTTCTTGGTGAGGTTGCTCAGATAAGCCTCCAGATCATTCTTCTTCTGGAAGAGGGCCTCGTATTTCTCGTTCAGGGCGTTCTTAGCACCCTTCAGTCGAGTCACTTCTTGGTTGGCCGCGTCGAGAGAACTCTTCAACCTGATGATCTCCGCCTCAAGCATGCCAACTGAAGCCAGCTTCTGCTCCGCCAGTTCACTTTTCTCATGTGCCCTCTGCTGCGCCTCCGCCAAGTCGAGGTCCTTCTGCTCCAGGGCCGCCTTCACTTGGTCTACAAGAGACGTCACTAGACAGATAAACATGAGGATACACAGGGCATACTAGTCAAAGGTCAGTCGACGAGTCGCTCGTGTTAGTTACCAGCTGCTTCGTCTTGAGTCTTCTTCAAGTGGTCCCGAGCCAGCTGCAAGTCGAGATTGAGCTGGACCTGCTTCTTCTCATGATCTGCAAATTTGGCTCCGAACTCACAAGATCTCTGCATCAGCACAACAAGTCTGAATTCTAAGACTACAGTCGAGTCAAACACTCAACCGCAGTCTCAAGGACTACACCCAGTGGGTGCACTAAGCGTGCCCCCACTAGTTCTCGCTCGGCCAAGATCAGTCTGACCCGAGCTAAAAAAACACAACACAAGGAGGAAATGTTCTGTTATCAGACCATGGCCGACTACCAGCAGTCGACCACGGTCTCGGGGGCTACACCCAGTGGGTGCACTGAGCGTGCCCCCATTGGTTCTCACTCGACCAAGATCAGTCTGGCCCGAGCTCATACAAAACAAACAAGAGATTCTAAAGACCACGGTCGACTGACCTCAGTCGACCATGGCCTCGGGGACTACACCCACTGGGCGCACTGAGCGTGCCCCCAGTGGTACTATCGGACGACCTTCAAAAGCTAAAAGCTACAAGACAAGGCACCCAATGGGTGTGGCATCATCTTACGAACAAGGCAGTAGATTTCTCAAACTGAAGAGACAAACTTGGACATTGGTCCGAAGGGCCGAGCTAGCGTCGTAAGCAGCCATGCTAGCCTCGTACGCTGCCTTCGTCCTCTCCATCATCAGCCCCGCCTGACGAACGGCTTCTTGAGCCGCGCCCACGGGATCCTCCGGGATGTGATGGGTGGAGAAGAGAACAGACGATGGAGCAGGCGCTGGGTCGACAGCCGGACCAGTCGACGAAGAAGGGCGCACGGTCGACACGGGGACGGCGAAGGAGACCGTGGTCCGGGCCACGTCTTCCTGTTGCTGGGCCTCAGAGCCAGAGGGCGCCTTCCGGCCCGTCCTTCCCGTGCGTCGTCGAGCCACTCCCGAGCGCTCCTCATCGTCGTCATCATCATCGTCTGGGAGCTCTATGACATGGCGTGGCACTTCAAAAAAGACAACTATGAAATTCAGTCGACCGTCAACTCAAACCGACGAAAAGCAAAACACGATCTACAACTCGCACCTGCGCGGGACGTAGCAGCATCCGTGGTCTCCTCATCATCCCGACCCTTGTCGATATCCATCGAGGTCGCAGAAGCAGCAGCACTGAAAATTTCCTTGAAAGTGAGTCGACAAAGACGAAGTCGACCTCCGAAAGGCAGAAAGAAATAAAAATAGAACAGCACTTACGTGGAGGCGATTAGGACATCCACCTTGATCTTGGGCAGGACCTTCCGGGCCTTAGCGGTGGTGACCTTGGGCTGCTTGGGCGCCTTTTTGGATGGGTCGGGAGTGGCCATTCAAGCCCGCTTCTGCACCTGGGAGCTGGAGGGGCCCGCTCGGGAGCGCGCAACCTCCGGGTCATGCTTCCCCTTGGAGCGCTTCTCACCGCGGGGAGGTGACTCGACCTCCTCACCGCTACTGGAGTCCTCGCTCTCCTCTCCGGTCTCCTCGTCGGACCTCCACTCGGGAACGTCGCCCGCGCCCTCTTCGCCCTCCTGGACCTGATCCCCGTTGGGCAACGAGTACATTTTGGTATAGATCTGCAGAAAGGAAAGATTTGCCAAACATCAGTCGGATTCATCAAGACAACTGCAAGTAAGAAACAAGAACATCACTCGGAAGTTAGGGCCAGACCTTGTCAGGAAGATGGTCGGCGTCGAATGGAGGAACCCTTCCGAGCCCCTGGGGTTGTCTTTGTTCCCCGTGATGCATCACAGACACTGCGCCACCATCTTCGCTGATGCTTCCTCCGGGTGGACTCGAGATGAGTCGTCGACGCCGGAATATAGCCACATTGGGTGGTCCCGAGCTTGGAGAGGCTGGATCCTCCGCATGAGGTACACCTCGAGCAGATCCAACCCAGTAACCCCATCTCGAACCAGCTGGACGACCCGCTCCACCAGCATGTCCACTTCCACCCTCTCGGCCCGACTCACAACCAACGATTGAGGCTGGCTGGCTTGACTAAGAGAAAAAGGAGGAAGCCTGTTGACTGACCAGGAGTCGGGCTGTCCTTACAATAGAACCAAGATGACTGCCAGCCCCGAACCGACTCAGGGAGGATCATAGCAGGAAAAGCGCTCATATTTCTAAGCTGGATACCTAGCCCTCCGCACACCTGGATGACGTGCGTCTTCTCATCACTCAGGTTCTCCTTCTTGACGGTTTGCGAGCGGCAAGTGAAGATATGTTTGAACAAACCCCAGTGCGGTCGGCAACCGAGGAAGTTCTCACACATCGAGACAAACACAGCCAAAAAAGCAATAGAGTTGGGCGTGAAGTAATGCAGCTGGGCACCGTAGAAAGTCAAGAGGGTGCGGGGGCATGGAGAAACCTCGGTCGACGTGGGTCGCGAGGAGGACGCACTCGCCCTCCCGTGGCTGAGGCTCGAGATCGCCCTCCGGCACCCGCCAGGAGCCGTGGGCGACCAAGCCCTCCTCCTCCAGCTCCTCCATGTCCTCCACCGTGATGGTGGACCTGATCCAGTCCCCCTGGATCCAACCAAGAGGGAGCCCGGACCTCGACGACGACCCGTCGCGGCCGGACCGCTTCCCCTTCCCCGTCGTCGCCTTCTTCGAGCGCTCCAGCGCCGCGGTCTTCTCTTTGCCCATGGCACGCGAGTCGGCGTTGGCTATGGAGAAAGGAAGAAGGAGCAGAGGCATGGCGGAGAGACGGAGGCAAGAAAACAGAGAATGGTCGCACAGTGCCCTCGCCTCGGACTCGGCGCGCATTTATAGCACCACGGTCGAGTGACTGACTGGTGGCCCCGAGCGATCCTATCAAATCCCACAATATGCGCGGACGCGTTACGTGGCGAAAAAGGCGGCGCAAGGATCGAGGCATCTCGAGCATATCCGATCCGATTGCCGTGGCACGACCCGTCCCACACGCTTCCCCAAATTTCGAAATCCCGCGAAATCCGGCGACCAGAGAACAACCAATTCCGCCGAGAACTGCGCACGCCAATGGCGCTCGGCGCCTCGCACAAAGTTCAGTCGGCGGTTAACACAACAAACACACTCGACGGTTCCAGAATCGATTAAGGCGACCAAGACGAGATTGAAAAAACAGCCTGGTCCGCAAGCTGAGAGAAGACTACCCCAAGGGCGTCAAACCCGGACCCAGGCTCTCTTCAGCACTGTCTCCCGCTCAAACCTCAATCCATTCGGGGGCTACTGATGAGGTTGCAGACCTAGGGTAGAGTCACACGCCTGACCAAGGTACCCCACCCAAGGTCACTACCCCAGAAGATCAAAAGACAAAACCGATGATGATAAGGACAGTCGACTGAGACGGCCCAAGAGGACATCCCACTCGACTGAACACCACGTACCAGACGACTCAACTTCACTCGGCCCATCCAAGGCACTCGACCCCCGAAGGTCAAATGTCCCTTAGGACAGCAACGGTCTGGAATTTACTCGCTGCAGTGAATGCCTTTATTACTCTTTACTGCGGACGTTATCAGTAACGTCCGCCTTTATGTACATTGAACCCTTAATAACGTGGAGCATGGCTGGGGTCCTGGCGCACTATATAAGCCACCCCCCCCCCCTCCTCCAGTACAAGGGTTCACACCCCCTGTAACACACACCTATACCCATTTCAGTCGACCGCCTCCGGGCACTGAGACGTAGGGCTGTTACTTCCTCCGAGAAGGGCCTGAACTCGTAAAACACCTTGTGCACAACTTCACCATAGCTAGGGCCTTGCCTCTTCATACGTACCCCCTACTTGTACTGTCAGGCTTAGAACCACGACATGGATGATGCAGCACAGCGGCGGTAAGTATTTCCCTCAGTTATGAAACCAAGGTTATCGATCCGGTAGGAGAACCAAGCAAAACTATGTAGACGGCACCTGCACACAAACAACAAATCCTCGCAACCCGATGCATAGATTGATTGTCAATCCCTCCAAGGTATTGTAATATGACAAATAGATAGATTGATAGCAAATAAAACACAATGAGATATTTTTGTGTTTTCATAATATAGATCTGAAACAAAAGAAGTAAGTAAATTGGGAACGCAGATAGCAATATAGATCTCAAAGTATATGATGAGGAATAGACCCGGGGGTGTAAATTTCACTAGTGGCCTCTCTCGAGAAAATAGCATACGGTGGGTAAAGAAATTAGAGTTGGGCAATTGATAGAAAAGCAAATAATTATGACGATATCCAAGACGATGATCATGCATATAGGCATCACGTCTAAGATTAGTAGACCGACTCCTGCCTGCATCTACTACTATTACTCCACACATCGATCGCTATCCAGCATGCATCTAGTGTATTAAGTTCATGGAGAAACGGAGTGATGCCTTAAGAACGATGACATGATATAGACAAGATCTATTCATGTAGGAATAGATCCCATCTTTTTATCCTTAATAGCAATGATAGATGTGTGTCATGTCTCCTTCTATCACTGAGATTGAGAACCGCAAGATCGAACCGATTACAATTAACCTCTTCTCATTGCAAGATAAATCAATCAAGTTGTACAAACAAAACCGAAATATCGAAGAAGAAATGCGAGGCTATAATAATCATATCTGGATATGAATAGATCTGGTCATAAACTCACAATTCATCGGATCCCAACAAACACACCGCAAAAAGAATTACATCGAATAGATCTACGAAGAGAAAATTGTATTGAAGATCAAAAGGAGAGAAGAAGTCATCTAGCTACTGCCTACGGGCCCGTAGGTATGAGGTGACTAGTCACGCATCATCGGGGGAGCGCCAATGAGGATGATGAACCCCTCTGTGATCGTGTTCCACTCCAGCGGAGTGCCGGAAAAGGGCTCTAGATTGGATCTTGTAGCTCTGGAACTTGCGGTGGGTGAAACAATTTTCGTCGACTCCTCGAAGGTTTATGGAACATTGTGGTATTTATAGAGTCGGAGTTAGGTCAAGAGGATGCCCGTGGGCTCCACTACCCACCAGGGTGCGCCCTAGTGCCTAGTGGGCCCCATAGGCCTCCCATCGTGTGCTTCCTTAACTCTCTGGATGTCTTCTGGGCAGAAAAATCTCCAAAAAGTTTCGTGGCATTTGGACTCCGTTTGATATTGATTTTATACAAAGTAAAAAAACACGCAAAAAACAGCAACTGGCACTGGGCACTATGTCAATAGGATAGTCCCAAAAATTGATATAAAGTTGCTAGAAAATGATTATAAAACATCCAAGAATGATAATATAACAACATGGAACAATAAAAAATTATAGATACGTTGGAGACGTATCAGGGGGGGGGCTGGAATTTATAGCCAGGGGCAACCCGAGATGAATTATCATAAATGCCCTTCTCAAACATGACCTTGTCAGGAGAAGGATCCACTTGACAGCTGGCACGCGACGCAACAACGGTCAGAAAATTGAACAATCAGTTTCGTCGAAGAACTCAATGTCCTCACGATAGGCAGATCGCACTAGCGAAATCCTAACTCCTCGGCGTGACCATATTCGTCAGCGACCAGATGAACTTCGTCACTATCGCTAGCAAATTCGTTAGTTGATCCGGAGATTTCCAAAGGCTTCGCTCGAAGCGGCTTGTGTATGTATAGGCTTGAGCATCACTTTGTAAATGTGAACTGTGATTCACCTAGACCTTCTTTAATAGTACAATTTTTCCTATGACTCAAAATAAGAAGAAAGAAACTATAAAAAACCAAAGTCTTCAAGCTTCAAAGTCTTCACATCAATTTCTTCAAAGGTCGTACCAATTTCATCACCAAATTCTTCACTTGAAGAAATACATTTTTAGGGGTCATCTTCCATGGGTTAAACCAAATCTTCCGGGACTATAATTTCTGTGTACACTCACAAACACATTAGTCCCTCAACCTATTTGCTTTCAATACTCCAAAACCACTAAGGGGACAATTGATGCACTTACAAGGATACATGACATGTGTCATGCTACAACTACTGGAAGGATTCTACGCATCACTGAGGTTGAAGGAACTCGGCTAGGATTGACTGATGTAGGGTTGAGTGACTTAGGGTCACTGACATGTGGGGCCAAAAACCAGATGGCCCACATGTCGGTAAACCTATGTCACCAGATATTGCTTCAGCCTATCTGAGCCCAAAGAAACAGGAGATAAGGATGACTCTACATCGGATGACGACCCAAATGGTTGAAGGAGTGATGTTTGCTCATGGCATGCTTGCTCTTTTCACCCCTTCCCTATATACGGGTGACTTGTTTGGTGTCTCTAAAAAAACTACGTGTTGGATCTCTTGTTATTTGGTCCACCTATTTTAGCTCTTTTGCGCATGTGAGTCTGTGATTTTAGATGGGTCATATTCATGATGTTGACTATTGGCTAAACTATCTCTTAGTTTGGATTTTTTTTCTCAACATTTGTCTGAACTTTGTCTATTATGCAATATATTGGAAGTTGGCTCTAGTTGCTCCAAGTGTAAGGGTGATGTAGCCAAGTAGCAAGTATTTCCCTCAGTTAGAGAATCAAGGTTATTAATCCAGTAGGAGTCACCTAGCAAAACAAAGTGAGTGCCACATGCACACATAACACAGAACACGCTTGTCCCTAACACGACAACAGGGTTGTCAAGCCCTTGTCTTGCTAGTTACAATATTAAGCCCAAGTGATAGAGATAGTTGGTAGCAAGGTAAAACGGTAAAAGTAGCAATTGTGATGAAGAATTTAGTAATGGAAAGTACACCCAGGGGGCATAGGTACACTAGTGACATCTCTCTTGAACAAGTAGGTGCAATGGTGAAAAAATAACAGTTGTCCAGCAATTAAATTGCAATTATATATATGACTATGATCATTCATGGTATAATCTCATATCGGCATTACATCCGTGATAAGTATACCGTAATCCAACTGCATATACCCCTAATGTTCCTCTCAAAGATCCCTATCTAGCATGCATCATGAAGTATTATGTTTACAAGAAACAAAGCATTGCAATAAGCATGATGACATAATGTAGGAAGTAAAACATCAATCAATATGATGATACACCGTCACGTTATCTTTAGTGGCAACAATACAGTATATGTCTTGGCCCTTATTTTCACTGTATTAGAGCACCACAAGATTGAACCCACTACAAAGCAACACTCCCTCTGAAGAGAAACTCATCAAATTTGGCTAGAGAAGATAGATAGATCGAAGAGCATGCAAAGCTATTTAATTATACAACAAGAAACCATCAAAAGATTCAATTATATTCAGTGAACAATCTCATCATAATGTGAAAATTCATCATATCTCGACAAAATACACCACCGATTACGACAAATTGATCCTGAATATGTGAGGTAGCTCACGGGAACATGCTATCGAAGATCTAAAAGAGAGAGAGAGAGTTATCTAGCTACTACTATAGACCCTATGGTCGTAAGGTAACTACTCACACATGGTCATGGAGGCAGCAAGATTGATGAAGAAGCCTCTGGCAGAGCACCAGAACCGGCCTTCAGATTGGATCTTCGTGAAACAGGAACTTTCGGTGGTGGAAAAATTCTTCAAAAAATATGCAAAGGGTTTCGCTATTTATAGGAATTTATGTCGGTGGATTAGGCGAAATGCAGTGGAAGTGGGCCCCACATATGCTGGTGGCGTGCCGAAGCCCTTGGTCGCGCAGGTGGCCGTGTGGGCCCCCTATTGCTCCTCTCGATCTTCCTCGAAGCTTTGTGTGTCCTTCGTTGCCTGAAAAATCCTATTAAACTCGTGACGTATTTTGACATTCGTAGATATTAGTTTCCCATAAAATAAAAAACGTGTAGAAAACAGGAATTGGCACTAGATTAATAGGTTAGTCAAGAATAATAATACAAAATGCTATACAATTACTGTAAATGATAACATAATAGCATGAAACAATAAAATAGTATAGATATGATTGATATGGATCAGGCTCCCACGTGGGAGGCATATGGATTTTTTCGCCAAGGTTTCCCATGATATCTTCTCTCATTGACTTGACAACCCCTCTCCAATCTTACCACCATTTGTTAGCACTTCATGACCTAAGTTCTTAAACAACATGTCAACAAGTTGTTGAAACTTGGGGTCGACAATTACCGACCCGTTGAGGGGGGGAGTGCCCCCCTACCTTCTACGCAGATCCATCGTTGGCCTGGTCTATAAGACCACATCATGGGAATTAGCAAGGATACACTTATTTTCCTTCTAGATAGTGGTGTACAAGGTCTTGCACCATTTATCATCGTTGAGAAGTAGCTCGGGTGAGTAGACCACGAGGTGCACGCAATAGAGTGACAAGTGAATTTTTGTAATCTTGTATTGTTCATCCACTTTGGATTGTGGTTCTTGTGGGTACCTCACGTCAATGATTTTCATGGTGATGTGCGAGACAACTAGTTGCCACTAACCAACTACACTTCCAGAGCAAGTCGTTAGCGATAGGCTCTCTATACAAAGGTGGAGCTTAGTTCATTGCTGGGGGGCTGTGC
>LR738715.1:94383903-94441339 GCA_902687465.1 Secale cereale
CCTTGGCCCCCCACTGAATCATAAATTGTACTTGCCCCCCCCCCCAAACAACTCTGGCAAACTCCGCCGCTGGCTCTATAGCTCAAAGATATCATCCGACTATTGAGGGTTTCCTAGATGTATCACATTTTTTCGATAATGGTGGCCTTGACCGGTCGAGGCACCTTGACATTTTTTATTTTCTCTGACAAGTAAGATCAAGGAAATGCCTAAGAAGAACTAGAATATTTCAGCCAGGATGCCTCGTTTAAATAATGACAGGCTATTGATACATTGGTCCAGTCAGAACAGATGAACCAAATAATATACCTCACCTCGATAAGAATTATTATTTCAACAAATGAAAGAAATAGACCAGATCAAACAAAAGACAGCAAATCCCCGGTCATGTAGAGCACGGTTATCCCCGCTTGTAAGCTAACACCGTAGCTACCATATGTTTCTCTTAGCGACAACTAATAAGGTTCGTTAAGTCACAAGAACAAAGAAGTGAGCGATGCTCAAGAGTGACGGGTTGTGAGGAATAGTAAAACTCATGAAGAAAAGAAAGCTGATTTGCAATCAACCTAAGTAACCTTTTAGCACCTCTAATATCATTGACCATCATGTTGCAAAAGAATTTACAGACCTCCATGGGCGGTGTAGGGAAAATTATGATTGTTTGGGTTGGAGAGGTGAGACGTACTATTTGCTTCAATCTAAGCCTCTCTAAGGAAACTTCTTCAGTGATTTTTCCTATTCTAGGAGGCAACTACCCCCCCCCCTCTCCCTAACATGTGCATAGCTCCACCATTGTGGGCCTCCATGAAATTAGCCTGTTCAATTTGGTATCTTGCAAATCGGCACCGGAACAACTTGAACAATGCAAATGAGAAACACGAGTCTTTGAGTTGATCACATCGTGGTATCAAGCGAAGAATCGTGTGATATGTCTGTCAAAATTTATCCAGTTTCACTAGGCCATCGTTGATCATTTGTATTCTATCGCCGTGGTCGGAAATTATTCATTTAATGCAGTAACCATGTGACTAATTCTTCTGATATACAATGTCCTCCCATGTAACTTTAAGTAGAACCGGTATATTCTCATCCACTTGTCGTTGTCCTATACCATGTAGCTTCTCCATATACCTGACAGTAAAAGAACGGTTTCTTACAAGTGAAAATGTTCGCTTAGCCTCGTAAACCAATAGTTGCAAATGTTTTGGCAAAAATAAGAAGAAGAAAAATGAATTAGGATGCATCCGCTTGAGATTTGAAGATTGCTCCGGAAATCGGGCATGTAGAATCCCTCCTAACCTCCACCTCATGTCATGTAGATAGCAAGGTTGGTAGTCCATACCACTTGAAGAAGTACCACATGGGGAGCAATGCATTGGCCAAATGTTTTTTGCACATTTACAATACAGTGAAGTTCAACGAACTTTCTTCCTAATTTTTTAGTTGCAATCTATACCATGGCTTTATGGTGAGAATATATGTTTTATTCCGATACAAGCTTACCAATTCCTAATATTTGTATGGTTATATAAACATATGGATGTAACCTTTTGTATTACATAGTCCAAGAGACAAATCCATAGCACAAGAGAGCTAAAGTACAAGTAAAAAAATCTACCACATAAAAAACTAGTAAGGAATTGTAGACCAATAAAATCTGCTTTGGCACATGTGCCATGTGCACTACGAATATTCAAATAGTAGAAAAAGCAAAAAAATGATTTTTTGCGGAATTTCATTGTTGGCACTTCAAACGAAACATGATTTGATATTGATGAGCATGCAAATAGACATGGTAACTTCGAAAATGCGTTCGGTGTGCTAATTAAAAAGGGAGCACCTAGAGCTCAGTCGATTGAGAAATAACTCAACTTCCATAAAAAATAATAGAAAGAGAAACAACAACCGAAAACTTAAAAAATAATTATGCACTCATCTTCATGCATAATCCGGTGACTGTATCATCGATTGGGTTATAGATATTTCTGAAATGGTTGAGAAATTGCAAATCCTAATTGAAATCAATCACATCTCATTGAATTTTTAGAGCGGCCTGGGTGTGTCTAGTTAGATTGTTAGGGTTGTAAATCTCGATTGTTGTCATGCTCTAGATGTGCACTATGTGGTAAATTGAACTGCCATGATGGTGAACGTTGTTAGTTACAATGGCTTTGGGTATGCGCTGCCTCCGCCCTCTTGCCTACATGATGCATCTTCCCGACACCCTTTGATTTATCGGGTCGCGGCATCTCATGGCACCATCAACAAGTACACTTCGACTAAATAAACAAATATTATATGGTAGGGACACATTTCGATGGCACACTATCATACCCTTTGCATCAAATAAACCCAATGCATAAGATAAAATCCTATGTGATTAACGATCACAAATAGAATCATTTGCTTTTTTCGGAACAACAAAATATGTGGGACCTTTTATGAAGAATTTAAAGTGTGTCTTGGCTAGTAAGTGTGGTAAGCAATTACAAACCATTATGAACGGTAAAAATAAGTCCCGTGTAGCTTTAGCAAATCCGTCCCCCACAAGAAAAACTTGCTAATCCGTAAAAAAATCAAGAGAGTTATTCTTTTGGTGTTGCGAATGTTTTCTCTATATTTTTAAGTTGGTGATATTCACTTAATAAAATGAGATGAAAATATATATATTTTTTGTCTCTCAGCTACCTACCAAGTATGCTTTTTTGCGCCTGGATTCTAAAATAAGGAAAACTTTCCGTTTGAATTCTAAAACCGGATATATTAGTCGACAAACTCCATGCGAAGTGGTTTGGCCAATGATGTGGCAGTGACTTCTACGTGGCAACCCGGTAAACACAAAGGGCCCCAAGAACCCATAGCAACATAATCTGGAAATATAGTTTGAAAAGAATTTACAGATTTATGAATAAATAGGACAATTTTCATCAATATTTTTACTATTTATGTGGCAAATTATAAAATATATGATGCATGAAATTTACTTCTCAAAATCTAAGCAAAAGTAATGTAGAATTAATATGACCATAGATGTTTAGAGCATGTATATAGGTCGATTGAAATGTTGCTTTGCTACTATATGATAAAAAAATAGAAGTAACATGGGCATTTAAATAAATTCCAAAATACATATATTGATTATTGTTTTAAAGTTTACACTAGAGGGGCTCGGTGTTCTAGTTTCATCTCGGGCCTTGGAGATATCAGAACCCGCCCTACGATAGAGACGTGGTGATTCTGGTGGTGGTGACAATTCAGATGGAATTTCCTATTTGCCGTAGATTGTCGCCCAGCCGCACAGAGCAAACTGGGCCGGCCCGTTAAGTGTTATACCAATCCCAATTTTGAATAAGGTCCCATTTTTTCAGGTTTTAGGAATCTTCTAGGAGGTTCCTTGCTGGCTTTCTCTTTTCTTTTTTCCTGTTGTTTTTCCTTACTAGATTTCTGTTTTTTTTTATTTTACCTTTCTCTTTTTTATTTTTTCGAAATAATGTTATAAATTTAAAATTTTGTTTGTGCTTTTCAAAAAATGTTTGGAATCCCAAAAAAGGATTAGAATCATTTCTTTCTTATTTAAAAATACGAAATATGTATATGGCAACCGTGTGCCAGTTTGCAAAACTGCCACACCACCTCAGGTTGCTTCGATCGGAATCGTGCTGCTGCTGGCGATATGCGCGGGGTAGTTACTCGACTATGGCATGAGTGGCCTGGGCGTTGACCCACGGGCCTAATTCCGCTCCGCTGATGTGGTCCTTTTTTTCCTCCACCTCGTCGACGGAAAGCTCCGCCGTCCGCCATCCTCGTGCGCAAGAGCTCGTCGACAGGAGCTTGGGACTGACCATGCCATCGTCATTTTCTTCCTTAGCGAAACCGTTTTCGGCAATCAGTGTCTCCTCACTGGCTTCCGCGCCTGCCTCTGTCCAAGTCGACCTCGCATTCGAGCGCGATGAGAATTGCCGTTCCTCCTCCCGCTCACCCTGGTCATATGCACCCGAGCGCAGGCCACCATGCACGAGCTTGAGCTCGAGCATGGGAGTTCGGCCGGTGCACACACAACAGGCATGCAAGGCCGCACCACGCTGCACCATACATGTGCTCATCTGCACCCCCGCGCACCCTCAAGACGCCAAGGGGAAGCCTGGTAATTCACGGTGAAGCTCCGTCGCGAGCAACAGCCATGGCTGCAGACCAGGTGGCTCTCTGCCTGATAAAAAAGCTCGCGCTGATAGTACAACATGAAACTCACTAGTACCAAGTGGCTAGTGCTTCAAATCATATCCTGGGCCACCAGGGATCGATCCCTAGTTTTAACCAAATTTTTGTATCTGATTTTTTTTTTGCCATGCTCATGTTGAGCAGTTTGTGAGTGGTAAAAAGAATACTAGGTAATTAGGATCATTTTGACCCCCAGAATTTTTTTGCTGAAAGTTACCGTGGTAACAATTTTGACCCTAGAAAAAAGAGTTGTTGAAAACATATCCGCCATAATTTTTTGGATAAAAAGTGCGGTAATATATGTACGCACACCTGATAGCTTACACACAATTCTCGTGATAACTTTGACTTGAGGAGAGAGTTGCTGAAAAGCATAACTCACTAATTTTTTGCGGGGAATAACCCCGCCTACTTATGCGTATATCATGGTAATTTGTGCCTCATAGACTTGATAAAATTATGTACAAACATTGTTAACTTTGAACGATTTTGACCCCAGAAAAATGAGTTGCTGAAAACATATCTGCCGTAATTTCTTGGATAAAAAGTTGTGGTAATATATGTCCCGCACACCTGATAACTTACACACAAATCCCATGGTACGATAACTCCGACTCAGGGAAAGAGTTGCTGAAAAGCATAACCTCGCTAACTTTTTTTCACGGGGAATAACCTCTCTAACTTATGCATATATCATGGTAATTTATGCTTCACAGACTTGATAAATTATGTACAAACATTGATAAACTTGACCCAAGGTTAATAATATGGTAATATAAACACCGCATACCCGATAACTTACATACAAATACCTTGGTAACTTTTTTATCCGAGCGAAGAAAGTTATTGAAATGCATGCCCTCGTAGCTTACATGTAAATAGTACGGTAATACATGTCCCACATACCCAATAACTTGCATACAAATACCCCGATAACTTTTACCAAATGTGCAAATAATTGATGTAAAACATAACCACCCGATAAAATATGTGAAAATAGCATGATAATTTACAAAACCGTATACCGGAGAAGTTACATACAAAAAGTGGTAACTTCAACAAAGAAGGTAAAAAATTTATGAAAAACATACCCCCTAATAACTTCTACGGCTCACGAGCGGCCATGCATGAACCATCGTGCCCAAATCTGGACGCGGCTGTTCAAGTACAATGATACTCAGATGGGGAAGTTGAGCACTGTTGCTGGAATGGCACCATCGTGCCCAAGTCTGGACACGGCTCAAACAAATTCCACGCCCCAAATGCAGGTGTTCAAGATGCCACTGGATACCAAATGAACAAAGTTATTTGGAAAACATACCCATGTTAACTTATGTAAAAATAGCATGATAATATACGAACAACATGGACAATAACTTACATACAAACACATAGATAAATTTGACCAAAGGCGGAAAAAGTCGTTGAAAAACATATCCCCGGTAACTTGTATGAAAATAGCACAGTCAAATACAAATCGTATACCTGATAACTGATGTACAAATGCCGCGGTAAATTTGACCAAGGGAGAAAAGTTGTTGAAAAACATACCCTCAATAATTTCTATGTAAATTATATGGTAATAAACCAAATCCATACCTGATAACTTAAGTACAATCACTGCGGTATTTATTTTTTACTCTGTGTGTGGGGGGAGGGGGGAGTTGTTAAAAAATATACCACGGTAACTTCTATCTAACTAGCATGGTAATATACAAACCACATACCTAATAACTTAAGTACAAACACCACAATAATATTTGACCAAGGAGAAAAGGTTATTGAAAAACATACCCGGTAACTTTTATGTAATTAGCATGATAAATGATGAACCCCATGCATGATAACTTGCGTGCACACACCGTGGTATTTTGCATCTGAAAAGGAGGGAAGGGGATGCCCGAGTTTGTGAACTATGTGAACCGGTGTGAAACATGTGGGAATAAAATGAAACTAGGGTGCATAGCTCTAATGCTCGAACAAGTGAGGCTACTGGTTTGAATTTTAAGTTACTGTCATTTTTGTTCAATCTCGTCTCAACAAGATACAATTACTGTGTAAATTGTTTGTAATCAATAAAGCTCACTAGCCCAACTGGATGTTGTTGCTAAATTTAGTATGTGGGTTGTAGGTTTGATCCCCACCAATGCCTTTTTTTTACCTATTTTGTCCACGAAAAAATGGGGTGGACGCGGGATCGAAGATAGGGGTTGTTCCGGAGGAGGTGGAGGTCGCCGTTTCTTCTACCTATTTTTGTGCGGGGGCTAATAATCGGAAGGAGACCAGAAAATCGGGAACAACGCGGGATCAAAGGAGGCGAACTGTTCGGGAGGACGTGGGATCGCAGGGTGGTACTTTTGCAATCTGCCACACCGTTGACATATATCACAGTCCTTAAAAATATCAGACATTATAAAATTGTTCGATTTAAAAAATTCTCAAAATTTTAAAAAAATGTTCAAGAGTTCTTCAATATTTTTTTAAATTATTTTGATGTTCGATAGTTGTTTATTTTTTCTACAAAAATCCGAATGTTTTAAATAAATCTTTTTTTACTAAAATATACTCCAAATTTTAATAAATGTTCAAAAGGTATTCAAAACATTTAATACAAATTGGACGTTAGAAATTTGTAAATTTCTTCAAAAAATATCATAATTTCAAAAACTGTTTGATTTTGAAATAAAATATACTCAAAACTTCAAAAAATGTTCAAAGCATTAAGATATAAAAATATTATTTGGACTTTTAAAAGTTTCCATTTCTTTCAAAAAAACAGAATTTCAAGAGGTGTTTGCTTTTCCAAAACAAAATCTGAAAAACTAAATTATTGTTTGCAATTATAAAAATCTTGAAAACTTTTTCATATTTTCAAAAAATGTACAATTTCAGAAGTTGGTCGTTTTTTCAAAACATTGTTCACACTTTTAAAAATATGTTTGGAATTTTCAAACCTGTTAGCTTTTTAAAATAATGATTGAATTTTAAAAAATCATTCAGAATTTGAAAATATAAGCTGTGAGAGCAGTTCGGTGCATGGCTTTTTTCTAGAAAAAGTCCGGTGCACCGCCGGGTCACTACGGTGCCAATTGGTTTTCTATCAACATATAGAATTGTCAATATGTGGCAAAAACTAAGTTGTCGATATTTGGCAACCTTTTCTGATATTGACAACGAAAATTGATATGCAACCGATCTGTAGGCAACATTTGTGAGATTAGCATGCCTAAGTTTTGGCATCAAACCAATTAGGCTATACAATCCGGTTAGTATGGTGTGCCAGTCCGCTACAGTATTAAGTCGGCTTCGGCGTCCCGTCCTCCTGCTCGGTGCTCGCTCCCTTCGCTGTATTTGCGAGTGGTAACTCGATTAAGCTTAATTGTTGTTTCTTCTTGCTGCACGTCTGTACGTAGGCGCTTTTTTTGGTACTCCCTCCGTAAAGAAATATAAGAGCATTTAGATCATTAAAGTAGTGGTCTAAACTTTTATATTTGTTTACATAGGGAGTACATAAAATATTGAGGAATTTTTCCGATATGAGTGCTGCTGGGAATTAGTTGCTCTGTTGCCGATTTGCCGTACGTGTGTACATGAACAACACTGTATTTATGTTCCGATGTATGAGCAGTCGCCGACTAGCTACTCTGCTTTTGCTACCCCAAATCCTCAATCCTTTTACGGCCAGGAGAAGCAGCTTGGTGGCAATCTACGGCTCTGACGGTACGTGCACACTGATACAGCCCGATCGAGCCTGCGCCCTGTAGCCCGGCGGGCCGGCAAGGTCACAAGGCTGCCCGGCCGGTTGCTCCTTGATATTCTGTCGGAGATAATGAGTTAAGGATAAGGTACCCGGTCCTTTGTTCACTTCGGATATCATAAACAAGTAGAGTATGATTACGAATGATACAAATCAGAACACCACCACTAATGTAACCATCATGAAAGAAGCATTGAAGCAAGAACAAGATACAAATAACCAAGCAAAACACAACAGCGAAAAGGACATAAATGAATACATGGGGCAATTGAAGGGAAGTGCATGGATAAATCCGGATACATATGAACCCACTTTGAAAAATATATTTCTAAATGTGTACGGGTACGTCTTCATGTTCTATATGTGTGCATAAAGTTTCACGGAAAAATAACTTTTTTCGTGGCCTGTGGAAATAAGACAAACAATTATGTCGTGAAACGCTATTTAGAAGCACAGGAATTTGTCTTTTTTATGGAGGCAAACCAAAAAGACATTTTTCACAAAACTTTGTGCCGCGCACACACATTTGCGAACATGTATGCATAAAATTTTCTGTTATATTTTTTGACATTTCAAAACATGCTTAAAATGCATTTTTGTAAAGTGGGTGCAGATGTCCCTGGGTTCAGATAGTGCCCACTCGGCACTTGAACGACAACGACAACGGAAGGAGAAGTTGTAGCATCCTTGGTCCTCCTGACAATCCCGGCGTGGGTGATCCACACCAGGGATCCAAGGGAGGGGCGACGTGCATTATTAGCTCCGGACAGTGGCTTCCATTTAGTTGGACTTGCTGCATTCTATTGGTCACTTGGTCCCTTGGAAATTTTGTAACAAAGTATGTTTTGATAAGAAGCTGGAAGGCTCAACCGCACTCGACCATAAGGATACATGACACGTCTCGTATTGCATTTGCTGGAAAACATTTGCGCATCAATGAGGCTGAAGAAACTCAGATGGGATTGACTGACTTAGGGTCACTGACATGTGGGGCTCCAAACCAGATGGCCCACATGTTAGTGACCTTAAGTCACCTAACATTATGTCAATCAATCTAAGCCCGCGGAAACTAGGGATGATGAAGACTCTACATGGGATGATGACCTGGATGCTTGAAGGAGTGATGTTTGCTAAGGCATGCTTGTTCCTTTTTGCCCATTTCCCCCTAGATGGGTAACTTGTTTTGGTGTCTCTTGAAAAAACCTATTTTGTGGGAGCTCATGTTATTGTGTGTGTGCATGTGTAGTTGTTCTACATGGATTTAAGATGGCCATGTTCGTGTTGTTGCCTATTGATTGAACTACCTATTAGGTTGGTTTATTTCATATTTGGCTAGACTTTGTTCCGTTATGCAATATAGTGAAAGACGGCTCCCACCTGGGAGGAGTGTGTATTTTTATCTAGGGTATCCAGCGCTATCTTCTCTCATTGACTTGCCAACCCTTCTCCAATCTTACCACCATTCTTGAGCACTTCATGCCCCGACTTCCTAGACAACAGATCAACAAGCTTTCCAAACTCCGCCTCTGGGGTCAACAATGGAGGAGCTGTCGGGGGGGGGGGGGGCAATGCCCCCTGGCTTGTACACAGATCTGTCGTTGGCTCGGGTGGATGACACCGCATTGCAGCGATCAACAAGAATACATTTTCTGGCCTTCTTGATGGTGATGTACAAAATCTTGTGCCATTTATCATCATCGGGAAGTAGCTCGGGTGAGTTGATCACGAGGAGCAGACACACATGTCAAGTGAATTGCTATAATCTTGTATTGTTGATCCCCTTCTGGTTGTGGTTCTTGTGGGTGCCTCGCATCAATGATTATCGTGGCGGTGTGGGACACAAGCAACGTATCAACTATGCCATTGCCACTGGCACATTACATTGCCAGAGAAATTCGTTGGCGATCGACACTCTACACCTCAAAGATATCACCATACTACTCAGTCTTCCATAGATGTTTCACATTTTGTCAATAATGGCGGCCATGACCGCTCCAAGAACCTTGAAGTTCTTCATTTTCCCTGACAAGTAAGATGGAAGAGATGCCTAAGAAGAACCATTGAAGTAGTTTTTCTTGGTGAGAGCATCAGACCGATCCACCCATGACTTCGCCAGCTTGCATTTGCATTGCAATAAACATCCAATCTAATTAATTTCACATTGTAGGGGATTTATGCCAGGATGCCATTTAAATAATGGAAAACTATAGATAATTTGGTCCATTTTGAACAGATGAACTAAACAATATCGCACACCTCGACAAGAATTACTATTGCAACAAGTAAAAACTTGCACCAGATCAAACAACAAACTTGGAAATCCCCGCAGATGTGGAGCATTGTTAGCCCCGCTTGTAATTTGACACCGTAGCTGCCATATGCTGCTCTTAGAGACAACCAATAAGGTTCGTTAAGTCACAAGAACAAAGCAGTGACTGATGCTCAAGAGTGATACCAGAATATTGAGGACTGGTGTCCAACACTTTAAATAGGAGATTGGTCGCTTATAGTAAAAATCATAAAGAAAGGTAAGTGCATTTGCAATCATCCAAAATACTCTTTTAGCATCTCTAGTATCATTGAACACACATGGAATAAGAAGTTACAAACCTCTATGGGCGATGCTAGCCGGGAATGACAGGGGGGCAAAAGGGAAAATATGGTTGTTCAAGTGTGGAGGTGAGACTTTTTACTTCAATCTAAGCCCATCTAAAAACGTCTTCATTGATTCTGCCTATGCCAGGGGGGCAATGCCCCCCCCCCCCAGTATGTGCATAGTTTCGCCACTATAGGCTTCCATGAAATCAATGCTAGCAATCTGGTATCTTGCTAATCAGCACCACGACAACTTGAACAGTGCAAACGAGAAACACAAGTCTTTGAGTGGATGATCTTCTGGTATCAAGCGAAGAATCATGTCATATGCCTGCCAAACTTTATCCATTGTCACTAGACCATCATTTTTTGAACATTTGGCTAGGCCATCGTTGATCATTTGTATTCTATCACTTGGGTGAATATTATTCATTTAATGTAGTAACCACAAGGTTGGTTCTTCTGATGTGCAATGTCCTCTCATGTAACTACAAGTGGAGTCGGTATATTCTCATCCACTTGTTGGCTTATATTGTATCCTATAGTTTCTTCATATACCTGACAATAAACTGAGGGTTGCTTCCCAGTGCAAATGACCTCTTAGCCTCACAAAACTCATAATAGTTGAAAATATTTTGGCAAAGAAAAGAACAAACAAAGTAGGATCAATCCACTATCGGTTTGAACATTGCTCCGGAACTCGGGCATGTAGAGTCCCTCCGGACCACCACCCCATACAATGTAGATAACAAGGTAGGAAGTCCATACCATTTGAACAACATGTACCACATGGGTAGCAATGCCTCGATCCTCCCTAGGATCAATGAGAACTATTGTGTTGGTATTAATACTGACAATTTGAACAAGGTTGGTCCACACTAACACAAGGAAGACATGCCCCTATGAACAGATCCATGTTATTATCTTCTAGTTGAATAGGACACTCATGATATACCCGTTACCTATAGTGGAGACAACATATGATACAATTGGTAAGAATAAGGTGGTGGCACCGAGAAAGATCAAGTCGTTCAATGGATGGTGACCGTAGCAATAATCGTGTGCGCCTTTTCTGAGCATGAGACACGTCGAATGGTGTTCACCACCACTTGTAGTTCTTAGTATGTGTCGGGGGGAGGGGGGAGGACAATGGCCCCCCTCTCCCGAAAAAATTTGTTCTGAGAGAGCTTAGACTAAAAAAACAAGCATGCCCCCACCTCGACCCCTAGTGGGACTTTTCAAGCTTCGGTACTGTTTACCACCACGTACGATTTGCCCACCCACACTCTTAGAGAAGTCAACAAATTCATCGTTGGTGCGTTATTTTATAGAAGGTGCAACCATGCGTTAATTATTAAGTATCATCGTATATTATTATCTACACAAGTACATATATGTATAAAGATAAACAATATTACGAGTCATTAGACAACTGTTTTTGTTACGCATGCGGGGTTCCACATCATATTTTAGATCTTAGACATCTATTTCCTTTTCAAATGACACATATATGTAGGTTCTCCTCCCCACATCATTCATTTACTTTTAAATATAAAATAAATAAATATTTACATCACACAATTATGATTGATTCTTTTCCCAATCTTATTACTCTTATTATTTACATTTTTATATCATTGACATTGTTAATAATGATAAGATTGCATTCTTAAAGTAGAATCATGGTACACACGAGGATGCATTTTGTGTTAAGAACTCTACACACTTTTGTTGCTAAATTTTCATTTACAATCCATTTATGAAATAATGGTATTTTGATTAGATGCCGTTGCAAGATTTCAAAAGTCTATTCACCCCAACATCAACAATTCAACATTGCTCGTGTATATTTCCAACAACCACCACATCAAAGCATAGTATTAATACAAGATATTCTTAAATAGAAATTGCTACATATTTTGGTAGCAATGCACGGTGTTATAATGTATATCGTATATATATGTTTGATGAATAATGCATGCACTACTCAAAGCACATACATTATTAGTGTGGAATATTTTATGTTCTCAAAGACGATACATAATTGGGATTGTATCTAGGAATTGAGGGTGATGGAGAAAGCCCAGTCAAAGGCGCGTCGCATTCTTGTAGGAGAAGGTAGAGCACACAAGTCTTACCTAACTGGTCTGGTCAACCTAAGGGAGGTTATCAAGGAAACTTTACAGTTGCAACCCTTGGTCCGCTAATGCCTAGAATGTGTTTTTTACAAGATTGCAATATTTCAAGGATATGGCGTGCCACATGGCATAATTGTGATAAAAAATATGGGCAATATCTAGGGATCGGAACTACTCGAATGAGCCAGATAAGTTCATAAAAGAGATATTCTACGACGAGGATGGTGTGCACTTTGAGTTTACTCCTTTCGGGGTTGGGCGGAGGATTTGCCTAGGTATAGTATTTGTGTATGCAATTACGGAAATTTCTCTAGATGGTCTTATTTACCATTTTTATTGGGACCTTCACGGTGTATTGAGCCTGAGGAAATAGACATAACATAGATGTTTGGAGTCACCGTTAGTAGGAAGGTTGAGCTATTATTGCATCATGTTGCTCATTATCCCTTCTAGATGTATAACATTTTCAAAAAGCACATGGTAATGGTATCAAAATATAAGTGGCGGAAATAAATGGATCTATTATCCATGTGTATGGAAAAATCTTATGTAATTGTGATATATACTTTTACTGAGTATCTATACTACTATAGTACACAATTTTTTGAATATTTGAATCTACCTTCTTCTCTCTTGTTTTGCCCGTCACTTCCATAATAAATTAATATGTAGCCGTCAACACTATTAAATCGAACGGCCTATGTCACTCGGATTCGCCAGCCAAGCAGTTCCCGCCAAACCTGAAAACCATCCCCCTCCTTATAGAGAACTCCACAAACCCACAATAGCCTCGAGATTCATATGTATCTCATGCGCCATCGCATCGACCCCGTGGACGCGTGGAGTGTGCCACCTACCGGCGTGTGTGGTTGTGGCTGTCGGATTTGGGAACCACAGTGCTTACTGATGACGATTGTGTGAGCGAGCGCGACTGCCGGATGGTGGGTCATACATCGGCTGGATTGGTGTTCGGCGATTCAGGGGGTAGACACGGGAGAATGGGCGGCGACGTAGTGGTGCTCTGCTCGATTGTCTTTCTTTTAGGTAACATGCTCGGCAACCTTTTATTTTTGAGTCTAACTCTCTCGACAGCCAAAGGGAGGGAGATTTTCTTTTAGACAAACCGGAGGCAGTGAGTTTTTCTTTGGACAATCTCACAAATTTTTTGTTCGTCACAATGTTTAGACGGACGAAAGTAAGATCACCTGGTGTAAATCCTTACCTAATAATAAAGCAAATTAGGTTTTTGGTCGTCCGTCATGGCATTTTTCAGAAAAGTCCCTCTATTTCAGAGAATTCAACCCGCACTCTTTTTTAAGTTAAAAACGGATCGTTTTTTCGTATTTTACGCAAAAGTCCCTGTGTTTTCTTGAAATCAACCCGCGGTCCAGATTTAAGTCACACCCGAACCGTTATTTTACATTTTTTGAAGAAAAAACTGATGTATTAGGTAATTCATCCGCGGAGCATATTTAAGTCAAATAAATGCTTTTTTAAATAATCCATATCTTTTAAATCGTAACTCCGATTTAAACATGTTATATATGAAATTTAATTAGAAAAATATGTAGAATATGAATATGTGATTATTTTTACCTGTTAAGTATTTTTAAATATTATTTTTACCCATTAAGTATTTGAACAACAGATTTCTCATCGCGAGAGTGAGAGAAAGCGGGAGAGAGAGAGAGAGAGGGAGGAAGGAGAGAGGGAGAAAGAGACGCCCTAGGATTAACCATATTCAAACACGTTTTTTTTTTGTGAACACCGAGGCCATCGTCGACGAGGGTGAGAAGGAGGATAAGCAGCAACACTAATATGATGCGTCGCAAAAATAAAGCTGATGGACCTATTCTGATCTTGAGTGATGGTTGTTGGGTTAAGAGCGTGTGTTATGTTTTCTCTCCCGTTGCTACGTACGGGCTCTTTTGCTAGTATAGGACAAAGATTTTTCAGATACCATGGGCCGACATGCCAACTTGTCTTTTTTTATAGAAGACATGCCAATTTATCTAGTGTGTGTGGTGAGAAACTACACCTACACATCCAAGGGCAATGCGATGTACCTAGGCTATATATCGCCCATACCAAGACCTAACCCGGCCTAGTACTGTACCGTCTCTGGCTCGATTTTCTTTTCTCTATTTGTATTTTCTTATCGATTTTCACAAGTTGCAACAGTTTTCTTCGGGTTCTTTTTTTCTTCGGGTTTTCTCTTTCCTTCTTTTTCAACACATGTCTATATTTTCTTTATACACGCTATAAAAAAATTGCATACAACAGAAATATTGTTTTATACACGTTTAATATTTGTCAACTACATTATTCCTTTTTCCAAATATTACTATGCTGTAGCCGAGCACAAGTTTTTTTTTCCTTTTTTTCTAAATTCACCGTTTGTAGCATGGTTTTCCTCTGGGTTTTTTTTTTGTTTTTTGTTTTCTTATTTTTCTTCGATTTTCACCTTTTTCTTCCTTTCTATTTTTTAACATATATATAATTTTTATACATATTTTACATTTTTTTCATATATATTATGAATATATTTTAATACACGTTTAATATTTTTCATATACATGGTTACTTTTTTTCAAATACATGCTTTGATGCTTACTTTTTTCCATGCAAATTGTAATCTTTTTTTTCATTTTTGCATATACTCATTTGAAGTTTTTTTTTAATACAGGTTGAAATATATTTTCTACGGCTACCGAGAGTTTTTCTACTAGAGAATGGATCTAGGAGCCCCTAGTTTCCTCTTATATACACGGTGGGAGCTAGGGTTTAGATGAGCAAGATCTGATATGTCATGCTGCCCTCCTTAGTTTCAAGTCCACCAAGGTCCCGGAGACACTTATGGGCCGTCTTGGACCCCCTCCTGTCTTCATCTTCTAAGTGGGCCTCTGGGGCCCGTGGACAGGTCGGTTCCTTGAAGAAGCCACCCTCTGTGCGTGGCAACGACAAAGCCGCTCCCAACTTGATCTCGCCGTAACCGGACATGGAGGCGACGCTGGCGGCTCAGGTGATCACGGACGAGAATGTCGATGGCTGCACGTCCTTCGCCCTGCCAACGATGCTTCACTGGCGTTGGTGGCACGACGAGCGCACCGCCCCGGCCATGTCCATCATCCACCTCACGTCCGGCTACGAATAAGTCGCAGACTCCGACGAGAAGCAATAGGGCATGGGAGGCGGCGAGGCCTCAAGTCTCGTGAGTCGGTCTGTGTCCCATGTCTTACTTCTCATTGCCGGCGACCGCACCTGCACTCGGAGGGGCTCAACTGGCCGCTGGACATGGACACGGCTGCCCGAAAAACATTATCCATCCATATGATCATGTAGGATTTTTTTTTGGATTTTTTTTTAAAATATGATGCTTAAACAAAATAAAGTCCTCCAATGCACTCATGTTCCAAAACTCCACTCTCTACCTCCGTCTCATAATATAAGATCCATATGATATAATCTTATATCATGGGCATAATATAAGATCCATATTTTTTAGAAGAACATGGAGACCCCTCCCCAGTTCCATTATATAGAATGAAACCACGAAGTCATTCAGGATACATCGGCTCACTAAGAGGAGCAGTTCAGCGAAAGACTAGGCAAACGAAAATATTACATCAAGTTTTTGCGCAAGCTAAGAAGACAGGGACTTTAGCACACACACAACGCAGCACTCTTCAGATGCAGAGCAGCCCCTGTGAGGCTTTGCGCGATTTCAGCGGTGGCGCAGCCACAGCTTGAGGAGACCAGGCGGCCGTCAGGGTTGAGATTGGACTTGATATCGTTGCGGCTTCAGAATGCTTCTGGGAAGGGGATGCAAAGCCCAGCACGTCGTCCGTGATCTTCATATTGGTCCAAGGATCCTTCAGAGGGGCTTCAGGGTGCCTCAGGATCAGCCACCGATCATCAGTGGCTGCCTCAGGTAGGTTGTGAGGTGCGTTGTGAAGGCCTCTAGCCTTTCCGCAGTCTCGCTCGAGGACAGTATCGCCCAGTTCTTGATAGTCTTCAAGATCAACCTCAACACCTGCTTAATCGATGTCCATAAGGTGTTATTGAAAATTACAGAGTTCCTATATTTCCAAACACACGAGCGCACAGCAGCATTAATAGTGTTGAGACCAGAATGCTTTTTATTAGCAATCTAGAATTTTGCCACTGATTCAAAATCTGTCCCAGTGTCTACCCTAAAATGACTTGTAATCAATGGCCAAATTAGTCTAGGGACCACACATTCAAAAATAGATGAGAACATGTTTCAGCTTCAGAGCAGAAAACACAGTCAAGTGGTTTGATAATCTGTCTTTTCCTAAGGTTATCTCTAGTCATCAGTTTGTTGTTAGCTAAAAGCCACAAGAAGACATGAATTTTAGGGGGTATTTTAAGCTTCCACACTGAAGGGATGAAAACTGGCTGACCCCCCCTGAAATTGATCACATGGTAGAGTGAGCTTGTAGAATAGACCCCTTTGTTTTCTAGTTGCCAAATAAGGGCATCGGTGCCATTATTGAGAGTCAAACTACCAGCTATCTCAACCAACTGATACCATTGCTCCATGAGCCTATCATCAAAGTTTCTTCTAAAAGTGAGTTTTAGCTGGAGACCGTCCCACTCCTCGCTAATACTCTTGGTTTGTTCATTGCAATTGGAGTAGATAGGCCAGAATTGCACATTTAGGGGGGGGGGGGACCAAACCAGGTGTCTTCCCAGAATCTAACTTTGTCTCCTGACCCAATCTTCCATCTATAACCAAACATCAGCGCATGGATTATGTTTTTATCCCTTTCCAAAATCTAGAGGCACTGGGTGATAGGTTAGGTGCAAAGATATTTATCCTACCAGCCATGTACTTGTGATCAATGATCATCTTCCAAGGCTTACCTTCTCCCTCATAGTATCTCTTCACCCAAGAACCTAGTAGACAGAGGTTAACATCTTGAAGATTTCGGATTCCCAAACCTCCAAATTCTTTCTTCATACATATCATCCTCCAGTTGGCTAAGTGAAGTTTTCTATGGCCTTCAAAGTCATTCCACAAACAGTTGGTCATTTGGGAATTGATCATTTCAATAGCCCATTTAGGGAACTTGAAGAAGGACAGTAGGTAGATGGGGATACTAGCAAGACAAACTTGGATCAAAATAAGTTTGCCTCTATATGAGAGGAGCTTACCTCTCCAGCCAGCAATCATTTTCATAATCTTATCTATTAGAGGCTGGATGTCCTCTTTCCTAAGTTTGTCATGGTGTAGGGGGATACCAAGATACTGATAGGGAAGCATCCCTTTACAGTCCAGGACAGAAAGAAAAGGTAAAAACTCGAAATCTACCATGTTGATGGGAATGAGTTCACTCTTAGAGTAATTAGTCCTCATTCCAGACACATGTTCAAAGCAGGTAAGGATAGTTCTAAGGTTGGATGCATGAGCAATATCATTGTCCAAAAATAGCAGGGTTGTCATCAGCATATTGTAGATAAATTATCCCTCCAGGACACACTTGAGTGCACAAACCAGCAATCAAGTCTCTATTAGCTGCCTTGGACAATATTTTGGTGAGAAAATCTACTACTAGATTATATAAGATCCATATGGTATAATCTTATATCAATGGGACGAAGAGACTAATAATTAAGCAATCAAGATTAAGTACATGATCTGCGCATTGCGCGTGTGCATCGTCCCGAACTGGCGTGCTGCCGGTGCCTTTTTTTTTTTTGCGAATCTGAATAACAGACCAGGTCTCCATCTCCATCAGTTTGCTTTCCTATCAGCTGCCGGTGCCTACAAACCAACCCGCTAGCTCCTGATTTGTGCTGCTGCCCACGGAATTCAAACACGATCTGCAGGTCTTCAATGCCCAAATCGACGCCAAACGGGGACCCGATCCGTACGCTAAGCATATGCATATGAGAAACCGCCATTCTTTTTTTCTTTTTTTCTTTTTTTGAGGGGTGAGAAACCGCCATTCTATATCACCTCCGGCCATTAACATTGCTCGCCGATTAATTAAATCAAATCGCACGAGACCGCCGGCAAGATCCGGATCCGTACGCGGCGTCCAGCTCGCATTAGCAGTGGCGGCCGATGGAAGCTACCCATCTCGGCGCCGTGCCCTGTCCGTCCCTTGAAGCGCAAACAAGAGATCCAATCATAATTCCGTTACTGCTGCCGTTGACGTTGCCCCCCACCGATGCGATCGTATCGCCGATGGAAAAACAAACGTATGTACCACTCCAGGTAGGAAGGAGGTCGTCCTCTGATGATGCGGAATACCAGGTGCCGTGCCCTCCGCCGCCAGCCATGCGATTTCAGATCCCACTGACTTGTGGCCGTTGCTCCATGCACTTCTCCTTCGTGTGCATGGTGTATAAGCAAGCGCATACTGTGGACTATGGTCGGTGTGGTTGATCGAAGCGGATGTTAAAGATGCATATTCCGCTAAGAAGGTAAGTGATGGTAAAATCTGGGGAAAACGAGCTTCACAGCTGCTCGGCAAACTCTCCGCGAGTGGATTCATTTGCTGGTTCAGAAGTTCATTTTCTGTTCAGCTGCATCATAGGAGTAGTGTGTTTTCAGTTCAGGGCGCAGACATGACTACCGCGTGAACCAAGCTGGTCCGACCAGATCTGGCGCCGACAACCCGCTGCGAGTGGATCCTGTATTCAGGTTCACAGCAGTTAATTTTCTGTTCAGCTGCATACTACGTTTTCAGGTTCAGCAGTTCATTTTCTTTTCAGGAATGCACTGCTCCTTGATCCTCCCGCGCCGACCAGATCGGGCGCCGACGAGGGCGCGGCAGCGCGTGCGTCTCATCATCCCCACTCTGCAAGCAGCTGGCCGAGCTGCGCCTCTCGTTTTCTCACCGGGCACCGCTTACTTGGGTGCCCGACGACAACAGAGCACCGCTCGCGTGTCCAGACTGTGGCTAGTGGGTAGGAGCTCCAACCAAGGACCAACGACGCCCGTACAGCTCCATCTCATATGTATCCTTTTTCTCTACGGTGCCTAATTTTACACGCGTATGATGATCATGTACCTCCAAAAGTATTGCCCTGGAGCGCAGCATGCGCGAGTGACATTCCCAAACTCGATCGCGCTGACCTTTTTGTTGGCACCAATCGGCCGACGGGCGCGGGACGAGACTAGTCAAACCAAACGCTCTTATGTATACATCCGGGCGGGCCGTCCGGTGCTTAGAGCAACTTCAACGGGCGACCCATTTCGTCCATGGGCATTCGTTTGGGTCGACGTGGACACTAAAGTCGGTCCAACACGCCCACCCAAACGGATGTCCGTCCGCTTTTCGTCCGCGGTCGACCCATTCCCGACTCATTTTTGAGCTGGATTTACGTCAACGTGGACAGAAGACGGACGCGCGCTAGCCTTCTTAACCGGGCCCGACCAATCCCTCGCCTGCTTCCTTTGTTGTCGACGTCGTCGCCCATTTTTTCCGGTGACTCTGCCATGTGTCAGCGCCGCAACATCCGCTCAGCAACACCGCCACCTCCCACGTCGATCGCCAGCGTCGTCTTGTCGTCGGGGAACCGACAGCTTCCCACCCTTCATTCCCGCGACGCAGCCGCGACCGCGACCAAGAAGCCGCCTCGCCGCCCCGGCCAGATCCTCACCGGCACGCTCGTCGGACGCCGGCAGGGCAGCTAGCTGGTCCGTGCGCGCCACGACTCCCTTCGCCGTCCGTCTCCTTCGTCGACGCCCGCAAGTTGTTCGACAGTTTGCCAAGGTACAAAATGCACTCTGCCGACGAGTTCTTTTTTCACATTTTCCTTTGCGACTCCGACAATTCGTCGTTCGGTGACGATGGGGAGATATTGGCTGCCGTGTTGGTCCATCACCACCTCAATAGCATATGTCCGTTGTTCCGTGGCTCCATTCCGGGCCACCTTCCGGCGTTGAATCGCAACCGAGAGAGCGGACATCTCCTTCTTTGGAAGGACTACTTGGATACAACAAATCCGTCGTTCAAACATCAGAAATTCTGCCGCCGTTTTCGTATGAGTAGGCATCTTTTCAGCCGTATTAGAGAGGGGGTGGTCGGCTACGATGACTATTTCAAGTGCAAAGAGGATGCCGTTGGAAAGATTAGTTTCTCCTCTTATCAGAAATGCACTGCCGCCATCGGAATGCTTGCATACGGAGTGCCCGGTGATCTCATTGACGAGTACGTCCGTATGAGCGAGTCTACATGCCTCGAATCCATGTATAAGTTCTGCAAGGCTGTAATTGTTGTGTTTGGCCCTGAGTACTTGAGAGACCCGACTCCTAAAGATACAACCCGTTTGTTGGCGATGAATGCCAGCAGGGGCTTCCTAGGGATGCTTGGTAGCATAGACTGCATACACTGGGAGTGGAAGAACTGGCCTTCTGCTTGGCAAGGGCAGTATAAGGGCCATGTCAGGGCTTGCACTGTCATACTAGAGGCCGTGGCGTCTCAAGATCTCTGGATCTGGCACTCTTTCTTTGGCATGGCCGGATCACACAATGATATCAACGTGCTTCAGCGCTCGCCGGTGTTTGCTAGGCTTGCCGAAGGCAACAGCCCACCGGTGAACTTTACTATCAACGGCCACAACTACGACAAAGGATACTACCTGGGTGACGGTATCTATACTCAGTGGACCACTATTGTGAAGACAATCCCCAACCCTGTGAGAGAGAAGAGGAAAAAAATTGCCCAAGAGTAAGAGAGTTCTAGGAAGGACGTCGAGCTTACTTTTGGTGTTTTGCAATCTCAATGGGGCATCATCCGGCATCCTACTAATACCTGGAGCACGCAAAAACTATGGAAGGTGATGACTGCGTGTGTGATCATGCACAATATGATTGCGGAAAATGAGCGCCCGGAACGTCTGTATGATCAAGGGTTTCAGTTTCAGGGTGAGAATATTGTGCCTGAGCATGGAGGAGCGGCAACGTTTGAACAGTTCACCCAATTTCATCATGACATGCGTGATTGGAAAACTCACGTGCAACTGTAAAATGATTTGGTTCATCATATGTGGGCTCATGTTGGCAACCAATAGATGTATCTTCTTTATTCGGCTTGCAAAACTATGTGACACAAGTTTACTTTTATTCGGCTTGTAAAACTATGCTATTTTATTCAGTTGAAACTATGTTATTTGAATATATGTTTGAATGCAAAAGTTGTGTGTGAAACAATGCAAAAATGAGTTATTTGTTGAAATAGGGCGGCCAGCCGGCCACGCCGGCACATATGGGTCGGCGTGTTGGATGCATTGTCAACCCAAATCTAAAACTAGGCGGACGCTGACGGGCGACCGACCCAAACGAAAAAAAAGCAATCAAAAGTGTCGTCCGTTTGGGTCGGCCCGTTGGAGTTGCTCTTACCTGTCACAAAATTTTAACACAACGTCCGGGCTGACCCTCACTCCTCATATTCATCTCAAATATAAGGTGGATATGTGTACGTTCGGGTGCACCCGTCATGTCAGAATCACTTCGTGGTCTGTGCGGAATCGTCCGAAAACCCGGCGGCATGAAGCTCGTCTCCTCCTTCACACCGATGTCGTTGTGTGGCGCCGCTCCGGTGGGCCGTGTAGTGCCTAACTCGGCATAAAACCCTATCTCCACAATTTCCTCGGTCCGTCCGCCGCCACCTTTACTTTTCACTCCTTGTCTGCCACCAATAGTAGGCATGCCCCCACATCGCCGGATAAGGGGCCACCCATTTCTAACGTCGGAGCACCGGCTGCAGCTCCTTGAGCAGATCCGGGCAAGGCGCGAAGCCTGTATTGCCACGGGACTACCTCCGTATGCAGTGGAATAGGAGAAGGAGTTGGAGGAGGAGCCGGAGGAGGATGTGGGGGACGCTGCTACTTCTCGAGCTTGCGTTGTATTCCCTCGAAGAGGAAAGGGAGATGCAGTACAGTAGCGTAAGTATTTCCCTCGGTTTTTAAGAACCAAGGTATCAATCTAGTAGGAGACCACGCGCGAGTCCCTCGCACCTGCACAAACAAATAAGAACTTCGCAGCCAACGCGATAAGGGGTTGTCAATCCCTTTACGGTCACTTACGAAAGTGAGATCTGATAGAGATGATAGTTTGATATTTTTCGTATTTTTGGTTATAAGAACAGAAAGTAAAAGCGGAAAAAGTAAAGTAGGTGTAGATTGATATGTTGACAATAGACCCGGGGGGCCATAGTGTTCTCTAGTGGCTTCTCTCATGATAGCGATATTCTACGGCAGGTAAACAAATTACTGTCGAGCAATTGATAGAAAAGCGAATAATTATGAGACTATCCAGGCATGATCATTATATATAGACATCACGTCCGAGACAAGTAGACCGAAATGATTCTGCATCTACTACTATTACTCCACACATCGTCCGCTATCCAGCATGCATCTAGTGTATTGAGTTCATAAGAATAGAGTGACGCCTTAAGCAAGATGACATGATGTAGAGGGATAAACTCAAGCAATATGATATAAACCCCATCTTTTTATCCTCGATGGCAACAATACAATATGTGCCTTGCTGCCCCTACTGTCACTGGGAAAGGACACCACAAGATTGAACCCAAAGCCAAGCACTTCTCCCATTGCAAGAACTATAGATCTAGTAGGCCAAACCAAACCAATAATTCAAAGAGACTTGCAAGGATATTATAATCATACACAAAGAGTTCAGAGAAGAACCAAATATTTCTCATAGATAATCTTGATCATAAACCCACAATTCATCGGATCTCGACAAACACGCCGCAAAAAGAGATTACATCGAATAGATCTCCTCGAAAACCAAGTAGAACTTTGTATTGAGATCCAAAGAGAGAGAATAAGCCATCTAGATACTAGCTATGGACCCGAAGGTCTGTGGTAAACTACTCACAACTCATGGTGAGGCGATGATGATGATGTAGAAGCACTCCATGGAAGATCCCCCCTCCGGCGAAGCTCCGGAACAGGCCCCAAGATGGGATCTCACGGGAACAGAAGGTTACGGCAGTGGAACTAGGGTTTTCTCTGTTGTTCTGATGGTTTCGGGGTACGTAGGCATATATAGGAGGAAGGAGGGCACCGGGGGCCATACCTGGGGCCCATGAGGCAGGGGGCGCGCCCTAGGGGGGAGGGCGCGCCCCCACCCTCGTGGGCACCACGTAAACCCTACTCCGTGGTTCTCAAGTCTCCCGTGCGTGATTTTGTCCAAAAATATCTCTCCCGAAGGTTTCATTCCGTTTGGACTACGTTTGATATCCCTTTTCTGTAAAACCCTAAAACAGGCAAAAAACAACAATCTAGACTGGGCTTTTGGGTTAGTAGGTTAGTCCCAAATATAATATAAAAGTGCATGACAAACCCATTAAACATCCAAAACATCATAAATAATAGCATGGAACAATAAAAAATTATAGATACGTTGGAGACGTACCAAGCATCCCCAAGGTTAATTCCTGCTCGTCCTCAAGTAGGTAAATGATAAAAACATAATTGTTGATGTGGAATGCTAACCAACATAGTTTTTCAATGTAATTCTCTTAATTGTGACATGAATGTTCAGATCTGAAAATTCAAGACAAAAGTCTATATTGACATAAGAAATAATAATCCTTCAAGCATACTAATAAAGCAATCATGTCTTCTCAAAATACTATGGCTAAACAAAGTTATCCCTACAAAATCATATAGTCTAGCTATGCTCCCTCTTCATCACACAAAATATTCATATCATGCACAACCCCGATTTCAGCCAAGCAGTTGTTTATATACTCTATTCTTTCAAACCTTTCAATTTTCACGCAATACATGAGCGTGAGCCATGGACATAGCACTATGGGTGGAATAGAGAGGTAGTTGTGAAGAAGACAAAAAGGAGGGAGATAGTCTCACATCAACTAGGCGTATCAACGGGCTATGGAGATGCCAATAGATATCAATGTGAGTGAGTAGGGATTGCCATGCAACGGATGCACTAGAGCTAAAAATGTATGAAAGCTCAACAAAAGAAACTAGTGGGGGTGCATCCAACTTGCTTGCTCATGAAGACCTAGGGCATTTGAGGAAGCCCGTCGTTGGAATATACAAGCCAAGTTCTATAATGAAAATTCCCACTAGTATATGAAAATGACTAAGCATGAGACTCTCTATCATGAAGAACATGGTGCTACTTTGAAGCACAAGTGTGGAAAAAGATAGTAGCAATTGTCCCTTCTCTCTTTTCTCTCTTTTTTGGAGGGGATTTCTCTATTTTTTGGGCCATCTCTTTTTTTATTGGCCTTTCCTCACATGGGACAATGCTCTAATAATGATGATCATGACACTTTTATTGATTTCGACTCGATATTACAACTCGATACTAGAACAAGTATGACTCTATATGAATGCCTCCGGCTGTGTACCGGGATGTGCAATGAATCAAGAGTGACATGTATGAGAAATTATGCATGGTGGTTTTGCCACAAATACGATGTCAACTACATGATCATGCATGGTAGTATGACAATATGATGCGTGTCATATGAACGGAACGGTGGAAAGTTGCATGGCAATATATCTCGGAATGGCTATGGAAAAGCCATGATAGGTAGGTATGGTGGCTGTTTTGAGGAATATATATGGTGGTTGTTTTGAGGAAGGATATATAGTGGGTGCAAGGTATCGGCGAAAGTTGCGCGATACAAGAGAGGCTAGCAATGGTGGAAGGGTGAGAGTGTGTATAATCCATGGACTCAACATTAGTCATAAGAACTCATACACTTATTGCAAAAATTTACGAGTCATCAAAACAAAGCAATCGCGCGCCGCCGACCTCCACACAAAGGTTGACACTTTACAAATACCTCATGCTCTAACTTCGTCACATAGCGGTTCACCATATGTGCATGCTACGGGAATGACTAACCTTAACACAAGCATTTCTCAATTTCATAATAACTCCACTAACATGACTCTAATATCACTATCCTCATATCTCAAAACAATTATCAATCATCCAACTTCTCATCATATTCAATGCACTTAGCGTGAAAGTTTTTACTACATTGATATTGGATGTCTATCATGTGAAGACTAGTTTTATAGTCTAAGCACATTACCATGCTGTTTTAATAGACTCTTAAATGGATATAAGTGAAGCATGAGAGTTCAACAATTTCTTCAAAATATTATCACCACCGTGCTCTAAAAGATATAAGTGAAGCACTAGAGCAAAAACTATTCAACTCAAAAGATATAAGTGAAGCACATAGAGTGTTCTAACAATTCCTAGGCCATATTTAACTCTCTCAAATAGGTGTTTACAGCAAGGATAATTGTGTCAAACTAACAAGCAAAGACTCAAATTATACAAGACGCTCCAAGTAAAACACATATCATGTGGTGAATAAAAATATAGCTCCGAGTATAGTTACCGATAGATGAAGACAAAAGAGGGGATGCCTTCCCGGGGCATCCCCAAGCTTAGGCTTTTGGTTGTCCTTCAATTTTACTTGGGGTGCCTTGGGCATCCCCAAGCTTAGGCCCTTGCTACTCTTTGTTCCATAGTCCATCAAAGCAATACTCAAAACTTCACAACACAAAACTTAGACAAAAATCTCGTGAGCTCCGTTAGTATAAGAAAGCAAACCACTACTCAAAGGTACTGCAATGAATTCATTCTTTGTTTATACTGGTGTTAAACCTACTATATTCCAACTTCTCTATGGTTCATACTTCCCAATATTACTCATAGATGCATTGAAATAAGCAAACAACACACGAAAACAAAACAGTCTGTAGCAATCTGCAGGTTTCGCATAATTCTGTAACTCAAAAAAATTCAAACTAAATTGGTATACGTGAGGAATTTGTCTATTAATCATCTGCAAAAAGAGTCAACTGAATAGCACGCTCCAGTAAAATCTGATGACCATTCTAGCGAGCGCTAAGGATTCTGTTTTTCACAACAAGATCACATAAACTTCACACAAGTCTTCCCAAAGGTTCTACTTGGCACAAACACTAAACAAAACACAAAACCACATCTAAACATAAGATAGATGCAATATTTATTCCTAAACAGAAGCAAAAACAAAAAATATAAAATTGGGTTGCCTCCCAACAAGCGCTATCGTTTTACGCCCCTAGCTAGGCAAGATACATGGATAGATCTAGGTATTGCCATCTTTGGAAGGCAATCCATAAGTGGCTCTCATAATAGATTCATATGGTAATTTGATTTTCTTTCTAGGAAAGTGTTCCATGCCTTTCCTTAACGGAAATTGGAATCTAATATTTCCTTCCTTCATATCAACAATTGCACCAATCGTTCTAAGGAAAGGTCTACGAAGAATAATATGACATGAAGGATTGCAATCTATATCAAGAACAATGAAATCTACGGGCACATAATTCCTATTGGCAACAATAAGAACATCATTAATTCTTCCCATAGGTTTCTTAATAGTGGAATCCGCAATATGCAAATTCAAAGAACAATCATCAAGCTCATGGAAACCTAGCAAATCACACAAAGTTTTTGGGATAGTGGAGACACTTGCACCCAAATCACACAAAGCATAGCATTCATGATCTTTAATTTTTATTTTGATAGTAGGTCCCCACTCATCATAAAGCTTTCTAGGGATGGAAACTTCTAACTCAAGTTTTTCTTCATAAGATTGCATCAAAGCATCAACTATGTGTTTGGTAAAAGCTTTATTTTGACTATAAGCATGCAGATAGTTTAGTACGGATTGCAACAAGGAAATATAATCAATCAAAGATAAATTATCATAATTGAATCCCTTTAAATTCATAGTGGGTTCATCACAATGCAAAGTTTTAATCTCTTCACTCCCACTTTTAACAATTTTAGCATCAAGATCTAAAAACTCCGAATCATCGGGACACCTTAAAGTGGAATCATCTCCAATCCTATCTTCATCAAGATTTATGCTAGAAAACAAGGATCTAATAGGAGACACATCAATAACTTTCAGATCTTCATCTTTATTTTCATGATAACTAGAAGAACATGCTTTAATATAATCCTCTCTTTTAGCACGCATCCTAGCGTGTAATGCCCAGGATGGGACTATACCTCCTACGTGTCGAGGCACGACTTAAAGGTATAAGCCCATCCTAGAATGATCTCAAGTTTGGTATCTTTGCACAACTCATGTAAAAGAGGGATTAAAAAGCAAAAGGAGATAGTTGGCTTACACTCGCCACTTCACACAATACATTACATAAGCAATCATCATTCAGAACATCACAACCCGACTACGGGTGAAGATCCAAAAGAAAGATACCAAAACAACATAAAGCCACAGGTCAGGATCGAATCCTAGTAGAAACCACTACTGAACATCGAAACGTCACAAGCAAACGGCCACAAGCTTCAACGAGCTCCTGGTGAAGGACTGATCCAACTCCTGCATCGAACTCGGCTGAACCTGCATCTGGTGTGTGAAGTAACTGTGAGCCACAGAGGACTCAGCAATCCCGTTCCCGGGTAACAAAACTATTTAAGCCTTGGGTGTGGAAAAGGCTGAAGAAAGAACGAGAGGTGAAGGAACAAAACAAGAGTCTGCAGCAGCAACTAGCACTAACTTACGTAAAAGAGAGCGAGAAGAGAAGTGCATCGGTCGAAAGATGATCACGAAGTGATCCTAACTAAAGCCGGTCAAACATAACCCCACCGTGTTCAACTCCCGAATCCCTATTCGGAAATTGACAGTCACGGTACACACGCTGGTAGTGTATTGAACATTGTGTCAAGTTATCTACAACCGGAATTAACAAGCTCCCATCTGCCACATAACCGTGGGCACGGCTTTCGAAAGTTCAAACCCTGCAGGGGTGTTCCAACTTGACCCATTACAAGCCCACGATCCGCGGAGTCGCAACTCCATAGTTGGGAAGACCCGAGTATTCTCGGAATCCCGTGCTCAAGTTAAACCGAACTAAGGTAAGGCTAATCCAGCAAATCCTCCCGGCGTGTCGACACCCTGATAGTAGCCGCGCGTATCTAAGTCTCAGGACACGACCGGATGGGCGAAGCTACAGGTATACCAAATACCTCGGGTTGCCCCAAGGCGGCCCCGCAGGCTCCCCGTTTGGGACCAACACCATCAGCACTGGCCCCCCCTGCTATGTAGAATTAAGAATCCTCGGGGACGCGACCCCCTATGCAAATTTAATTATTTAATTAAGTTGTTATTATGAGGCAAATAGTACCAAATGTTGGGACTTGCTGGAAAAGACTTAGCACTTAGCGGTTTATCAAGGGGGTCCCATACACCCCAACCGTGTTAGGAACGCATAATCAAGGAACATAACACCGGTTTATACGGTTCCTAATGGCATGAGTGGAACAAAACACCAAGCAAAAGGCTTAGCCTTCCACCCTGCCAGTATATAGATGATTTCATTTAGCATTTATATAGTGTGATATAACCCAACCAAACTTCAACATGAAGCAAGCATCTTCAATCTTCACCTGCAGCTAACAATGCTATAAGAAGGGCTGAGCGAAGCGTACTTAGCCAAGCAACGGTTTGCGTAGGTAGGGTGGTTAAACATGGCAATTGGTTACAAGTAGGAGGCTGACAAGAAAGACATGGGAATCGAGGCAAAACTATAGATCGAGACTACTAGCAATAGGCAAAGATAGTAATGGTATCCGGGTTCGGTCATCTTGCCTGGGATTCCACAAGGGAGAAGCACGGAACCAAGAAGAAGACGGAGCAACAGTCGAGCGGATCCTCACAACTCCGGAACGGAACCGAAGCTAACAAGAGAAGCAACCGGAAAGAAAACAACAACGCGGTAAACACACAAGCATAAACATGACATACGATGCACAAGCAAGCATGATGCATGTCCGGTTTAAAAGCATGGCATGGCAAAGTGCACTAACAAAACTACAAGTTAAGTGGAGATCAATATGCAACGAGTTGCATATTGACAAAACACCACATTTAATTATTTAATTGACTCTCGTGTATTTACAAGACAAGATTAAATGTTTTTAGCAAGGCAAGAGGTGAAGCAAAAAGAAACTACACTAAAAGGCAATTTAAATGAGGCCGGAGAATAACAACAACAATTCCGGAAAATCTTCATGAGCATGTTTAATAATTATAAGCAAACAACAATTAAACATTTAAGTGTTGTTAACATGATGCGGATGACATGATCAAGTTTTATGCAAGTTTTATTAAAGGGTTGACATTAAGAGATATGAAGTTTATGTCACCGTGGTGGATGGAAAAGGTGCCACGGCAACGATCCGAAATGATGCAAAGGCAACAACTCGGTTCCGGTAACTCGTTGAGAGACCGGTGCAAAAGGTGACGAAGCGAGTCAAACGAGATGATGGGGTGTTCCCGTTGCCGGGTTCCCACGAGTCGGCGACGAGGCAACCGAGGAGCTCAACAAAAGGTCGGAACGGGCACGAGCACACACAAGGGAGACATTTCATACAACACAACAAGCATGCACGGGTCATCGTCTCGGGGTTATACCTTCGAAGCGTGCGTTTCGGGGCGGTTCGAGACGTAGAGGAAGGAGTCGTTCACGTCGGAGAGGAAGTAGATGAAGTAGTGGTTCACATGGCGGTAGTTGTACTCGGGCGACGGTAGTGGTACTCGCGCTCATTCTTCCGTAGATGAACGGGTCGTAGTGGGAAGTAGTTGTTCCGTTCGTCTCGGCGGTTCCACGACGGCGGTAGAGGAAGTAGTGGAACTTGGTCTCGGCGCATCGAAGGGGTACTTGTCGCGTCGGCGTTCGTAGATGTACTTGGGGTTCTCGATCTCGCGACGGTAGTGGTACTTGATCCGAGTAGTCGTTCGTTCGTAGTCGTTCATGTCATCGATGTCGGGGTACTTGTCTCGAAGAGGTACTTGGTCGGGTCGCCGGTAGACGTTCGGGTCCAAAAGAAGATAGACTTGTTGTTTTCCTGGTTATCTGAGATTAACAACACAGCAACAATACAACAAAAACCAAAACTACAGCAGCAAGACAGTCTCGGGACGACGAGGCCAGGCAGCAGCACGGCGAGGCAGGGCCGCGGGATCCGGTGCTTGGGGCGACTGGCGAAGAGGAGGCAGCAGGCCTCGACCTCGGCGCTGCTGCAAGGCGCTGAAGAAGACGGGCGCGGCGAGCTCTTCGCTGGATCCTGACCGGGGGCGCTGCAGAGGCTCGGCCCGGGCGAGGAGGAGGCCGGGCGCGGACGAGACGGCTCTGGAGGGACCCTGGCGCGGCTGATGCGCGGCGAGAGGAGGGGCGGCCGCTCCACGAGGCGAGGAGGGAGCGCTCGTGCTGGGGCGGCGACGAAGGTGGACAGAGGGAGCAGCACGGGCGCATGAGGGCGAGGGGCCGCTCGGGCTGCGGGATCCAGGGCGCGACGGCTTCGGCGACGCAGGGAGGACGAGGCAGGGGGAGCTCCTGCCCGCGGCGCTGCGGAAGAGACGACGGGAGGCTGGCCGCGAGCCTCGGGCATAAGATCCTGGAGGCGAACCTAGCGACGGGGAGGGAGATCGAAGGAGATGAGGGAGGCTCGGGCGACGAGGGAGAGATCGAGAGGGTGCGGCGGACGAGGGGAAGGAGAGGAACGAGAGGAAAACGGGTCGGGGATTAGGGTTCGGCCGGCTCGGGCTGGTTGGGCCGGCCTTAGGGATGGTGGAGCTGATGGTGGGCCAGCTGGCCTGGGCCTTAGGGAGGCCTGGGCTGGCTGGGAGGCTCTTTTCTTTTATTTAACTGAGTAGAATAAAACAAAGAAGGAGAGAGCCAAAAATAAAAAGAAAAGAGGCAAGGAAAAGAATAAAATGATGGACATTTTTGTAAGGCTTTACGGATTAATTCCAACCTCGCAAAAATAGTTCCAACAAAAGGAAGTGCAAACTAAAACATTTAACTTGCAATAAAAGGAGTTTAGATTTTTGGAGGAGCCTCGAAACAACGGAAAGAAATTACCGGCAAGAATTTGAAGGTGAAACTCGAAGTGAAAGACATGGGGAAATATTGCAAGTGTGTTATGGTGATTCCGAAGCAATGGAATAATTATTAATATAGCTCCATAACTATTAGGAGGCTTTTATATGTTATAAAGAGAAGACATCTTCCCTCGATTTAAATGGACCGAAGGTCCACACGGTTTATTAGGTTGAGATGCAAAAAAAAATGACATGAAGGCATGATGACATGATGCAATGCAAAAATAAAATAACACAAGCAAAAAAAACACACGGGCAACCCGGAACATCTGGAATCTTCTGGAATCTTCTGGAATCTTCTGGAACGTCGGTCTCGGGCGTCACATAGCGGTTCTCTCTTTGCATTCATCAATGGAAATTCTCATGGCTTTGAGAGACTCATTGATATCATGCTTAGGTGGGATATATCTAAGTTTCAAAGAATCAACATCAAGAGTAATTCTATCCACACTTCTAGCCAATTCATCAACCTTAAGCAATTTTTCTTCAAGCATAGCATTGAAATTCTTTTGCGATATCATAAACTCTTTAACACTAGTTTCAAATTCATAAGGCATCTTTCCATAAGAGTTGTTGTAGGAATTACCATAAATATTAGAGGAATTACTAGGAAAAGGCCTGGGATTAAAGTTCCCTCCATAAGCATTGTTACCAAAATTATTTCTACCAACAGAATTCACATCCAAAGGTTCATTGTTATTTTCAATCAAAGTGGACAAAGGCATATCATTGGGATCAGAAGAAGCACTCTTAGGAGCAAATAAGTTCATAAGTTCATCCATCTTTCCACTCAAAACACTAATTTCTTCAATAGCATGCACTTTTTTACTAGTAGATCTTTCAGTGTGCCATTGAGAATAATTAACCATGATATTATATAGGAGTTTGGTAGCTTCTCCTAAGGTAGTTTCCATGAAAGTGCCTCTTGCGGCCGAATCTAAAAGATTTCTAGAAGCAAAATTCAAGCCAGCATAAAAGTTATGAATAATCATCTATAGATTCAAACCATGTGTAGGGCAATTACGTATCATTAATTTCATTCTCTCCCAAGCTTGTGCAACATGCTCATGATCTAGTTGCTTAAAATTCATAATATCGTTTCTAAGAGAGATGATCTTAGCAGGAGGGAAATACTTAGAGATAAAAGCATCTTTGCACTTATTCCACGAATCAATACTATTTCTAGGCAAAGAGGAAAACCAAGTTTTAGCACGATCTCTAAGTGAAAACGGAAATAACTTCAATTTAACAATATTGTTATCTGTAACCCTTTTCTTTTGCATATCACACAAATCAACAAAGTTGTTTAGATGGGTAGGGGCATCTTCACTAGGAAGGCCGGAGAATTGATCTTTCATGACAAGATTCAACAAAGCAGCATTGATCTCACAAGATTCAACATTGGTAATAGAAGCAATCGGAGTGCTAATAAAATCATTATTGTTGGTATTGGAGAAGTCACACAATTTGGTATTGTTCTGAGCCATAGTGACAAACAAGCAATCCAACACACACAAGCAAACAAGAAGCAAGCGAACGATAAACACACGGCAGAAGAAGTGCAAATAAAACGGCAAGGGTGAAGTGGGGGAGAGGAAAACGAGAGGCAAAAATTGTAATGCAAAGGATAAGGGTTTGTGATAGGTACTTGGTATATGACTTTTGCGTCAGCCTTCCCGGCAACGGCGCCAGAAATTCTTCTTGCTACTTCTCGAGCTTGCGTTGTATTCCCTCGAAGAGGAAAGAGAGATGCAGCACAATAGCGTAAGTATTTCCCTCAGTTTTTGAGAACCAAGGTATCAATCCAGTAGGAGATCACGCGCGAGTCCCTCGCACCTGCACAAACAAATAAGAACTTTGCTGCCAACGCGATAAGGGGTTGTCAATCCCTTTACGGTCACTTGCGAAAGTGAGATCTGATAGAGATGATAGTTTGATATTTTTGGTATTTTTGGTTATAAGAACAGAAAGTAAAAGCGGAAAAAGTAAAGTAGGTGTAGATTGATATGTTGAGAATAGACCCGGGGGCCATAGAGTTCTCTAGTGGCTTCTCTCATGATAGCGATATTCTATGGCGGGTAAACAAATTACTGTTGAGCAATTGATAGAAAAGCAAATAATTATGAGACTATCTAGGCATGATCATTATATATAGGCATCACGTCCGAGACAGGTAGACCGAAACGATTCTGCATCTACTACTATTACTCCACACATCGACCACTATCCAGCATGCATCTAGTGTATTGAGTTCATAAGAACAGAGTAACACCTTAAGCAAGATGACATGATGTAGAGGGATAAACTCAAGCAATATGATATAAACCCCATCTTTTTATCCTCGATGGCAACAATACAATACGTGCCTTGCTGCCCCTACTGTCACTAGGAAAGGACATCGCAAGATTGAACCCAAAGCCAAGCACTTCTCCCATTACAAGAACTATAGATCTAGTAGGCCAAACCAAACCAATAATTCGAAGAGACTTGCAAGGATATTATAATCATACATAAAGAGTTCAGAGAAGAACCAAATATTTCTCATAGATAATCTTGATCATAAACCCACAATTCATCGGATCTCGACAAACACACCGCAAAAAGAGATTACATCGAATAGATCTCCTCGAAGACCGAGGAGAACTTTGTATTGAGATCTAAAGAGAGAGAAGAAGCCATCTAGATACTAGCTATGGACCCGAAGGTCTGTGGTAAACTACTCACAACTCATGGTGAGGCAATGATGATGATGTAGAAGCTCTCCGTGGAAGATCCCCCCTCCGGCGAAGCTCCGGAACAGGCCCCAAGATGGGATCTCACGGGAACAGAAGGTTACGGCGGTGGAACTAGGGTTTTCTCTGTTGTTCTGATGGTTTCGGGGTACGTAGGCATATATAGGAGGAAGGAGGGCACCGGGGGCCATACGTGAGGCCCACGAGGCAGGGGGCGCGCCCCCCACCCTCGTGGGCACCACGTAAACCCTACTCCGTGGTTCTCAAGTCTCCCGTGCATGATTTTCTCCAAAAATATCTCTCCCGAAGGTTCCATTCCGTTTGGACTCTGTTTGATATCCCTTTTTTTGTAAAACCCTGAAACGGGCAAAAAAACAGCAATCTAGACTGGGCCTTTGGGTTAGTAGGTTAGTCCCAAAAATAATATAAAAGTGTATGACAAAGCCCATTAAACATCCAAAACATCATAAATAATAGCATGGAACAATAAAAAATTATAGATACGTTGGAGACGTATCAGACGCCGGGGACGCGGATCTGCAGGCGGAGTAGCAAGCCATCCTCGATTCCCTTTGCTCGGAGTTGTATGTGGAGGGGAGAAGCCATCGCCGGCAGGAGATGGAGGCGCAGCACGCCGCGGACGAGGAGGAGATGTTCGCCTACATGGATGAGGTCGAACAGGAGGAGGAGCCGGAGACCACCTAAGCGGCCTCCACCCGGCGCCCCGCACCGACATCATGGACATCCGACAACGAAGATTAGCTAGGGCAGTATGCATGATTTCTTTCGCATGTTTTGTATGGGTTTAGGGGTTCAAATATGAGGGGCTCGGATGCAGAATAGCTAATTTGAGGCGTGACCGGTCACTGTCCGCGGGTGCGCCCAGTCGCATCCGCGAACGTTTGAGGGACATGATTTGTCAAGTCCGGTTGTGGATGCTCTAATCGGGCCCTTCAAATTGACCCTACACATACATATTGACTGGCACCTTTCAAATATAGTCTAAATGTGGAGTGGATATGGGAGGCCTGGACATGTCCGTCGCGTTGGATTCCACAAGCAGGACAAACCACGATTTGCACCAAATCCGCTCAACTTACTGGACGAGCCACTTGCCTCTCCTCTCGTCCGCCTCGGCCCTCCACCAGCACCGTCGTCGTCTGACCATATTCAATCTTCATGGCACCAAACAAAGTCACTTTCTAACAATGCAAGAAGCAACTAGGGAGGATGTGGAGAGGGCATTCGGAGTGCTCCAAACTCGTTGGGGAATTATTCGTGGGGCTGCTATGATGTGAGAATCAGGGACTTTGTGGCATGTGATGCCATGTTGTGTCATTTTGCATAATATGATAATCGAGGGCAAGGGTGAAGGGGCAGCTCAAACCCATAATTTGAAGAAACCCGAAGAACAAGTCCACATCCTATATCAAGATACAAATCAGATTATGATTTTTCTAGGGTGTGTTCTGTTTGTGGAACTAAGTAGAACGTCACGGGGTGGTCCCGTATCTGGCACCGATTATGGCATTTCATTTGCGAACGAGAGGGAACAGAATGGTTCCCCGCGAGGGAATATACCCCGAATATGCCAAACCAACTAATTCCTTCGGATTGGTGGTACCACGCGGAACGGCTCGAACGCGAGGTTTGCCCATCATCTCGCCCCGGCCCCACGGCTTCCCTCGCCCCTCGCCCAATCACGTCGCCGAGCTAGCCCCTCCTCTCGAGGTTCCCTGGCCGACCCGTCCACGATGGTGAGAAATGATGTTGTGCCCTTGCTCCTTTCCTCCCCTTCCCCAATGCACAAGCGTCGTCATCACCCGATCGTAGATCTTCGGTTTTCACCCTGAAGATAGTCCCCGCTCTCAAAACAATGCTTTCAACAAGACTATTGCGAGGCATAACCAATTAAGGCCAGACCTTGGATTTTCACCCTAAGAGGTAAGACTTTGAACTGCACATGTGCTGCCGCCCCCACTTACATACCACTGCCACAAAATCTGAAACTCCAAGAAAGTTCCTCATCGCCACATGATGTCTACTAAACAACCTTCTTCTTATAGACGTTGTTGGGCCTCCAAGTGCAGAGGTTTGTAGGACAGTAGCAAATTTCCCTCAAGTGGATGACCTAAGGTTTATCAATCTGTGGGAGGCGTAGGATGAAGATGGTCTCTCTCAAACAACCCTGCAACCAAATAACAAAGAGTCTCTTGTGTCCCCCAACACACCCAATACAATGGTAAATTGTATAGGTGCACTAGTTCGGCGAAGAGATGGTGATACAAGTGCAATATGGCTGGTAGATATAGGTTTTTGTAAACTGAAAATATAAAAACATCAAGGCAGCAAGTGGTAAAAGTGAGCATAAACGATGTTGCAATGATAGGAAACAAGGCCTAGGGTTCATACTTTCACTAGTGCAAGTTCTCTCAACAATAATAACATAACTAGATCATATAACTATACCTCAACATGCAACAAAGAGTCACTCCAAAGTAACTAATAGCGGAGAACAAACGAAGAGATTATTGTAGGGTACGAAACCACCTCAAAGTTATTCTTTCCGATCGATCTATTCAAGAGTCCGTAGTAAAATAACACGAAGCTCTTCTTTCCGTTCGATCTATCATAGAGTTCGTACTAGAATAACACCTCAAGATACAAATCAACCAAAACCATAATGTCACCTAGATACTCCATTGTCACCTCAAGTATCCGTAGGTATGATTATACGATATGCATCACACAATCTAAGATTCATCTATTCAACCAACACAAAAGAACTTCAAAGAGTGCCCCAAAGTTTCCATCGGAGAGTCAAGACGAAAACGTGTGCCAACCCCTATGCATAGATTCCCAAGGTCACGGAACCCGCAAGTTGATCACCAAAACATACAACAAGTTAATCAATAGAATACCCCATTGTCACCACAGGTATCCCACGAAGACATACATCAAGTGTTCTCAAATCCTTAAAGACTGAATCCGATAAGATAACTTCAAAGGGAAAACTCAATTCATCACAAGAGAGTAGAGGGGGAGAAACATCATAAGATCCAACTATAATAGCAAAGCTCGCGATACATCAAGATCGTGCCATCTCAAGAACACGAGAGAGAGAGAGAGAGAGAGAGAGAGAGAGAGAGAGAGATCAAACACATAGCTACTGGTACATACCCTCAGCCCCGAGGGTGGACTACTCCCTCCTCGTTGTGGAGAGCGCCGGGATGATGAAGATAGCCACCGGAGAGGGATTCCCCCCCTCCGGCAGGGTGCTAGAACGGGTCTAGATTGGTTTTCGGTGGCAACAGAGGCTTTCGGCGGCGGAATTCTCGATCTAGGTTACTTTCCGAAGGTTTCAGTATATATAGGAGGCGTTGGAGTCGGGGCCAAGTAAAGGGGGTCTCCAGGCTGTCCACGAGGCTGGGGGCGCGCCCAGTAGGGGGGGTGCCCCCACCCTCGTGGGCAGCCCGTGGATCGTCTCGTCCCCCTCCGGCACTTCCTGGGCTTCTTTAGGTCCAAAAACGTCCTCCGTTGAGTTTCAGGTCAATTGGGCTCCGTTTGATATTCCTTTTCTGCGAAACCCTAAAACAAGAGAAAAACATAAACTGGCACTGGGCTCTGGGTTAATAGGTTAGTCCCAAAAATAATATAAAAGTGTATAACAAAGCCCATTAAACATCCTAAACATCATAAATAATAGCATGGAACAATAAAAAATTATAGATACGCTGGAGACGTATCAGCATCCCCAAGCTTAATTCCTGCTCGTCCTCGAGTAGGTAAATGATAAAAACAGAATTTTTGATGTGGAATGCTAACCAACATAATTTTCAATGTAGTTCTCTTAATTGTGGCATGAATGTTCAGATATGAAAGATTCAAGGCAAAAGTCTATATTGACATAAGAAATAATAATACTTCAAGCATACTAACAAAGCAATCATGTCTTCTCAAAATACTATGGCTAAAGAAAGTTATCCCTACAAAATCATATAGTCTGGCTATGCTCCCTCTTCATCACACAAAATATTCATATCATGCACAACCCCGGTTTCAGCCAAGCACTTGTTTTCATACTCTATTCTTTCAAATCTTTCAACTTTCACGCAATACATGAGCGTGAGTCATGGATATAGCACTATGGGTGGAATAGAGTGGTGGTTGTGGAGAAGAAAAAAAGGAGGGAGATAGTGTCGCATCGACTAGGCGTATCAACGGGCTATGGAGATGCCCGTCAAAAGATATCAATGTGAGTCAGTAGGGATAGCCATGCAACGGATGCACTAGAGCTAAATATGTATGAAAGCTCAACAAAAGAAACTAAGTGGGTGTGCATTCAACTTGCTTGCTCACGAAGACCTAGGGCATTTGAGGAAGCCCATCATTGGAATATACAAGCCAAGTTCTATAATAAAAATTCCCACTAGTATATGAAAGTGATTAAACATGAGACTCTCTATCATGAAGAGCATGGTGCTACTTTGAAGCACAACTGTGGAAAAAGATTGTAGCAATTGTCCCTTTTTTTGGAGGAGCCTTTTCTTTTGTTTGGCCTTTCCTCACATGGGACAATGCTCTAATAATGATGATCATCACACTTATATTGATTTACAACTCGATATTACAACTCGATACTAGAACAAAGTATGACTCTATATGAATGCCTCCGGCGGTGTACCGGGATGTGCAATGAACAAGAGTGACATGTATGAAAAGTTATGCATGGTGGCTTTGCCACAAATACTATGTCAACTACATGATCATGCATGGCAATATGACAATATGAAGCGTGTCATATGAACGGAATGGTGGAAAGTTGCATGGCAATATATCTCAGAATGGCTATGGAAATGCCATGATCGGTAGATATGGTGGCTGTTTTGAGGAAGGTATATGGTGGTTGTTTTGAGGAAGGTATAGTGGGTGTATGGTTCCGGCGAAAGTTGCGTGGTACAAGAGAGGCTAGCAATGGTGGAAGGGTGAGAGTGCGTATAATCCCTGAACTCAACATTAGTCATAAGAACTCATATACTTATTGCAAAAATTTACGAGTTATCAAAACAAAGCATTTAACGCAAGCTCCTAGGGGGGAGGTTGGTAGGAGTTAACCATCGCGCGCCCCGACCTCCACACAAAGTATGACACTCTACAAATACCTCATGCTCTAACTTCGTCACATAGCGGTTCACCATATATGCATGCTACGGGAATCACTAACTTTAACACAAGTATTTCTCAATTTCATAATAACTCCACTAGCATGACTCTAATATCACTATCCTCATATCTCAAAACAATTATCAAGCATCAAACTTCTCATCATATTCAATGCACTTAGTATGAACGTTTTTACTACATTGATCTTGGATGCCTATCATGTGAAGGCTAGTTTTATAGCCAAAGCACATTACCATGCTGTCTTAATAGACTCTCAAAAGGATATAAGTGAAGCATGAGAGATCAACAATTTCTACAAAATATAATTACCACCGTGCTATAAAAGATGTAAGTGAAGCACTAGAGCAAAAACTATTCAACTCAAAAGATATAAGTGAAGCACATAGAGTGTTCTAACAATTCCTAGGCCATATTGGCCTCTCTCAAAAAGGTGTGTCCAGAAAGGATAACTGTGGCAAACTAACAAGCAAAGACTCAAATTATACATGACGCTCCAAGTAAAACACATATCATGTGGTGAATAAAAATATAGCTCCGAGTATAGTTACCGATAGATGAAGACGAAAGAGGGGATGCCTTCCCGGGGCATCCCCAAGCTTAGGCTTTTGGTTGTCCTTGAATTTTACCTTGGGGTGCCTTGGGCATCCCCAAGCTTAGGCTCTTGCCACTCTTTGTTCCATACTCCATCAAAGCAATACTCAAAACTTGAAAACTTCACAACATAAAACTTAGACAAAAAATCTCGTGAGCTCCGTTATTATAAGAAATCAAACCACTACTCAAAGGTACTATAATGAACTCATTATTTGTTTATATTGGTGTTAAACCTACTGTATTCCAACTTCTCTATGATTCATACTCCCCAATACTACTCACAGATTCATCAAAATAAGCAAACAACACACGAAAAACAGAATCTGTCAAAAACAGAACAATCTGTAGTAATCTGTAACTTTCGCATACTTCTGTAACTCCAAAAAATTAAAATAAATTGGTAAATGTGTGGAATTTGTCTATTAATCATGTGCAAAAAGAATCAATTAAATAGCACACTGCAGTAAAATCTGGTGACCAGTCTAGCGAGCGTTAACGATTCTATTTTTCATAGCAAGATCATATAAACTTCACACAAGTCTTCCCAAAGGTTCTACTTGGCACAAACACTAATTAAAACACAAAACCACATCTAAACAGAAGCTAGATGCAATATTTATTCCAAAACAGAAGCAAAAACAAAGAACAGAAATAAAAATTGGGTTGCCTCCCAACAAGCGCTATCGTTTAACGCCCCTAGCTAGGCACGATGATTTCAATGATGCTCGCATAAAAGATAAGAGTTGAAACATAAGGGGAGCATCATGAAGAATATGACTAGCACATTTAAGTCTAACCCACTTCCTATGCATAGGGATTTTGTGAGCAAACAAGTTATGGGAACAATAACCAACTAGCATAGGAAGGCAAAACAAGCATAACTTCAAAACTTTAAGCACATAGAGAGAAAACTTGATATTATTGCAATTCCTACAAGCATATGTTCCTCTCTCATAATAATTTTCAGTAGCATCATGAATGAATTCAACAATATAACTAGCACATAAAGCATCCTTTTCATGATCTACTTGCATAGTAATTTTACTACTCTCCACATAAGCAAAATTCTTCTCATGAATAATAGTGGGAGCAAACTCAACAAAATAACTATCATGTGAAGCATAATCCAATTGAAAACTAAAATCATGATGACAAGTTTCATGGTTATCATTATTCTTAATAGCATACAAGTCATCAGAATAATCATCATAGATAGCAACTTGGTTCTCATAATCAATTGGAACCTCTTCTAAAATAGTGGATTCATCACTAAATAAAGTAATGACCTATCCAAATCCACTTTCATCAATATAATTATCATAAATAGGAGGCATGCTTTCATCATAATAAATTTGCTCATCAAAACTTGGGGGACTAAACATATCATCTTCATCAAACATAGCATCCCCAAGCTTGTGGCTTTGCATATCATTAGCATTATGGATATTCAAAGGATTCATACTAACAACATTGCAAGCATGCTCATCATTCACATATTTTATGCCAAACATTCTATGTAATTCTTCTTCTAGTACTTGAGCACAATTTTCCTTCCCATCATTTTCACGAAAGATATTAAAAAGATGAAGCATATGAGGTAACCTTAATTCCATTTTTTTGTAGTTTCCTTTTATATACTAAACTAGTGAAAAAACAAGAAACTAAAAGATTCGATTGCAAGATCTAAAGATATACCTTCAAGCACTAACCTCCCCGGCAACGGCGCCAGAAAAGAGCTTGATGTCTACTACACAACCTTCTTCTTGTAGACATTGTTGGGCCTCCAAGTGCAGAGGTTTGTAGGACAGTAGCAAATTTCCCTCAAGTGGATGACCTAAGGTTTATCAATCTGTGGGAGGCGTAGGATGAAGATGGTCTCTCTCAAACAACCCTGCAACCAAATAACAAGGAGTCTCTTGTGTCCCCAACACACCCAATACAATGGTAAATTGTATAGGTGCACTAGTTCGGCGAAGAGATGATGATACTTGTGCAATATGGATGGTAGATATAGGTTTTTGTAAACTGAAAATATAAAAACAGCAAGGTAGCAAGTGGTAAAAGTGAGCATAAACGGTGTTGCAATGATAGGAAACAAGGCCTAGGGTTCATACTTTCATTAGTGCAAGTTCTCTCGACAATAATAACATAACGGGATCATATAACTATCCCTCAACATGCAACAAAGAGTCACTCCAAAGTAACTAATAGCGGAGAACAAACGAAGAGATTATTGTATGGTACGAAACCACCTCAAAGTTATTCTTTCTGATCGATCTATTCAAGAGTCCATAGTAACGTTCAATCTATCATAGAACTCGTAATAGAATAACACCTTAAGATACAAATCAACCAAAACCCTAATGTCACCTAGATACTCCATTGTCACCTCAAGTATCCGTGGGTATGATTATACGATATGCATCACACAATCTCAGATTCATCTATTCAACCAACACAAAAGAACTTCAAAGAGTGCCCCAAAGTTTCTACCGGAGAGTCAAGACGAAAACGTGTGCCAACCCCTATGCATAGATTCCCAAGGTCACGGAACCCGCAAGTTGATCACCAAAACATACATCAAGTGAATCAATAGAATACTCCATGGTCACCATAGGTATCCCACGCAAGACATACATCAAGTGTTCTCAAATCCTTAAAGACTCAATCTGATAAGATAACTTCAAAGGGAAAACTCAATTCATCACAAGAGAGTAGAGGGGGAGAAACATCATAAGATCCAACTATAATAGCAAAGCTCGCGATACATCAAGATTGTGCCATCTCAAGAACACGAGAGAGAGAGAGATAGAGAGAGAGAGAGAGAGAGAGAGAGAGAGAGAGAGAGATCAAACACATAGCTACTGGTACATACCCTCAGCCCCGAGGGTGCACTATTCCCTTCTCGTCATGGAGAGCGCCGAGATGATGAAGATAGCCATCGAAGAGGGATTCGCCCCTCTCCCAGGGTGCCAGAACGGGTCTAGATTTGTTTTCGGTGGCAACAGAAGCTTTCAGCGGTGGAACTCCTGATCTAGGTTACTTTCCGGGGGTTTCAGTATATATATAGGAGGTGTTGGAGTCGGGGCCAAGTAAAGGGGGTCTCCGGGCTGTCCATGAGGCACGCGGGCGCGCCTAGTAGGGGGTGCTACCTCTTGAGCTTGCGTTGTATTCCCTCGAAGAGGAAAGGGAGATGCGGCACAGTAGCGTAAGTATTTCCCTCAGTTTTTGAGAACCAAGGTGTCAATCCAGTAGGAGACCATGCGCCAGTCCCTCGCACCTGCACAAACAAATAAGAACTTCGCAGCCAACATGATAAGGGGTTGTCAATCCCTTTACGGTCACTTACGATAGTGAGATCTTATAGAGATGATAATTATATTTTTGGTATTTTTGGTATAGAAACAGAAAGTAAAGAAAGCAAATAAACAACGGCGGTAGAAATTGGCTAGTTGACGGGAAAGTAATATGATAGAGATAGACCCGGGGGCCATAGTTTTCTCTAGTGGCTTCTCTCATGATAGCGATATTCTACGGCGGGTAAACAAATTACTGTCGAGCAATTGATAGAAAAGTGAATAGTTATGAGACTATCTAGGCATGATCATTGTATATAGGCATCACGTCCGAGACAAGTAGACCGAAACGATTGTGCATCTACTACTATGACTCCACACATCGACCGCTATCCAGCATGCATCTAGTGTATTGAGTTCATACGAACAGAGTAACGCCTTAAGCAAGATGACATGATGTAGAGGGATAAACTCAAGCAATATGATGAAAACCCCATCTTTTTATCCTCGATGGCAACAATACAATACGTGCCTTGCTGCCCCTACTGTCACTGGGAAAGGACACCGCAAGATTGAACCCAAAGCCAAGCACTTCTCCCATTGCAAGAACTATAGATCTAGTAGGCCAAACCAAACCAATAATTCGAAGAGACTTGCAAGGATATTATGAGCACACATAAAAAGTTCAGAGAAGAACCAAATATCTTTCATAGATAACCTTGATCATAAACTCACAATTCATCGGATCTCGACAAACACACCGCAAAAAGAGATTACATCGAATAGATCTCCTCGAAGACCGAGGAGAACTTTGTATTGAGATCCGGGGAAAGAGAAGAAGCCATCTAGATACTAGCTATGGACCCGAAGGTCTGTGGTAAACTACTCACAACTCATGGTGAGGGCGATGATGATGATGATGAAGGCCTCCGTGATGGACCCCCCCTCCTGGAACAGGCTCCAAGATGGGATCTCCACGGGGACAGCAGCTACGGCGGTGGAATTAGGGTTTTCTCTCTGCGTATGGAGTTTCTGGGGTACGTAGGCATATATAGGAGGAAGAGGGGCACCAGGGGCCACCGGGCCTGCCCTCGAGGCAGGGGGCGCGCCGTGGGAAGGGGGGCGCGCCCCCCACCCTCGAGGGTGGGTCCCCTATCCTCTGGCTTGGCCCCAAAGTTTATCTCGCGTGATTTTCTCCAAAAATATCTCCTACAAAGTTTTCATTCCGTTTGGACTCCGTTTGATATTCCTTTTCTGCAAAACCCTGAAATAGGCAAAAAAACAGCAATCTGGACTGGGCCTTTGGGTTAGTAGGTTAGTCCCAAAAATGATGCAAAAGTGAATGATAAATCCCATTAAACATCCAAGACTTCATAAATAATAGCATGGAACAATCAAGAATTATAGATACGTTGGAGACGTATCAAGCATCCCCAAGCTTAATTCCTGCTCGTCCTCGAGTAGGTAAATGATAAAGAAAGAATTTTTGATGTGGAATGCTAATCAATATAGTTTTTCAATGTAATTCTCTTAATTGTGGCATGAATGTTCAAATCTGAAGGATTCAAGATAAAAAGTCTATATTGACATAAGAAATAACAATACTTCAAGCAATACTAACAAAGCAATCACGTCTTCTCAAAATACTATGGCTAAAGAAAGTTGTCCCTACAAAATCATATAGTGTTGGCTATGCTCCCTTACTATCACACAAAATATTCATATCATGCACAACCCCGATTTCAGCCAAGCATTTGTTTTCATGCTCTATCTTTTCAAACCTTTCAACTTTCACGCAATACATGAGCGTGAGCCATGGACATAGCACTATGGGTGGAATAGAGGTGGTTGTGGAGAAGACAAAAAGAGGGAGATAGTCTCACATCGACTAGGCGTATCAACGGCTATGGAGATGCCCATCAATAGATATCAATGTGAGTGAGTAGGGATTGCCATGCAACGGATGCACTAGAGCTAAATATGAATGAAAGCTCAACAAAAGAAACTAGTGGGTGTGCATCCAACTTGCTTGCTCATGAAGACCTAGGGCATTTGACGAAGCCCATCGTTGGAATATACAAGCCAAGTTCTATAACGAAAATTCCCACTAGTATATGAAAGTAACTAAGCATGAGACTCTCTACAATGAAGAACATGGTGATACTTTGAATAGCAATTGTCCCTTTTTTTCTTTTCTTTTTCTCCCTTTTTTTTGGGCCTTTATTTTTTTCTTTGGCCTTTCTCTTTTTTTTTCTTTTTTTTTTGCGGAGGGGCTTTATGGATCCAGCCTTTCCTCCCATGGGACAATGCTCTTTAAATGATGATCATCACACTTTCATTACAACACAAGATTACAACTCGATACTACAACAACAAAGTATGACTCTATATGAATGCCTCCGGCGGTGTACCGGTATGTGCAATGAAACAAGAGTGACATGTATAAAAATTATGCATGGTGGCCTTGCCACAAATACGATGTCAACTACATGATCATGCAATGGCAATATGACAATATGATGCGTGTCATATGAACGGAACAGTGGAAAGTTGCATGGCAATATATCTCAGAATGGCTATGGAAATGCCATGATAGGTAGGTATGGTGGCTGTTTTGAGGAACAATATGGTGGCTGTTTTGAGGAAGGATATATAGTGGGTTTATGGCACCGGTGAAAGTTACGCGGTACAAGAGAGGCTAGCAATGGTGGAAGGGTGAGAGTGTGTATAATCCATGGACTCAACATTAGTCATAAGAACTCATATACTTATTGCAAAAATCTACGAGTCATCAAACCAAAGCAATCAACGCATGCCCGTAGGGGGGAGGTTGGTAGGAGTTAACCATCGCGCGCCCCCGACCTCCACACAAAGGTTGACACTCTACAAATACCTCATGCTTTAACTTAGTCACACAACGGTTCATCATACGTGCATGCTATGGGAATCACCAACCTTAACTCAAATATTTCTCAATTTCATAATTAGTCCACTAGCTTGACTCTAATATCACTATCCTCATGTCTCAAAACATTTATCAAGCATCCAACATCTCTTTCTACTCAATGCACTTGATGTGAATTTTTTTACTACATTGATATTGGATGTCTATCATGTGAAGACTAGTTTCTTTAGCCTAAACACTTTACCATGCTGTTTTAATAGACTCTCAAATAGATCTAAGTGAAGCATGAGAGTTCAACAATTTCTACAAAATATTTCCACCACCGTGCTCTAAAAGATATAAGTGAAGCACTAGAGCAAAAACTATTCAACTCAAACGATAAAAGTGAAGCATATAGAGTGTTCTAACAATTTATAGGGCATATTTAACTCTCTCAAATAGGTGTGTCCAGCAAGGATGATTGTGGCAAACTAACAAGCAAAGAATCAAATTATACAAGACGCTCCAAGCAAAACACATAGCATGTTGCGAATAAAAATATAGCTCCAAGTATAGTTATCGATGGATGAAGACGAAAGAGGGGATGCCTTCCCGGGGCATCCCCAAGCTTAGGCCTTTGCCACTCCTTGTTCCATAGTCCATCAAAGCAATACTCAAAACTTGAAAACTTCACAACACAAAACTTAGACAAAAATTCTCGTGAGCTCCGTTAGTAAGAGAAAGCAAACCACCACTCAAAGGTACAGCAAGGAATTCATTCATTGTTTATATTGGTGTTAAACCTACTGTAATCCAAGTTCTCTATGGTTCATATCCTCAAATATTACTCATAGATGCATCGGAATAAGCAAACAACACACGAAAAACAGAATCTGTCAAAAACAGAACAGTCTGTAGTAATCTGTTGGCTTAGCCTACTTATGAAACTCCAAAAAAATCAAACTAAATTGGTAAATTTGCATAATTTGTCTACGAATAAGCAGCAAAAAGAATCAACTAAAAATCACGCTCCATTAAAATCTGAAGACTACTTTAGCGAGCACTAGCGATTCTGTTTTTCACAGCAAGATCATTTAAACTTCACGCAAGTCTTACCAAAGGTTCTACTTGACACAAACACTAAACAAAACATGAAAACACATCTAATCAGAGGCTATATGCAATATTTATTCCCTAACAGCAACAAAAGCAAAAAAACATAAAATCGGGTTGCCTCCCAACAAGCGCTATCGTTTTACACCCCTAGCTAGGCACGATACAAGATAAATCTAGGTATTGCCATCTTTGGAAGGCAATACATAAGTGGCTCTCATGATAGATTCATATGGTAATTTGATTTTCTTTCTAGGAAAGTGTTCCATGCCTTTCCTTAACGGAAATTGGAATCTAATATTTCCTTCCTTCATATCAATTATGTGCTCATATCAGTATCGTCCTAAGGAAAGGTCTACCAAGAATAATAGGACATGAAGGATTGCAATCTATATCAAGAACAATGAAATCTACGAGCACATAATTCCTATTGGCAACAATAAGAACATCATTAATTCTTCCCATAGGTTTCTTAATAGTGGAATCCGCAAGATGCAAATTTAAAGAACAATCATCAAGTTCATGGAACCCTAGCAAATCACACAAAGCTTTTGGGATAGTGGAAACACTAGCACCCAAATCACACAAAGCATAGCATTCATGATCTTTTATTTTTATTTTGATAGTAGGTTCCCATTCATCATAAAGCTTTCTAGGTATAGAAACTTCAACCTCAAGTTTTTCTTCATAAGATTGCATCAAAGCATCAACTATATGTTTAGTGAAAGCTTTATTTTGACTATAAGCATGCGGAGAATTTAGCACAGATTGCATCAAGGAAATACAATCAATCAAAGAGCAATTATCATAATTGAATCCCTTGAAATCAAAAGTAGTGGGTTCATCACTATGCAAAGTTTTAATCTCTTTAATCCCACTTTTAGCAATTTTAGCATCAAGATCAAAAAACTCCGAATCATCGGGAGACCTTAAAGCAGATTCATCTCCAATCCTATTCTCATCAAGATTAATACTAGAAAACAAGGATCTAATAGGAGACACATCAATAACTTTCATATCTTCATCTTTATTTTCACGATAACTAGAAGAACACGATTTAATATAATCTTCTCTTTTAGCATGCATTCTAGCGGTTCTTTCTTTGCATTCATCAATGGAAATTCTCATGGCTTTGAGAGACTCATTGATATCATGCTTAGGTGGGATAGATCTAAGTTTCAAAGAATCAACATCAAGAGTAATTCTATCCACACTTCTAGCCAATTCATCAACTTTAAGCAATTTCTCTTCAAGCATAGCATTGAAATTCTTTTGCGAGATCATAAACTCTTTAACACTAGTTTCAAATTTAGAAGGCATCTTTCCATAATAGTTGTTGTAGGAATTACCAAAATTATTAGAGGAATTACTAGGAAAATGCCTAAGAATAAAATTACCTCTATAAGCATTGTTACCAAAATTATTCCTACCAACAAAATTCACATCCAAAGATTCATTGTTATTCTCAGTGGACAAAGGCATATCATTAGGATCAGAAGAAGCACTCTTAGCAGCAAATAATTTGATAAGTTCATCCATCTTCCCACTCAAAACACTAATTTCTTGGATAGCATGCACTTTTATACTAGTAGATCTTTCGGTGTGCCATTGAGAATAATTAACCATAATATCATCTAGGAGTTTGGTAGCTTCTCCCAAGGTAGTTTCCATGAAAGTGCCTCCGGAGGCCAAATCAAAAATATTTCTAGAAGCAAAATTCAAGCTAGTATAAAAGTTCTGAATAATCATCCATAGATTCAAACCATGTGTAGGGCAATTACGTATCATTAATTTCATTCTCTCCCAAGCTTGGGCAACATGCTCATGATCTAGTTGCTTAAAATTCATAATATCGTTTCTAAGAGAGATGATCTTAGCAGGAGGGAAATACTTAGAGATAAAGCATCTTTGCACTTATTCCACGAATCAATACTATTTCTAGGCAAAGAGGAAAACCAAGTTTTAGCACGATTTCTAAGTGAAAACAGAAATAACTTCAATTTAACAACATCGTTGTCCGTATCCCTTTTCTTTTGCATATCACACAAATCATTAGATGGGTAGCGGCATCTTCACTAGGAAGGCCGGAGAATTGATCTTTCATAACAAGATTCAACAAAGCAGCATTGATCTCACAAGATTCAGCATCGCTAATAGGAGCAATCGGAGTGCTAATAAAATCATTGTTGTTGGTATTGGAGAAGTCACATAATTTGGTATTGTTCTGAGCCATAGTGACTGATGGCTTCTCGCCCCTCGTTGGTTACCCCAAGTGGAAGGTTTGAGATGCAGTGTAGCGGAAGTTTTCCCTTGGCAAAGATACCAAGGATCGATTTCCCTGAGACTCCCAGTTTCAACAAGAAGGTGTCAACTGCTAACGGCGCCAGATATTAGCAATCAACATGGACCTGCACACAGATACAAATAACTTTGCTCCCAACGAGTACAGAGAGGTTGTCAATCCCTCCGGCCTTGTAGTTTACAAAGGATCAAACGCAAGTGGTAATAGTGATAGGTATTGCTGCAAATAGTAAGTAAAAGCGTAAAGTAAATAGCGGATGTGATCAATGATGGTAATATGGACCGGAGTCCCATGATGTTCACTAGTGATGTCTCTCTCCCAAAAGACGATAAAACAGCTATGTGAGGTAAACGAATTACAGCTGGGCAATTGACAGAATTATGTGCGCAAACCAATGCTAACTATGTTGCAAGAAAGGTAGAGGTTCAAAGCATGGGCGGTACGCCAAGGCAAGTAGATCGAAATCCATCTGCATCTACTACTAATCATCCACCTTGAGATATCTATCCAGAACATCTCGCTGGTATTAATTTGCGAGTCCCACCCATAGTGTAAACTCAAAGCAACAGACAACTGCATTAAAAGAACTTTGCGTAAAGTAAACAATCCTTGCACCCACGGGCACAAGCACCATTGTTTTCCCCCTTGTGGCAACAACACATCCCCTAGACTCATGTTTCTGTCACTCAAGCTAGTCATCGAGGGGCATGAACCCACAATCAAGCATAACGTTCCCTCTTGGAATCACTACCTACTACTTGGCCAAAGTAATAAATAACAACAGAGAACATGCAAGAATTACTTACGAACATTAATATAAAAGAGGTAGATCAAATATATTACTCAAACAAAATCTGAACATAATCTCACAATCCATCGGATCCCAGCAAACTCAACATAGCAACAGCATAAGGAATACATATGTGCCTCGATCATGTAGGGCAGCTCACGAGGACTAATTAGTGAAGCACAAGAACGGGAGGAGAACATCACATAGCTACTGGTCATGGACCCATGGTCCAAGGGAGACTACTCACAACTCATCCGGGAGGCGTCCATGGTGGTGGAGAGGCTCCCGGTGGTGATCCTCCCCTCCGGCAGGGTGCCGGGAAGAGTTCTCCTGGTGCTCTCGATCTTGGAAGCGGCGGCGGCGGCGGAACAGAGATGAGATCGCGAAAAGAGTTCCTGTCTCGAGGGTTTCGGGACACGATATAAATATATGCCAAAGGGGGGCATCAGACGAGGCTCGGGGGGCCCAGGCGCCCCCCTGAAGCGGCCAGGGGGGCCGCGCCACCAGGCGCGCCCTGGTGCCCCCCCCCGGCTGTACTTTGGCTACCGGGAAGCTTCTGGAACGCTGATTTTTTATATAATTTTTCCGGGATTTTCCTGGCAGTTCTCGTAATGGGAAAACCTGAAATACGAAAACAGCAGAAAACAGAAACTCGCACTGGGGTGCACTGAGTTAATAGGTTAGTCCAAATATGATCAAAAGTGTATGGAAGTGTATAAATAACATAGCAATATCACCCAAAAGAGGCATGGAGCAAGCAGAAATTATAGATACGTTTTGGACGTATCAACATCCCCAAGATTAATTCCTGCTCGTCCTCGAGTAGGTAAATGATAACAAGAATAATTTCTGTGGTGACATGCTATTAACCATATAGGACTTTTTCATAGTCACATGACAAAAGCTTACTGAGACAATGAATCTGTAGTAATTAAGTTGCCTCATGAGAAAATCACAAAGAACTGAAAGTTTCACAATATGATACTGAAACATCAAATAGATTTGTAATGAGCATGATGTGCAAATATGATAAAGTGCTATCTCGCTTGCCCCCTTTAGTGAAGCAAAACATAAATGCAGGGGCACCTCCAAGGTTTAAGTGATGACTAGATACAATCATTTCAGAATAAACGATATCACAATCATGCAAAAGACAATGCTACTTTGGGACAATGCACATTACACTCAGAATGACAATCATGCTCTCAGTAGTTGGTGCTTTTAAAAGAAGGTGGAGACTCTCGAACCGAGGCTTTTGTTGGCAAGGTTGAAAACCCGTAGTCGGAAACAAAGACAAAATATGTACCAGAGCTCTTGGTTTTAAAAACAGAGGTAATAATTATTTTTTTAGATCATGCATGTTCCGTCAACGAATGCTAGCAGACAACTCAATCACTTCTTAAGATGGACAAGTTTCGAGGAACGGCTCCCGAATGAGGACGATCACATCGTCTTAATCTCCTTTGTTTATCACTGCCAAAGTTTTCTGATTTCTCATGAACAAAGCGTGAAGTAGGGTTTGTTTGTTATATTATTTTTTTGAGCTGCGCGCACTCAATGCCAGTTCCTTCTCGTATTATGGGTTTGCACATTATACATGCAATCCCGGGGTGAAGCTTGTCCAACTTAAAAAGATCATGAATTAACTACTACTTCCTCATGAACTTAAAACAGAGGCACAAAATAAGAATGCTTTTTTTTCTTTTCTTTTTGAATAATTTCGAGGTGGTACATGCAAGTCTCCGTTAGGAATGGCTGGTAAATACCATGTAGGAAGGTATGGTGGACTCATATGGCATAACTGGTTTAAAAGAATTTGGATGCACAAGCAGTCAGTCCGCTTAGTACAGGTGGAGGTTAGCAAAAGACTGGGAGCGACCAACTAAGAAAGCAATGACGGTCATAATCATGCAGAGCGACAAAGCAACATTGAATCAGGCATGGAAGTTATATCGCTACTCAGAAACAAAAGATCATCAAGGCTTGACAGACTTTCTTTTCAGTCTTAAATATGCGTGAGCATACGCCAAGTCAATCAAAATAAATTCTCGAAGGAAGATATTACTAAACCATACCACATCATAGGCAAACAAATCATGTTGGTACTCCAATAACACATTGGGAACCCCCCAGCTATTTGAGACTAACCATAAGAAAACATGAACTACTAAGCACCATTATGCACGTAGCATCTTTATCATAGACATATCAACCAATGCAACAGAAGCAAACTCTCTTAATAAGATAAGCATGATAACTAAAGAGAGTTCAAGCAACCAACTAAACAAAAGCTCTTTAAAAAGATAAGCATGAAAACTAAGAGCTGAACATGATAGTAGCTATTGAAAGACAAAGAACACACACAGCAAAGATAGACATGAAAATTCTATGTTATGTTCTAGGTAGAAGTGGAGCGTGTTTCTCTCCCACATAAAGAAAGCTGAGTTCCGACTCGTTATGAAAAGCTAAAGAAAACTAAAAAGAAAAACGAAAAGCAAGACGCTCCAAGCATAGCACATAACACATGAAGTGATAAAAATATAGTGGAACGAAAGACGAACTGATAATGTTGATGGAAAAGGGGATGCAAGGGGGCATCCCCAAGCTTAGACGCTTGAGTCTCCTTGAATATTTCTTGGGGGTGCATGGGGGCATCCCCAAGCTTGAGCGTTTGACACTCCTGAATCTTTTTATCATCTTTCCTCGCACACTTGAAAACTCCCTTCATACATAACTCATCATAATCTGATTAGCGAGGTTAGTACCCTTAATAAAATAATTGTTCCTTGCTGGAAATAAAGATATTCTTGAAGGTCTACTGTTTATCAAGATTGCCAAAAGGTTTTGGCAAAGAAAAAGCAAGCTCTAGGTTTGCAAAATGAGAGAAAGGCAAAACAGGACAGAATCTGTGAAAAACAGAACAGCAGGTAGTAAATGATTTTTTTTGGGGCACTTCTGCAACTCTAATCAAAAAACTCAGAACAGACGCACGAAAGACAATTATATAGAGCACGCTGACAAAAAAATTCAGACCAAAAAGATGATCTGGTGATTTTATACGAAGTTTTCTATCCAAGGACAGAATCTGTTTCCTAGACAGCACGTCACAACTTTTGAACTTTCTTGCAATCAGAGGCTACACTTGGCACAAAGTTGAAAAGCAAAGATACAATGATGATGCTACTGTAGTAAACAACATCAAGACACAACAAAAGCAAAATAAAAATTTATTCATGTGGGCTGCCTCCCAAAAGCGCTTTCTTTTATGCCTTTAAGCTAGGCATAATGCAAAGAGATCAAGTTTTATCAAGAGTAAAAGAATAGCAAGCCCATATAACGGACTCAAAAGGTAACTTAATCTTCTTTCGAGGGAAGTGTTCCATCCCTTTCTTGAGAGGAAACTAGAATTTTATATTCCCCTCTTTCATGTCAATGATAGCACCAACGGTGCGTAGAAAAGGACGTCCCAAAATAATTGGACACGAAGGTTCACATTCAATATCCATAATAGTAAAATCAACGGGAACATAATTGTCATTGACAATGATAAGAACATCGTCGATCCTCCCCAAAGGTTTCTTTATGGAAGAATCAACGAGACGAACACCAAAAGAACAAGACTCAAAAGGTTTCAATTTAAGCATATCATATAGTCTTTTGGGCATAACAGAGGTACTAGCACCAACATCACATAAAGCATAGCAAGAGAAGTTATTCAACTTAATTTTAATCATAGGATCCCAACCATCTTCTAGCTTTCTAGGTATGGAGGCTTCTACTCTAAGTTTCTCCTCCCTAGCTTTGATAAGAGCATTAGTGATATGCTCTGTGAAGGCAAGGTTAATCGTGCTAGTGCGGGGATCTCTAGACATCTTGTGAAGGAAATCAATAACTTCGGTAAGAGTGCAATTATCAAAATCAAGGTCACTACTATCAAGTAAGGTGGTAGTGGTGTCCTTCAGGTTCACTTGTTTGGTAGTTTCTATAGTCATAGCATCACCATTAATAGGTCCACTGGGACCAGGAGTGCATTGGGTGCTAAGAGTTTGGATATCCTCAACAACTTGGATAGTAGCAACAGTATGGTGGGTAGGAAGGTTCTTAATTATATCCTCTTCCTCCCTTTATCTAGCCCATCTCTCTTTAAGTTTAGCCATCATCCTAATGTTTTCATTAATTTGCACTTGAATAGCATTCATAGGAGTGACCTTCCTCTCCTCAAGAGGAGAAGTTTTAATTTTAAGCAATTCTACCTCATTGGCTAAATTGTCTACCTTCGAAGAGAGATCATCTAGTTTGTTTAGTTTTTCTTCTACACTCTTATTAAAGGCTTTTTGGGTAGTGATGAAATCTTTAAGCATAATCTCTAGTTCAGTAGTGGAGTTCTTGGTGATAGGATAAGCTTTGTTGTTCCCATAAGAATTAGAGGGGAACGGTCTAGGATTGCTACCAAAGTTACTCCTATAAGCATTGTTATTAAAATTGTTTCTAGAGATAAAGTTCACATCTACTTGTTCTTGAGCAATCAAAGAATTTAAAGGAACATCACGAGGACCAACAGAAGATTGCTTCGAAAGTAGATACATGATCAAGTCAACTTTTTCATTTAGGGAGGAAATCTCCTCGACAGAGTTTACCTTCCTACCTGTTGGAGCGCGTTCGGTGTGCCATTGGGAATAGTTGGTCATCATCTCATCGAGAAGCTTCGTGGCAGCACCAAGTGTAGTTGACATAAAGGTTCCTCCCGCGGCCGAATCTAACAAGTTCCGCGAGGTAAAGTTCAAGACTGCATAAAAAGTTTGGATAACCATCCAAGTAGTCAAACCATGAGTAGGGCAGTTCTTGATAAGAGATTTCATATGTTCCCAAGCTTGGGCAACGTTTTCATTATCCAATTGTTTAAAATTCATTATGTTGCTTCTTAGTTGGATAATTTTAGCAGGTGGATAGTATTTTCCGATAAAAGCATCTATGCACTTGTCCCATGAATCTATGCTATTTCTAGTCAAAGATTGAAACCAAATTTTAGCTCCTCCTCTCAAGGAGAAAGGAAAAAGCTTAAGCTTAACAATATTACCATATATTTCTTGGTACTTTTGCATATCACAAAGTTCAACAAAGTTGTTTAAGTGTAAAGCAGCATCATCTCCAGCACCGGAGAATTGATCTTTCATAACTAGGTTCAGTAAAGCAGGTTTAATTTCATACGAAGGTGCTGAAGTGGCAGGTGTAGTGATAGGTGTGCAGATAAAGTCATCGTTGTTGTGACTAGTGAAGTCACACAACCTGGTGTTCTCGGTGGAACCCATAGCAGCAAGCAAGCAAGATAACTATTTTTCTGATTTTCGATAAAAGATACTAAAGCAAAAAAACTGAAAGGTAAACTAACAAGACTAAAAGCAAAGGTAAAAGATAGCATGCAACTCCCCTATCCTGAAGAGTGGAGTCCCCGGCAACGGCGCCAGAAAACTTTGCTTGATGGCTTCTCGCCCCTCGTTGGTTACCCCAAGTGGAAGGTTTGAGATGCAGTGTAGCGGAAGTTTTCCCTTGGCAAAGATACCAAGGATCGATTTCCCTGAGACTCCCAGTTTCAACAAGAAGGTGTCAACTGCTAACGACGCCAGATATTAGCAATCAACATGGACCTGCACACAGATACAAATAACTTTGCTCCCAACGAGTACAGAGAGGTTGTCAATCCCTCCGGCCTTGTAGTTTACAAAGGATCAAACGCAAGTGGTAATAGTGATAGGTATTGCTGCAAATAGTAAGTAAAAGCGTAAAGTAAATAGCGGATGTGATCAATGATGGTAATATGGACCGGAGTCCCATGATGTTCACTAGTGATGTCTCTCTCCCAAAAGATGATAAAACAGCTATGTGAGGTAAACGAATTACAGCTGGGCAATTGACAGAATTATGTGCGCAAACCAATGCTAACTATGTTGCAAGAAAGGTAGAGGTTCAAAGCATGGGCGGTACGCCAAGGCAAGTAGACTGAAATCCATCTGCATCTACTACTAATCATCCACCTTGAGATATCTATCCAGAACATCTCGCTGGTATTAAGTTGTGAGTCCCACCCATAGTGTAAACTCAAAGCAACAGACAACTGCATTAAAAGAACTTTGCGTAAAGTAAACAATCCTTGCACCCGCGGGCACAAGCATCGTTGTTTTCCCCCTTGTGGCAACAGCACATCCCCTAGACTCATGTTTCTGTCACTCAAGCTAGTCATCGAGGGGCATGAACCCACAATCAAGCATAACGTTCCCTCTTGGAGTCACTACCTACTACTTGGCCAAAGCAATAAATAACAACGGAGAACATGCAAGAATTACTTACGAACATAAATATAAAAGAGGTAGATCAAATATATTACTCAAACACAATCTGAACATAATCTCACAATCCATCGGATCCCAGCAAACTCAACATAGCAACAACATAAGGATTACATATGTGCCTCGATCATGTAGGGCAGCTCACGAGGACTAATTAGTGAAGCACAAGAACGGGAGGAGAACATCACATAGCTACTGGTCATGGACCCATGGTCCAAGGGAGACTACTCACAACTCATCCGGGAGGCGTCCATGGTGGTGGAGAGGCTCCCGGTGGTGATCCTCCCCTCTGGCAGGGTGCCGGGAAGAGTTCTCCTGGTGCTCCCAATCTTGGAAGCGGCGGCGGCGGCGGAACAGAGATGAGATCGCGAAAAGAGTTCCCGTCTCAAGGGTTTCGAGACACGATATAAATATATTCCAAAGGGGGGCATCAGACGAGGCTCGGGGGGCCCAGGCGCCCCCCCGGCGCGGCCAGGGGGGCCGAGCCACCAGGGCGCCTGGAGCCCTGGTGCCCCCCCCCC